>JAKOOJ010000007.1:85426955-85634455 GCA_022577455.1 Arizona elegans | reverse complement strand
AGGATATTACAAAATCTCCATTCCCAGCCCACTTCAGAGGAAGGATACTGCAAAATCCCCATTCCCTCCCCACTCCTGGGGGTAGGATACTGCAAAATCTCCATTCCCACCCCATTCTGGGGCCAGTCAGAGGTGGTATTTGCTGGTTCTCCGAATTACTCAAAATTTCTGCTACTGGTTCTCCAGAACCTGTCAGAACCTGTTGGATTTCACCCCGATTATAATCCTTAGACAATATATATGTGCCCTTTACACCTGTGCTCAACAAAGGATGTATATCACACATCGGCCACAAGACTCTTTCAAATGTAAAAGTCTAGCACCTTTTTCCCTCCTGAATTTGCAGAAATTCTACAACCAGGTTTCTACCCCGCTTCTCAAAAAACTGGACTTCAACTATCCGGAAGGCTTGGTGTCTGACGTAACCCAGAGCAGCTTCCAACATTATTTTGGAGGGTCAGAGATTGTGGTGTCGGGAAAAGTTGACACTGAAAATGTGCAGCATTTGCAGAGCATGGTAACAGCCACAGCGGTAAGTCCACACTGATAGTAACCAAAAATGATGAGATTGTAAAATGGTGGGAATTTTCTCAAGCTTTTATAAAGAAATTGTGAGTCTTCCGGACTGAAAGAGATTGTATGCAATATGAAGGACGGTTGCAGGAACTGGGTATGTCTAGTTTAATGAAAAGAAGGACTAGGGGAGACGTGATAGCAGTGTTCCGATATCTCAGGGGCTGCCCCAAAGGAGAGGGAGTCAAGCTATTCTCCAAAGCACCTGAAGGCAGGACAAGAAGCAATGGAGGGAAACTAATCAAGGAGAGAAGCAATTTAGAACTAAGGAGAAATTTCCTGACAGTGAGAACAATCAACCAGAGAAACATCTTGCCTTTAGAAGTTGTGGGTACTTCATCACTGGAGGTTTTAAAGAAGAGACTGGACAGCCACCTGTCTGAAATGGTATAGGGCTGTGATAGGAGCCATATCTGTGGGCACGTGAGCGTTGCTCTAACTCAGCTCCAGCGCACATGTGTATGCCGGCCAGCTGATTTTCAGGCCTTCCGGTCCCACCTGGAAGTAGGGAAACGGGTCTCGGGGGAGTGGGAGGCCGTTTTCGCCTTCCCCAGGCTCCAAGAAAGCCTCTGGAGCCTGGGGAGAGTGAAAAACGGGTCTTCCGGTCCCACCAGAAGTCGGGAAATGGGCCGTTTCTGGCCTCTGAAGGGTCTCGGGTGGGTGGGGAAGGCCATTTTTGCCCTCCACAGGGTCCAAGAAAGCCTCTGGAGCCTGGGCAGGGCAAAAAATGGGCCTACTGGGCCCACCGGTAACCTTTTTGCCATCGCATGCCAAAAGCAGGGGAGTGCGGGAGCATCACGCATGCATGCAGGTGGGGGGGGGGGGCGGGCACTGGGGGGGATTGAATTATGGGTGAGGGCACATACGCGTACGCGACCTCCCCTCCCCCCGCTTTTGGCACATGACGGTAAAAAGGTTCGCCATCCCTGGTATAGGGTGTCAGGTTTCGATGTCATCTCAAATAAAATAAATTGCATTTCCAAACAAATAGTCTTTGACGAAATCTTTCATTTCATTAAGCATGACAATCTGTCCCCGATTGTGGCGTAGCCAACACTGACTTCCTGACCCCAAACCTTCCCTTTCCGTTCCCCAATTCTCTGCGTCTCATTGGCCATCTTCCAAATCACTTTCCCCATATCTACTATTTCAGCTCCCAGGAATGTCCCCCCTCCCATCTCATCTCTTAGGGGATATTATCTTCAGGGAAAATAAGTAGGTGAGAAGTCAAGCGTCCTCTTGCCAGCTGCCCCCTCTTCTCCTTCTTATGTCAGCACTAGTGTAAATGCAGGTTGAAGTGCTGACATAGGGTTCCCTGCTTGAGCAGGGGGTTGGACTAAAAGACCTCCAATGTCCCTTCCAGCTCTATTCACCTCTCTGTCACCAAACTCTGTCACCTTGGTGACAGAAACAAGTTTATCTTGACTAATCATGAAATGTTAAGCAAGGTTAGAACTTGGATGAGAGATTCCAGGAAAACCTAGTACGCTTCAGGTTGTCCTCTACTCGCAACCATTTGGTGACTGTTCAAAGTTACAATGATACTGAAAAAAACTGATTTATGACCATTTTTCACACTTATGACCATTGGAACATCCTCATGGTCACATGATCAAAATCCAGACGCTTGGCAACTGGCATGTCTCTAGGATGGTTGCAGTGTCCTGGGATCACGTGATGTGATCCCCTTTTGTGACCTTCTCACAAACAAAGTCGATGGGGAAGCCAGACTCACTTAACAACTGTGAGATTGACTTAACAACTGCAGGGATTCACTTAACAACTGTGGCAGGAAAGGTCCTAAAATGAGTCAAAACTTAACCAATGTCTCGCATAACAACAGAAGTTTTTGGGCTCAATTGTGATTCACAAGTCGAGGACTACCTGTGACCATTTAAGTGGACTGTGAGAAGCCCGAAATATATATTTTTTTTATTAAAAAAGTTTTTTTATATTATAAACAAACAAACAATACATAATCAATCATTCAGTGTATCATCTAAGTACATCTTTTATGTCTTGTTCTTACTCCTCCAATATTTGTCATATCTTGATATTATCATTTCATTTATTATGACATTTCCCCCACATTTCTTACTTTTCTATTAATAAAGTTATCTATCTTTTTATTTTATTAATCATTTTTTGACAATTTTATCCCCACACAACCTTCAACCCCCTCTCCCCGCATCCCCCCCCCCCGGCTTCCCAGAGCAAAAACAGGGTATAACATTTAACAAACATAAGCTAAAATATGTTAACTTACTACAAGATTCAGAACTCCCTCATGCTCTTTAACTCCCCTTTTAAAAATAGGGTATAACATTTAACAAACAGAAGTTAAAATATGCTAACTTACTACAAGATTCAAGACTCCCTCACGCTCTTCAACTCCCCTTTTAAAAATTATTCATCAACCTTCCTTTTATAAATTCTCTTATCACATTTCACATTTATTACTAAAATCCTTTCCATACTTTCTTTTTCAGCATTACTCCCTAATAAAATTCTAAATTAAACATTTATCTTCTTTGGTCATACATAAACCACTTGCCAATTTCTGATTGTTCAACATTACTCCCTTGTAAAATTCTAAGTTAAACATTTTAAAACTTTCTTTAAAGCATAAAAAAAATAATATTATTAATCCATTGAGTTAAGAAGCCCGAAATATTGAAGTTAGCTTTGCTAGTTGATAACATGGCTTATTTCTCTGTTCGGTTTGGTTTTGTCAATCAGTCCAATGCGCAGTTAATCTTGGAGACCCTGGCAGATGTTGAGGGACTGGATGAGTTCCTGTACAAGGATAAGCACGCCGATCCCAAATTCACGGAAAAGTTGTGGGCCTACCTGACTGTCAACCAACTCATGGCTGAAAGGTAAGAAGGGAAGGCTGAGTTGGTTAGAAGGAACCTGGGAGAACATGACTATGGAGATTCTCAGTCATCCAGGTCATGGTTGTCCCAAAGTTGCTTTTTTCAAGAGGCAACTGGACTTTCTGGTTTTTCTTTGAAGACATTTCACTTCTCATCCAAGAAGCTTCTCCAGATTTGACTGGATGGTGGGGAATGGAAGGATTTATACTCCTTGCAGACAGCTGCATAGGAGGATAGGAGGACAAACCCATCAGAACTAGGTTCACCGATCCATCTGCATTTAAAAGACAAAGGCCGCTCTTTTGAAGACAGAAAAGTCCACATTTTGGACAGAGAGGACCAATGGTTTGAAAGAGGAGTAAAAGAGGCCATCTATGTCAAAATTGAACAGCTCTCAACAGAGGGGAAGGGATACGACATCATCTATCTCCAGTCTACAACACAGTCCTTTCACCAGTTCTAAGAAGGCTCCGCATAAGGTGTAAAATGCTCCCGGTTCGGACTGGTAGCAATGGCGGTGGGTGGTTCGGAGAACCGGTAGCAAAAATTCCTGCGGGGCCCCCACATGCCCAGCTGAGCCACGCGATCATCAGAGGCTTTTTTTTTTTACTTTTAAAAGCATTTTTTCTACAACCTCTTCGGCTGAAAAAATGCTTTTAAAAGTTTTTTTAAAAAAAGCCTCTAATGATCGCATGGCTCAGCTGGGATCGTCAGAGGCTTCTGAAAGCATTTTTTCAGCCGAAGAGGTTGTAGAAAAAAAAAATCCCTTTAAAAGCCTCTGGCGATCCCAGCAGATTTGCCTGATCATCAGAGGCTTCTAAAAGCAATTTTTTTTGCAACCTCTTAAGGTTATAGAAAAAATGCTTTTAAAAGTTAAAAAAAAAAGTTGGCCACGCCCACCCAGTCACATTACCCCCAAAGCCACGCCCACAAAATAAGCCACGCCTACAGAACCTGTAATAAAAAAATTTAGAACTCTGGTCCCTTCCAACTTTGTTAATCTGTAATAACAACATGCCACGTGGCATGACCAGCTGGTCACACGATCCACCGACCACAGGACCACATGAGATCAATAAAAGCGGAGAAAAACCGAAACAAGACTCTTCAACCGACGTCCCGCTGAGGATGTCACCTATCCTGGTGACAAAACTTTCAGAAGCTACTCAGTAAGCCCGGTGAACAAACCCACGCCAACATCTACTACCTGACCTACAAATATTTTCTATCATTTCTAACTTCAGTGGGGACCAAAATTCCCGTCTCTAACCAAGGGGATTGTTTAGTGAGTCGCGCCAAATCTTACAAGCTTTTGAGCCAGGGTTGTTAAGCGAATCGCTAGAGTTATCGAGTGAGTTAAGCGGTCGTTAAGTGGTCCTTTGCTTTTGTTTTTGAATGCCGCCTAGAAACGTGGCTCCTTCTGCAGCCGTGAAAAGGAACATCACCAAGGCCATTTTGCAAATGTCGCTGGATCATCACATTGTGACCCACTACACAGCTATGCTCATTGAGAGCCCAGATGGGGATGAGATGATGCTAGCCGACTCCCCTCAGGACCGCAAGAGGGCCTGTTGTCCAGGTGACCTTCTACCTGTCCCCGTCCAGATGCGAGATGGATGGAAGCAATTGAAGTTCATTATAATACATGTCTTTTCTCCCCCCTGCGTCGAAACAGGTGCTTTAACCATTGGACAGCCCAAGCCCGAGAAGCCCATCCCTGCTTGGCCTCGGCACGGCTCCAAAGATCCACAATCAGCACTTATGGGTCCAACTGCAGCAGCTGTACATACAGGTAAAAGATGCTCCATCCATCTTCTCATCCTGTTCATTGGTGGGGTTCTCTCCACCTGTTTCATCAGCTCAGGGAGAGACCCACTGACTGTTTGGACATAATATATTAATCTTAACCAGTGGTGGGATTCACCGGTTGTAACAACTGGTTCGCTTTGCGAGCCCTCCGGAGGCAGGAAATGAACCCATTTCCAGACTTCCGGTACTTCCAATAGGCCTGTTTTTCACCCTCCGCAGGCTCCAGAAGCTTTCCTGGAGCCTCCAGGAGGGTGAAAACTGCCTCCCCAGGCACCGGAGGCTCTCCGGAGACCGGAAACAGGCCCATTTCCGGACTTCTCGTAGGCCCGTTTTTCATCCTCCCTGACCCTCTGTGCGCGCCCTGTACTTACCTGGAATCCAAAACGGGCCACGTGGAGACTTCTTGGAGGGGAAGGGCACGGTGGGTGGGGTCAGCCAGTCCTTGGAACAACCGGTTCGGCGAACCAGATTAAAATTAACATTCGGTTTGCCCGAACTGGGGCAAACCAGCTGAATCCCATCCCTTGCTTAACCCTCCAATGTGGGCTTTTGTGGCTTTGCAAGAAGTGTGAAGCTAGCCTGCATTGTTTAGCGTGTGATTCGTGAGCACCGAACATTGGTGAATTCAGGAACCAAGAGAAGTACGGGATCCTCGGGGAATCTCTGAGCTTGGTGGTTTGCTGGCAGACGTTTCATTACCTAGCTAGGGAACATCATCAATTCTAGAAGGGAGTGGGGTTGTTAGATAGTGGTTAATCGGAAGCAAGAGGCAAGATAAGGACCAAGGTGCTGACTAAAGCAGCACTAGAACTCACAGTTGCCGGGTGATTGGGCCAAAGTCACCCAGCTGGTTGGAAGGAAGGCGGATTGAGTTTGGTTATCTGTTTATTGCTGGTTTATTTGTTTTGCTCGCCATGTTTGTGAACCTGGCTTGTTTGGTTAGTTTAGGATTCCATGTATTGCAGAATCCTCTAATTGTGTTAATTCAGTAACCAAGTTAAGGGATGTTATGCCAACATCGGTGTTGTAACCATACCCATCTTTCTTAAACTGATTGATTACCTTGCGGGGAATATATTTATCTATTTATATCTTGCCTTTCTTATTTTTAATAAAATATTTTCAAGGTGGTGAACGTATCTAAAACTCCTATTTTCCACACAACAACAACCCTGTGAGTGGCTTGGGCTGAGAGAGTGTGACCGGCCCAAAGTCATCCAGACAGCTTTTATGACTAAAGCAGCACTAGAACTCACAGTCGCCTGGTGATTGGCCCAAAGTTGCCCAGTTGGCTTTCATACCTAAAAGCGGGACTAGAACTCACCATCTCCTGGTGTTTGGCCCAAAGTTACCCAGTTGGCTTTCACACCTAAAAGCGGGACTAGAACTCACCATCTCCTGGTGTTTGGCCCAAAGTTATCCAGTTGGCTTTCACACCTAAAAGCGGAACTAGAACTCACCATCTTCTGGTGATTGGCCCAAAGTTACCCAGTTGGCTTTCACACCTAAAAACGGAACTAGAACTCACTATCTCCTGGTGTTTGGCCCAAAGTTACCCAGTTGGCTTTCACACCTAAAAGCGGAACTAGAACTCACTATCTCCTGGTGATTGGCCCAAAGTTGCCCACTTGGCTTTCACACCTAAAAGCGGGACTAGAACTCACCATCTCCTGGTGATTGGCCCAAAGTTACCTAGTTGGCTTTGTTGCCTTAGGTGAGATTATAACTTAAAGTCTCCTGGTGATTGGCCCATAGTTACCCAGCTCGCTTTGATGCCTAAAGTGCAACTAGAATTCACAGTCTCCTGGGTGCTTTAACCACTAGGCCAAACTTCCTCTCTTCCAGGGATTGTCCACTTGTCCCGCTTCTTATAATCATCCTGTATCAAAAAACTTGGTGTTTATTCTAACTTTTTTCCTAGACTTAGGTTTCCCTACTGCTTATTCACATCACTGACCCATATAAGAGAAATTATGCCTCTCGGGCCCTCCGCACTCAAAAATAGCTCCCCGCACACACTTTTCATTGGGCTAATTATTATTACAATTAAAGAAAACCCCAGCCTGTCTGATTTTATGTACTGTAAGGCGTGTACAGGACAACCCTTAAGCTGCTCCTCACTTACTGTGCTCTGTGTCAGGTTTCGAGGTTGTCTCAAATAAATTGCATTTCAAACAAAGTCTTTGATGAAAAACTCCCATTTATTAAGCACAACATTCTAACTCCGACTCCATCGTAGCCAACACTGACTTCCTGACCCAAAACCCTCCCTTTCCTTTCCCCACTCCTCTGCACTCATTGGCCATCTTCCAAGTCACTCTACCTCTAATCTACTGCTCCAGCTCAAAGGAATTTTCCCCCTCCCATCCCATCTCCTAGGGGATATTATCTCCAGGGAAAATAAGTAGGTGAAAAATCAAATGTCCCTTTCCAGACGCCTCCGCTTCTCCTTCTTATGTCAGCACTAGAGTAAATGCAGCTTGAAGTGCTGACATCCTGGTTAGAAAAAAGCAGAGGAATAATAAATTAAGTGAAGTAAGACCCTTATAAGTAAGTAAGCCAAGGCTCACTTATGACACACAACAACAAGGTGGGCCTTTTGTTAATCCTCCTCCTTGTGAGTTGTGATTGAACAGAGGACCAGTGTGAATGCGTTGTGTCCTGTTTTTCCCCGAATGCCATCACTCTGCTTAACAACTAATTCCCACAACACTGTCAAATAATTTACTAAGACTGTATTACGATTATTCTTCTCTTCCTTACTAGTATCAATCTCTTCCCACTTATAAGTATAACCATGTTGCTTGTATTTTTACGATTTATATTGTTTTTATTTGTTTCCTAGTATGATTTGATAGCTTACTAGTAACCTATGACTATCACTAAGTGTTGTATCTTTTTATTCTTGATGAATGTATTTTATTCTCCTTATGTACCCTGAGAGCATATACACCCAAGACAAATTCCTTGTGTGTCCAATCACACTTGGCCAGTAAAGAATTCTACTCTACTCTACTCTACTCTACTCTACTCTACTCCACTCCACTCCACTCCACTCCACTCCACTCCACTCCACACCAGTCCATTCCATTCCATTCCATTCCATTCCATTCCTTTTATTTTATGCACACTAAGAGCTTATACACAGAAGACAAATTCCTTGTGTGTCCAATCACATCTGGGCAGTAAAGAATTCTATTCTATTCTATTCTATTCTATTCTATTCTATTCTATTCTATTCTATTCTATTCTATTCTATTCTATTCTATTCCATTCCATTCCATTCCATTCCATTCCATTCCATTCCATTCCATTTCTTTTATTTTACGCACACCGAGAGTTTATACAGAGAGCTTATTATGGCTAACAACATAATGTTTAAATTGGGTGTTTTAAATTTCTGGGGTTTTAAATTGAGCCAAATTATTTAATAATTTTAAATTATTTTAATTGATGTTTGTCTTGTGCTTTTAATAGGCTGTACACCGCCCTGAGTCCTTTGGGAGAAGGGCGGTATAGAAATAAAATTATTCTTATTCTTATTCTTATACACTGAAGACAAATTCCTTGTGTGTCCAATCACACTTGGCCAATGAAGAATTCCATTCCATTCCATTCTCTATTCATTCCATATTCTATTCTATTCTATTCTATTCTATTCTATTCTATTCTATTCTATTCCATTCCATTCCATTCCATTCCATTCCATTCATTCCATTCCATTCCATATTCTATTCTATTCTATTCTATTCTATTCTATTCTATTCTATTCTATTCTATTCTATTCTATTCTATTTTGTATACAGATAGTCCTCAATTTAAGACCACAAATTCTTAATGGTCTTCTATTAATTACAGGTCGTCCTTGATTTACAAACGTTTGTTTAGCGACCATTCAAAGTCACAATGTCACTGAAAAAAAGTGACTTATGACCGTTTTTCACATTAATGACTGTGGCAGCCTCCTCGTGGTCACGTGATCAAAATTCGGACAGTTGCCGATTGACTCATATTTACGACGTTTGCAGGGTCCCTGGGGTCATGTGATCCCCTTTTGCGACCTTCCGACAAGCAAAGTCAACGGGGAAAGCCCGATTCATTTAATGGCTGTGTGACCAACTATACCACTGCAGTGATTCGTTTAACAACTGTGGCAAGAAAGGTTGGACAACGGGGGAAAAACTCACTTAAGAACTTAAGAAGGAAATTTCATTTATTTATTTATTTATTTATTTATTTATTTATTTAATTAGTATACCGCCCTTCTCCCAGAAGGGACTCAGGGCGGTGAACAGCCAAAATTAAAAAACATACAAATACAACAGTTAAGATAATTAAAAAAGAATTAAATCATTAGTTTCCCAATTTAAAACCCCCAAATCCATAAAATTTAAGATACCAATTTAAAAACCCTTTAGGCTAGGCCAGCTTGATGGAATAAAAACGTCTTCAGGGCTTTACGGAGGGTCCGGAGGTCCGGGATCAATCGTATTCCAGGTGGTAGCTCATTCCACAGGGCGGGTGCCCCCACAGAGAAGGCCCTCCCCCTGGGGGCCGCCAGCTGACATTGCCTGACCGACGGCACCCTGAGGAGGCCCTCTCTGTGAGAGTGTATTGGCCGGTGGGAGGTTATCGGTAGCAGCAGGCGGTCTCACAAATACCCTGGCCCTAAGCCATGGGCTCAACATTCCAGAACTGGGAGTCAAGTTTTGAGCACTGCTTATTTTCTTCGCTGGTTTTTTTATCCCCTTTTTCTTTTAATCCGGGCCACCCAGGTAGCTCATTCCCCATCCTTCCACCATCACTTTCTTTAAACATATATTTTCTGTAACTATAAGAGTAGTTTGGAACGATGCCAACGGCAGCCGAGGGAAGAAATTTGGCGTATTTAAGAAAAAAGCCGTCAAGTGGAGCTGGGAAGCGGCTACTACATTATAAATAGACATCAGTGACTTTGGCAAGTCTGCTGTAATTCTGCTTTCACCCAAAGGAATCTGTAATCCATCATTTTTTCCCCCGCCCGCCTGGCATTTAGCCTGTAAATGAGGGAGGGATAAAGTCAAAGAAGGAAAACGGGTTGCTTCTGCCATGTCTTGCGATTTGGATATTTGATGCAGGTTCAGAGTGAAAAAAAAGGCAGAAATTGCTGATTTTTTTGCCTGGAACATTCCTAAGGCTTTATTATTATTATTATTATTATTATTATTATTATTATTATTATTTAATCTTTAGTGAGATTCACAGCCTTTGAGGCTGGTTAATATATCAGCAGCTCGAGTCCTAACCAAGGACCTAGGAACTGTTAAGGTATCATCAGAGGATGTAAGCTGTTCCGAGTAAGGTGGTTTTTTGTAGAGTCAAAATGTACAAGTCTGGCAAATTTAGAATTTCTAAATAGCGGGGTAGCCCTTTGGGTATTGCTCCAAGGGCTTCAATTATTATTATTATTATTATTATTATTATTATTATTATTATTATTATTATTATTTTGGGGAGTAAGATCCTTGGGGATTTCTTTCATCCTTTCAGAAAAGCACAGAGCTTGTTGGGAGCCGCGTCCTCTCCTAATTTAGCAAGATCAAAATTTCTAGCTTGGAGGTTTTTTTCAACCGTGGTGACTTTAAGACGTGTGGACTTCGATTCCCAGAATTCCCCAGCCAAGATGGCTGGCTGGGGAATTCTGGGAGTTGAAGTCCACTCGTCTTAATGTCCTCAAGGTTGGACACCGGTGGTCTAAGCAATTGGCCCCTTGTGGATGTAACCCAGGGGTGAAATGCTCCCGGTTCGGACTGGATCGCCTGATCCGGTAGTGATAGCGGCGGGTGGTTCAGAGAACCGGTAGTAAAAATCCCTGTGCCCCACCCACCCACCATCCCCAGCTGAGCCACAGGATCATCAGAGGCTTTTTTTTTTTACTTTTTAAAACATTTTTTTTTACAACCTCTTCCCACGAAAAAAATGCTTTTTAAAGTTTTAAAAAAAAGCCTCTGATGATCGCACAACTCAGCTGGGATAGTCAGAGGCTTTTCAAAGCATTTTTTGCTGCAACCTCTTGGCCGAAGAGGTGGTAAAAAAAATGGTTTGAAAAGTTTCTGACAATCCCAGCTGAGTTTCCTGATCGGCAGAGGCTTTTCAAAGCATTAGAAAAAATGGTTTGAAAAGTAAAAAAAAAAGTTGGCCACGCCCACCCAGTCACATTACACCCCTCCCCCCCCCCCCACCAAGCCATGCCCACAGAACCGGTAATAACAAATTTTACATTTCACCCCTGATGTAACCCCAATCCTAGTAACAGCAATAATAGCAATATTTTTTTTCTGCTGATGCACTAATAGTACCCTTCACACTGCTAAAACAAAAGCAAATCTAATTAGATTGTTCTGGAAAATTTTCATTGCTAAGCAAGACAGAGATGCTAAGTGAGTTCCGCCCCACTTTACGACCGTTCTTGTCACAAATCTTAAGTGAGTCGCTGCAGTTGTTAAGTCGGTAAACCGGCTGTTAAGTGGCTTCCGCATTGACTTTGCTTCGACTCCAACTTCAAAGTTGTGGGTGCTACATCACTGGATATTTTTAAGAGCAGGGGGTTGGACTAGAACAGAGGTGTCAAACGCAAAGCGCGTGGGCTGGATCTGGACCGCGGGGTGCCTTAAAATCTGGCCAGAGGCCCAGCCTGCAAATATCAGGGGACTGACCCACGTGCCTCTGCTGGGCCAAACGAGCTGTGTAGGAGGTTGTGTGCGGCCGCCGTGTGGCCCATTTTCAGCCTCCAAGGCCTCCTGCAGCACTCTGCCCACCCCCACACCCAGGGGTGAAATGCTCTCGGTTCGGACCTGATCACCCAATCCGGTAGCGATGGCCGTGGGTGGTTCGGAGAATCGGTAGCAAAAATCCCTCCCCCCCCCATGCCCAGCTGAGCCGCGCGATCCTCAGAAGCTTTTTTTTTTTTTGGTTACTTTTAAAAGCATTTTTTCTACAACCTCTTCAGCTGAAGAGTTTTAAAAGTAAAAAAAAAAGCCTCTGAGGATCACGCGGCTCAGCTGGGATCGTCAGAGCCTTTTAAAAGCATTTTTTTGTACAATCATTTTGGCCAGAGAGGTTGTAGAAAAGAAAAAATGCCTTTAAAAGGTAAAAAAAAAAAAAAGAGCCTCTGACAATCACAGCTGAGCAGCGCGATCGTCAGAGGCTTTTTTTAATTATTTTTCAAAGCAATGCTTTTAAAAGTAAAAAAAAAAAAGATTGTGCGCCACGGCTGATCACCCCACCCTCGTGCGCTGTTCTACTTCCCGCATGCCTCCTTTTGGCGTGCACTGCGTAGTAAACCGGTTCAGATTTCACCACTGCCCCCACCCCATGACTATGCCCCACCCCCACCTCCCCACCGGCCCTCCGAGGTCAAACACAACCCTGATGTGGCCTTCTGGACCAGAAGGACCTCCAAGGTCCAGCTCTAATCTGATTGATTAATTGATATGAATTGTTCATCCCATTCATTTCCATTTATCTAAACAGGGCCCATAGTTATTGGCCAAGAACCAACGGACAACTCCATTCCATCCTGGGCGAAGCCCACAAAGAAATCTGGAGGTCCTTTACCTGCTATTATGGGTCCAACCTCTGCCATAGATGCAGGTAACGAATGTTGAGCTGACTACCCTTTTCCCAAATGTGAATTAATCCCATTCATTTGTTCCCACGGAAGGTACATATCAAAATCCACTCGTATGCTAACATCCGAAGTAATTTGCCATCCAGGAAATATTGCACAAAACGTTGGCATATTAAGCGAAGGTACTTGCTTGTAAAAATACAGGTAGTCCTCGATTTGCAATAATTCATTTAGCGACCATACAACGGCAGTGAAAAAAAAAGTGACTTATGACTATTTTTCAGAGTTACGACCGTTTCAGCATCCTCACGGTCACATGATCAAAATTTGGAGGCTTCATATTTATGACGGCTGTAGTGTCCCGGGGTCTCGTGATCCCCTTTTGCGACCTCCTGACAAGCAAATTCAATGGGGAAGCCAGATACACTTCACAACCATGTTACTAACTTAACAACTGCAGTGACTCACTTAACAAACGAGACTAGAAAGGTTGTAAAATGGGGCAAAACTCACTTAACGTATGTTTCATTTAGCAGCTTAAAGTTTGGGCTCAATTGCGGTCATACGTTGAGGATAACCTGTGTACACGCTTTTAGAAGTTACAGAGAAAAAGAATGTTTATAGAAAGATAAAGATTTTTTTAAAAAATGTAACTGGATGTAGAAGTGGAGTCTAAATCAGGGCATCCAACTTTTGATAACTTTAAGACTTGTGGACTTCAATTCCCAGGATTCCCCAGCCCACCATGCAAATCTTTGCAAATTCAGAAAAAGAATAAGCATCAGAAGTTTGCTTTTGAAAAACGCTTGTACCTGATATGTGATATATATACCCCTTGTTGTGACCCAGGCCCAAGTAGGTATTATCAGATGCAATCAGTTCAAAACAAACAGACTTTATTAGAACAGCTGAGAATTAATTCATTTTCAGCATAGTCCAAACTAATTCAAAAATAAATTCTTCGTAACACAAATTCTTCAGCCTTATCACCAACCTTGGTCTAATTAGGCAACCTGCCAAAGGCTTTTCTTGGCAAAAGTTCAGAAGCAGAAGACACCGACAAGAAATAAACGCAGTAAGACAAGAAACAAATCTCTCAATGTTGTTTTCCGACAAAGAGCCCAAGAGCCGTTGCTGGTCTTTTAAGCCTTATGGGAGGGGCCAATCATCTCTTGGCCTTACTCCTGAGTCGTCCTTTTTGCTTTAGCTGCTCTTGCCTTCTGGCAGCTCTTCTCATATGTGCACTAGGAACAGGCTCCTCCTGTTCCTCTGCCTCTCTGCTGTCAGCCTCTGGAGGCTCCAGAGTCTGCACATCACTCCCCAATGGCCCTGGCCCCATCTCTGCCTCCGAGGCAGAGCCCTCATCCGGGCCTTCCCCAGCCTCCAGGACTGGCCCATGTTCTTCCTCAGCCTCCTCACAGTCTGACTCCGCTGCCAGCTCCACAGGCTGCTGGCAGACCACAACACTCCCCGTCAATGGTGGGATTCAACATTTTTTACTACTGGTTCTGTGGGCGTGGCATAGTGTGGCTTGGTGGGCGTGGCAGGGGGAAGGATACTGCAAAATCCCCATTCCCACCCCACTCCAGGGGAAGGATACTGCAAAATCCTCATTCCCTCCCCACCCCACTAACCTGCTTTCCAGCTCCGTTCTCCTGTGCAGGGGAACGTGTGGGGACTCCTGGAAGGCGTGGGGTGGGCAGGGGCAGCACAATCAGAGGTGGTATTTGCCGATTCTCCGAACTACTCAAAATTTCTGCTACCGATTTGCTATAACCGGCTGAATACCACTTCTGCCCCCCACCCCCACCCCGTTGAGGACAGGTGTAAAGGGCACACATCTATCCCATTTCCTAAAGATCATAATCCATTCACAATAAAACTAGAGGAAAAGAAAATAGAGCAAGTTTAGAGTAGTAGTTAAAGGACTGCCTAGAAACCAGGAAACGGTGAGCTCGAGTCCTTAAGCATGAAAGTGTTGCTGGCTGGGGAATTCTGGGAGTTGAAGTCCACAAATCTTGAAGTTGGCAAATTTGGACATCCTTCGTTTAAATACTACATCGCCATTGCCAGAAAGATTTTTATAACCAGGAATAAACGTGTCTCATTTTTATCTGAACTATATTTCCTCCAGAAGAATTGACTGCAACCCGGCGAGATCATTAGGTTTAATCCACTGTCTTCATCCTCCACAGGATCTTTCATTTTAGGGCACCAAAAACCTGGTAACTCCAGCATCTTGTCCAAGAACCCAGATGACGCCAAGAGAATACATTCAGGTAGAAGAAAATTGTGCCTACTCTATGTTTTACTCTATCATCATCTTTTAACAATCCCATAATCACTTGCAGGGTGGAGTCTGGGCAAATGAATGGAGGTAGCAGAGTGTTTAATGGCTGGATGCCTTTCCTGTCGCCAATGGGGAGTTTTGTTCAGCAGATATATCCTCATTGTGTCCAGAGAGAGAAATATCTGCCTCTATCTAGGATCGAACTCACAGCCTCCTGATTGTGAGGCGAGAGCTCCACCTGACTGTGAGGCGAGAGCTCCACCTCTAGGCCATCGCACCATTCCTTCTATGTTTTACTCTATATAGGAAGGAATCTTATATAGGCACTTTTGAGCCAGGCCCACTGACTTCCGGTGGGCCTGGCAGGCCCAATTTTCATCCTCCCCAGGCTCCAGAAGCTTTCCTGGAGACTGGGGAGGGCAAAAACGGCGGAGGCCCTCTGAAAGCCAAAAACACCCTTCCAGAGACTCCATGCGAGCTCTGTACTTACCTGGCATCCAAAATGGGGCGCGTGGAGACTCCTTGGAGGGGGGGCAGCATGGGTGGAGCCAGCCAAAAATCAGCTGGCCTGCATGCACATGCGCTAGGGCAGTGATGGCTAACCTTTTTGCTATCGCGTGCCAGGAGAGGGGGGCGGGGGGGAGGGTTGCGCATGCACGTGCCCACGCGCATGCGCACACAACCCCACCCACCCCCGTTCCTGGCACATGATGGTCTGGTAGGCCCATTTTTCTTTCTTACCTGGCTCCAGATCCTTTCTATGGATCTGGGAAGGTCGAAAACAGCCTTTCCCACTCCCTTGGAGGCCCTATGGAGGCTGAAAGGGCCCATTTCTCAACTCTCAGTGGGACAGTTTTTTGCTGTCCCCAGCCTCCAGAACCTCTCTAGGAGTCTGTAGGAGCCTCTCTAGGAGTCTCTGGACACTGGGGACAGAAAAAAAGTCACTTCCTGTCCCACCAGGAGTCAGGAAATGGGCCCTTTCAGCCTCCATAGGGCCTCCAAGGGAGTGGGAAAGGCTGTTTTCGCCCTTCCCAGATCCATAGAAAGGATCTGGAGCCAGGTAAGAAAGAAAAACGGGCCTTCCCCACCCCCCCAGGCCCTCCAGAGGCAGGAAACAGCCTCGTTTCCCTACTTCTGATGGGCCCAGAAGGCCCAAAAATCAGCTGTCCGGTGCGCGCATGCGCCCCAGAGCTGAGCTGGCGTGCCCACTAATATGGCTCCGGGTGCCATCTGTGGCACGCGTGCCATAGGTTCGCCATCACGGCGCTAGGGCAACGTTTGCGTGCCCGCAGATATGACTCCGCATGCCATAGGTTCGCCATCATGGATATAGGACATAGAATAATAGGGTTGGAAGGGATTTTGGAGGTCTTGCCTAGTCCAAATCACTGCTCGAGCAGGAGACCCTACACCACTGTTGGTAAACTATTTTGGCACCAAGTGCTGATACGGGAGCGTGGGCAGGCAGGGGAGCACCGAAAACCGGAAGAGCAGCTCTCTGGCGCGCACGGATGAGAGTGACAGAAACTGGAAGACCAGCTCCCTGGTGTGCATGCACATGCCGGGAAGCTGACCTTCCAGTTTCCAGCATGCGCATCAGGGGTGGGTTCTAAATTTTTTTTTAACTACTGGTTCTGTGGGTGTGGCTTATTTTGTGGGTGTGGCTTGGAGGTCATGTGACTAGGTGGGCGTGGCTAGCTGGTCAGAGTCATTTCTGGAAGGTCCTCGCACCTACGACCAGTCCTCGCACTTACGACCCGACTCATTTGTTTGCTTTTAACACTGATCAGCTGTAGGGCGGCCCTTTGAAGCCCTGCGGCAAGAGTTTAAACAGTTTTTTCTCCTCTAGTCATCAGCTGGGACTCAGGAGGCAGCAATAGATTGGGGGTGGGGCCAAATAAAAGGTAAGAATAACGTGGGGGGGTGGGAGGGCGGGGGGGAGAACCAGTTCGGTGACATCATATCATCACCGCTACCGGCTCGGCCGAACCGGACCGAACTGGGAGGAACCCGGCAGTCACCTGGTCTTCCAGTTTCTGGCATGCAAGCATGTGCAAAGACTAGCTGGCTAGTGCACATATGCGTGCTGGAAACCGGAAGCTCAGCTTCCTGGCGCACAGATGTACTATTCCGGTTTCCGGTGCTCCCAACGTGCGACGGCTGGCGTGCCCGGAGAGATAGTTCTGCGTGCCACTTCCGGAATGCACGTCCCTATACCATCCTGAACAAATGGTTGTCCTATCTTTTCTTTAAAAACTCCCCCCACAACTTCTGGAGGCAGGTTGTTCCGCTGATTAATTGCTCTCACTGGCAGGAAATTTCTCCTTAGTTCTAAGTTGCTTCTCTCCTTGATTAGTTTCCCTCCATTGCTTCTTGTCCTGCCTTCAGGGGCTTTGGAGAATATCGATTGTCCAATCCTGCTGACTTTTGCGGAAACCAGCATGAGTGGACAATCATTCTGAAATCGTTTGGCCACAGGTACCCCATGTAAGACAGTGGTGGGTTTCAAATTTTTTTACTACCGGTTCTGTGGGTGTGGCTTGGTGGGCGTGGCAGGGGAAGGTTACTGCAAAATCCCCATTTCCTCCCGATCAGCTGGGACTCGGGAGGCAGAGAATAGATGGGGGCGAGGCCAGTTAGAATTTTTACTACCGGTTCTCCGAACTACTCAAAATTTCCGCTACCGGTTCGCCAGAACTGGTCAGAACCTGCTGAAACCCACCTCTGATGTAAGACATGTAATATATTTAGGAAGGTCTGTTTCGCGTTCTTTGAGGCATCCCTTTTGTCTTTGATTGCAGTGGACAACGATCCCCATTTCATCATCACTCTCCCAAGGCAACAGAAGAACATCTGCTTCAATATTGACTCTCAACCAGGGGCCATCCTGAATTTAATTTCAGACGCCGAGTCCAGTAAGAGAAATGCACAATCCGTTCTGGGTTAATTGAGAGACATAAATAGCAGGCTTGGGGGAAAGGTTTTCTCAATCTGAAATGTGAAACCAAGTCAAAAGCTAGCAAAATCTCTCTGAGATGGAAGCCCCTAGCCTCTGAGTTGGGGATAGAGTGCTCGGGTCTCCTGAGGCTCAGACTTGGAGATGTAGCTCTGGTTACATCATAAGTAGTAACCATGGATGGGGTTAGCATCCTTCATAAGCATCCTAACTTCTTTCTTTCTTTCTTTCTTTCTTTCTTTCTTTCTTTCTTTCTTTCTTTCTTTCTTTCTTTCTTCTTCTTCTTCTTCTTCTTCTTCTTCTTCTTCTTCTTCTTTCTTCTTCTTCTTCTTCTTCTTCTTCCTTCTCCTCCTCCTCCTTCTTCTCCTCCTCTTCCTCCTTTCCTCCTCCTTTCTCCTCCTCCCTTCCTCCCTCCCCCCTTGCTATTCTTTCTTATTCTTCTCCCTCCTCCCCCTCACTCATTATTCTTCTCCTCTCTCCTCCTCCCTCTTTCTTCCTTCTTTCTCCTTCTCCTTCTCCTCCTCCCTCCCTCCCTTCCTATTATTCTTCTCCCCCTCCTCCTCATTCTCATTATTATTCTCCTCCCTCCTCCTCCCTCTTTCTTCCTTCTTTCTCCTCCTCCGCCTCCCTCCCTATTCTTTCTTATTCTTCTCCCTTCTCCTCATTCTCATTATTCTTCTCCTCCCTCTTCCTCTCCCCCTCCTCCTTTCTTCCTCCTTTCTCCTTCTCCTCCTCCCTCCCTCCCTCCCTATTCTTTCTTATTCTTCTCCCTTCTCCTCATTCTCATTATTCTTCTCCTCCCTCTTCCTCTCCCCCTCCTCCTTTCTTCCTTCTTTCTCCTCCTCCTCCTCCTCCTCTTCCTCTCCCCCTCCTCCTTTCTTCCTCCTTTCTCCTTCTCCTCCTCCCTCCCTTCCTATTCTTTTTTATTCTTCTCCCTTCTCCTTCTCATTATTCTTCTCCTCCCTCTTCCTCTCCCCCTTCTCCTTTCTTCCTTTTTTCTCCTCCTCCTCCTCCTCTTCCTCTCCCCCTCCTCCTTTCTTCCTTCTTTCTCCTCCTCCTCCTCCTCCTCCTCCTCCTCCTCCTCCTCCTCCTCCTCCTCCCAGGAATCACAATTAACGGGAAACTCATTGGAGCCAAGAGGTTCTTGCATAACAAACTCAACACCTACTTTGGCAAGATTGGGTTTAATTTCGAAGCAAAAGGCCTGAAGGTCGAAGTCAGCCCCGAGGCGATCACCTTGAAGGACGGTTCTTCCACCACTTCTCTTTCCTGGTCGGAGACAGGAAGTCTCCTTCGGAGGAGGTAAAACCACGGCCTCCGGTTTTTCACCCGTGCCAATATACAAGCCTTCTATGGCAGGCCGGCTGATTTGAAGCAGGGCCTTCTTCCATTGTTTTCCTCTCCCAGGTTGCTGGTCTCGGTCAAGAAAGAAAGCAACGTGACTCTCACCGTAGACGGGGATCTAACCTTTATGGTCCTGCTCCATCGGGTTTGGAAGAGGCACCCCGTGAACGTGGATTTCTTGGGCATCTACATCCCTCCGGCAAATAATTTCTCCTCCAGTGTGCATGGCCTCATTGGTAAAGGCTGGGAGGAGGAGGTGGTTCCATAGGTCTGGGTACTTAAGGGTGCATGACAGCAAGATAAAGGGAAAAGGTTCCCCTCACACATATGTGCTAGTCGTTCCTGACTCTAGGGGGCGGTGCTCATCTCCGTTTCAAAGCCGAAGAGCCAGCGCTGTCCGAAGATGTCTCCGTGGTCATGTGGCCAGCATGACTCAATGCCAAAGGCGCACGGAACGCTGTTACCTTCCCACCAAAAGTGGTCCCTATTTTTCTACTTGCATTTTTTATGTGCTTTCGAACTGCTAGGTTGGCAGAAGCTGGGACAAGTAACGGGAGCTCACCCCATTATGCGGCACTAGGGATTCGAACCACTGAACTGCCGACCTTTCGATCGACAAGCTCAGCATCTTAGCTACTGAGCCACCATGTGAAGGAATAACTGAGAAAACAGGAAAGCATCTCTCAAAATAGGGACGATGGAGATGAAGGAGTATATCCTATGGTTGTACAGAACATCATCAGAGAGGGATGCAGTGTTTACGTATTGTTATTTATTATAGATATTTATTTATAGACAGACCTCAACTTACAACCATTTGTTTAGTGGCCATTCAAAGCTACTGTATATATCCTCAATTTATGACCGCAATTGAGCCCAACGTTTCTGTTGCTAAGCGAGACAGTTGTTCAGTGACTTTTGTCCCCACCTTTCTTGCCTCGGTTGTTAAGTGAACCACCACAGTTGATAAGTTAGTAAGACGGTTGTTAAGCGAATCGGGCTTCCCCACTGAGGTGGCTTGTCAGAAGGTCGCAAAAGAGGATCCCATGACCTCGAGACACATGAAACGGTCATAAGTATGAACCAGTGGCCAAGCATCTGATCACATGATCCTGGGGATGCTACAAAGGTTGTAACTGTGAAAAATGGTCATAAGTCACTTTTGTCAGTGCCGTCGTAACTTTGAACGGTCACTGAATGAACTGTTGTAAGTAGAGGACCACCTGTACATGTAGTATATATAATAAGTAGCAGGGCTTCAGAGTTTGGTGTCTAGCGTAGCTTAATTCTTCTAACAGACTCTTCAGGATGATTCCAAGTTGAACATCTTGGGGACATCTCAGCTACACGTTTCCCCTTTACCAACACTTAACAAAATTCTTCCCCAGGTCAGTTCATGCAGGAACCGGATGTGGTCATCTACAATGAAAGACCAGGACAAGATCCCGGGAAATCAGATGCTACCATGGAAGTGAAAGGCCATAAGCTGACTGTCACCCGGTAGGGCATCGGAAGCACTTAAAAAGCTGGCATTTGCCATTTGTGTGTTTTTGTGTGTGTATGTTGGGAACCAACTCCCAGAGAAAGTTGTTGAAGAGTTTAGCAGAATCTGGGCAGACCTTGAAATCATGTGGATTTTATTATTTATTTGTTTAATGTCTGTTTGTCTATCATCTATCTATCTATCTATCTATCTATCTATCTATCTATCTATCTATCTATCTATCATCTATCTATCATCTTGAGAGAGTGATTTTATTATTATTTTTTATATATTTTTTATTTTATTGGATTTATATACCGCCCTACTCCCGAAGGACTCAGGGCGGTGAACAGCCAAAAAGATAAAACACACAAAACTACAACATTTAAAAGACAATATAAAAACCCATTAAATAATTTGGCCCAAAACAAATTAAAACACCCCTAATATTTTAAAACAAATTTAAAATTTGAGAGCCTGGTTTAGCTCAACAGACAGAAGCACTGTAATTTAACACCAGCTGTCTGCCATTAAAGTAAAATCGAATCTCGCCAGGCTCAAGGTTGACTTAGCCTTCCATCCTTTCTAAGGTAGGTAAATTGAGGACCCAGTTTGTGGGGGCAATAAGCTGACTTTGTATAAATATACAGAAGTATGAAGGCTATTGCTTAACGCATTGTAAGCCGCCCTGAGTCTCCGGAGAAGGGAGGCATATAAATAAATAAATAAATAAAAATTACAATTTAAAAGGGAAGTTAGGCCAGGGTTGATTGGCCCAAAGCCATCCAGCTGACTTTCATTTCTAAAATAGCACTAGAATTCAGTCTCCTGGTGATTGACCAGTTGGCTTTCATGCCTAAGGTGGGACTAGAATTCACAGTCATCCTAGTATTTGGCCGAAAGTCACCCAGCTAGACTAGAACTCACTATCTCCTGATAAGTGGCCCAAAGTCACCAGCTAGACTAGAACTCACTATCCTGATAAGTGGCCCAAAGTCACCCAGCTAGACTAGAACTCACTATCTCCTGATAAGTGGCCCAAAGTCACCCAGCTAGACTAGAACTCACTATCTCCTGGTGATTGGGCTAAAGTCACCCAGCTGGCTTTTATGCCTAAAGTGGGACTAGAACTCACAATCTCCTGGTATTTGGCCCAGTCACCCAGCCGGCTTTCATGTCTATGGTGGGACTAGAACTCACAATCTCCTAGTATTTGGCCCAAAGTCACCCAGCTAGACTAGAACTCACTATCTCCTGGTGATTGGCCCAAAGTCACCCAGCCGACTTTCATGTCTATGGTGGGACTAGAACTCACAATCTCCTAGTATTTGGCCCAAAGTCATCCAGCTCGCTTTCATGCCTAAGGCTGGATTAGAACTCCCGGTCTCCTTGTTTTTAGCCTGGCGCCTTAACCACTAGACCAAACTGGCTCCCTTCCAAAGACACTTCAAAAACAATGCCAATGGGCAGCAGTTGGGCCCACGGCGACATCTAGGCTAGCTACATTTGGGGAAAAAAGAATGAAAATCAATTGCTAATAGCTTGTGGCCTAACGCCAACCCTTCCACGTGACTTCAGAGAAGTCTTTCTCAACTGTGGCAAGTTTTCTGGGAGTTGAAGTCCACGCAGGTTAAAATGGCCATGGTCGAGATGCGCTGGTTTAGGTCAAGCCAAAAATTACATAATGATGATTTACGTGCATTTGCATTTTCCTGCAGGGGCCTGCAAAAGGATTACCGCTCGGACCGTGTGTTTGGGACCAATGTCCAGTGTTGGTTTGTACATAACAACGGCAAGGGGTTCCTGGATGGCCACTACAGAGATTACCTTGTCCCTAATTTATACAGCTACCTGAAGCGCATCTGAATTGCTCGGTTTTAAAGCAAGGCACGGAAACTGTCCAAATGGCCACGCAACTCATCCTGTAGCAAATTCACACGTACGACAACAGCCTTTGGGAAGAGCTTCATCATGGTCAGCTCCGGCCTAACACATTCCCCTCCCTTCCCCCCCCCGAAATTATCCCTCCCCCAAGGATATTTTGGACTTTGTGTCACTGGGACTGCTTGTGTAGAACGCAAATCAACACAATTCCACTTTCGAGCAGAGTTGCATTTGAAAGCAAATGTGACCCAAGGGTGCTGGAGAAACGTAGGAATTTTGTTTTATTTTTCCCGGACTGTATAAAGACCGTGTATCCGAGCGGAATTAAAGTAGTAAACTCTCCCCTGGGTATTGTATTCTGTTCCATTTGTCTAATGCGCCTGAGGGGTTTTCAAACAAGGCCTTAAGCCAGGAGTCTCTAACCTTGAAAACTTTTTAACATCTGGGGACTTCAATTCCCAGAATTCCCCAGCCAACCAGCCGGCTGGGGAATTCTGGGAGTTGAAGTCTACAGGTCTTAAAAGTGGCCAAGGTTGGACAAAACAAAAGCAGGGGAATCGAGGCATAAAAACACTGCCATCTATCGGTCACATTTAAATGACAGATTTAGCCGTCATTTAAACATGTCCTTAAGAGAATACAGGTAGTTCTCGACTTACGACGGGTCACTTGGAAGCTGTCCGAAGTTACAACGGACCCCCACAAAAGGGTACCTAATAAGCCAGTTTGCAGCCTCCCAAAAGTCACATGACTGCAATTTTGGACTTTTCTTTGCCGGTTTTCCAGAGTTTGGAAGTAACTAACTTACTTCTTCTTTTTTTGTTTTGAAATAATTTTTATTACAATTTTCCTTTACACAACTCTAGTACATAATCAACAGACTGTGTCATTTTTGTACGCTTCGGATCAACATTCCATACAATATATACATTATATAATTCAATATCTAATCCTCAGTAGCCTTATGTATATTTCCAATTTTTATTTCTATGATCTATCCATTTTTCCCAAACTGCATAAAATTCCGAATCATCTTTTTCTTTTAATTCTAGGGTAAGTTTATCCATTTCAGCACATTCATATATCTTCTGAATGATCAATCCCTCCGGTGGTGTATTGCGCGAACGCAATTCTTGCTGCTGTTAATATGTGTAGAATCAAATATCTTATCTTAGAAGTAACTTACTTCTAAGTTGCCTGTAAAAAAAAAATAAACAAAAAACCCCACCACTCCTTGGATAAGAGAGATTCACTTAACGAATGCAGCATTCATGTAATGGCTGCCACAAAGGAGGTTTATAAAACTGTGCATGGTCATATGCTGACTCACTTAAGGACAATGACTTAGGACCATAATTCTTGGATTGGGCATGGTTGTAAGTTAAGTACTCCTTGCACTTATTTAAATACTACAGGTCCCATTCTTTTCCTCCAATGACAAACCTCTACCCATATAATGGTAGAATATTGAGGTTTCCTGTGTGAGCAGGGGATTGGACTAGATGACCTCCAAGGTCCCTTCCAACTGTGTTACTGTTACAACGAAATGTCATATAGACTCCCCCAAACATTGCACTGGGCCTGGTGGCTCAGCAGACTGATAGCATTGTGATTAACACCAGCTGTCTGCAATTACTGTAAGTTCAAATCTCACCAGGCTCAGCCTTCCATCCTTTCTAAGGTAGGTAAATTGAGGACCCAGTTTGTGGGGGCAATAAGCTGACTTTGTATAAATATACAAAAGTATGAAGGCTATTACTTAACGCATTGTAAGCCGCCCTGAGTCTCCGGAGAAGGGCGGCATATAAATCAAATAAAAATAAAAATAAAAAATAAAAAACTGCCTGTCAGCAAATTCACACAACTCCTTTAACCTGGTTAGATGAAACCATTTTCCGGATTTGAGCAATACACTGAAACTAACCAGTCACTCTGCATTGGCAGCCTACGATGGGACAGGAAAGTTAAGTCAAAGTTGAAAGAAGCTCAGCATCTGCCTGAACACATCTGCTAAGTTTGTAATGTCAACGCTGAAACGAACCTGGCTGAGGCCATCTTGGAAGCTTCAGGGTTGCCACATAACAGTGGGAGTGGGAAAAAAATAGATGGGGTTTTCTAGCCAAAACAATAAAGTTCTCCTATGGGAACCAAGGACATTCTTACAGGTGGCTGACCAGAGGAGGAGTGAAGTAACCAAGCAACTGGCTAGCACCTGGATTGGACAGTGTGATTTGGGAGGGAAAGGGGAAACTTTTACTTTTTAATTAGGTGAAAGCCGCGGGAACTTTCAGAGTCGGCTTTCACCAGTTGTGCCAATATGATGTCTCCAAATAAATTGTTCTTTGAGGAATTTGCCTGCTTCGGAGTTCTACTTTCTATGGGTGCATTGCTTGGAAGTCTGACATGTAACTGTTCTGCCCTAGCTACGGACCCCAAAGAACGCAGCACGCACAAAGTCTGTACAAACCTTAGTTTACTAAATTAAATCAGTCTTTTTCAAACAAAGGCTGTTAATTAACTTTCTTAACAGCTTACAAGAATCCAAAGAATAAATAATCATAATCTTACTATGGTTGGCAGGAAGCCCAGAAGCAATTTGCAGGAAACTGATAAGAGAACTAAGATCAGGACATGAAGGAGAGTGAATGAAGTTGTTCCCTGCAAATTGCCTCAGTCGTCGTCCTTCCTTAAATAGGCTAAGGGAGTGGCCAATTAGCCCCAAGCCTTACTCTCGAGGAGACCTCCTCCTGAGGAGCCACTCCTGTCTTTTAACAGCTCTGCGCGCCTGTGCATTGAGAAAAGGCTCCTCCTCTTCGTGCCCTTCACTTAAGGGAGCTTCTGGAGGTTCTGAAGACCCTGGCTGAATCCCCGTCCCTTGCACCACATCTTCTCCAGCCTCCTCATTGTCCGACTCGAGTGCCAGCTGCACAGGCTGCTGGCGCAGCACCACACCAGCCTCCTCGCTGTCGGAATCAGCTACCAGCTGCACAGGCCGCTGACGGGCCGCAACAGTAACTGAGCTAGCTGAAGTTGTAAGACGACAGCTGGTATGACAATAAACGAGGGCTCAGTGTTGTTACCATCAAATAATATAAATCGGCTCCAATTTGCTCCAACTTATAACTTTAGGCAAGGCGTGGAAAGCTTGTTGACAAACATCTGATCATCACACCGCATCTTGGTGTGACCCGAAGATTCTGAACTCTGGAATTTAATTTGAAGAGCACCTCTGTAAATTCCCAACTTCCAACGGAATACAGGTTAACATCTGACTTCAGAAGCCAAAGTCTACCTTCCGAAATAAAGCCAAAAAGCCAATTTAGGGGCGTCGAAGTCCATTTATTTGGGACGCGCACAGTGGTTCAAAAGAAACACCGCACCAATAAAATAACTCCATTTTTCTCTGTTCCGTACAAAATCATTATACAATAAAAAAAAAAAAAACCCAACCCATTAACGGATGTTCCTGCTCTTCCTGTCCGAAGAGCCGCGTATAATGGATGAAAGCCCAAATTGAGAAAACTGATTTTCCAAGCACAGAGCTATCGTTACCAATTCTCTTTAAATATTTCAACATCGCTAAACATTGCAATGCAAAAACGGCTGCCTGTAGTCCAATTCAGAAGGTCCAGCTAACCGTGGGACCAGATTTTTTGGCTGCTCGGAAGTGTTTTTCCTCAAATCTGATAAAACATCCTTATCAAGATGCTTGGTAGCCTCTTCTACAGTACGAGGAAGAACTGGGGAAAAAAAAAATAAACAAAAATTGGAGCTCTTTGAAGATTCTCCCATCCCGTCAAAATCCATGACTTAGATTAGGAAATGGCACGCTTTTCTCACAAGGTTGGTGCACGACCATCAATGGTCTTCTTAAGTCTTGATGATTTTGTAAAAAAAATTGGCCAATTTAAAAAGTTGGCAGGGTGAGAGTGGCACAGGTTATGCGTTTTGGGGGGCGGGATAGTAAACATCCTGTTGCTGGTGAATCCCATCCCAACGGAACGGAAGACTATTTTTGTGTCAGCGTGTGAGAACGCTAAACTCTTCGCTGGCACCCCTGAAAGTTACACCACCATAGTCAGCTCTACAGGTAGAAGATAACTCCGACCACAGATGGTTCCAATTTCTGCAGGAAATGTACATTAGGAAAAGTTCTACGGACCGCAGGGCCGTAGATGGCTGAGACTGCGCTACAAGTGAACCAATCTAATCAAGATTCCCAGCAATGAATTAGGAGAAATCTCTTACGAGATGGCCCATGGTTGATCTAGAAAGGGCTTATAAATAAATGGAGGATCCAATATACTGTATTTATAGGGCATCCTTCAGAAATCTCGTTCGCTCCTTGAAGTTGACGGTTCAACTCTTGAGTTGAGAGTCTACTGGAGTTGTTCATCTGCAGCCATCTCCGGAGATGTTCCTCAGAGATCCCATCAGCTCTTTTAGTCAATGGAGGCCAACTTAGAAATGTCTTCGTATGGAACACCATCCACCGTACGTCCTTTCAGAGCTCCCTGCAGAGGGAAATTTCAACAAAAGGAAGTTTTAAGGAAGTTCAAGTTTTTGGACGCCAAGAAAAAAAAACCAGTGATCATCTCAACTCAAGGCCCACTAGGATCAAATCATCCTACATTGGATACATTACATCAGAGTTTCTCTCCCCACACACGAGGGGGAAGTCATATCTCGGGGAGGCTTCCAAAGATAGCAACAGCTGACTTTTACAGTGAACCCTCAACGACCACAACTGAGCAAAATTGTGTTGCTAAGTGATACATTTGTTAAGTGAGTTTTGCCCCATTTTACGGGTTTTCTTGCCGCAGTTGTGAAGTTAGGAACACGGATGTTGAGTGAATCTGACTTCCCCATTGACTTTTCTTGTCAGAAGGTTGCCAAACGGGATCACGTGATCCTGGGATCAGTGGTGGGACCTATCAGTTCGCCTTGGTTCGGGTAAACCGGTAGCGGCGGCCGAAGGAGGCTCCGCCCACTCACCCGGACGTCATCAAAAATGCTCTGCGCATGGGCAGAAGCGCTGTGCACTCTCAAAGCGAGTGAGCCCGCCCGCGCGCTCCCAATAGCGAACTGGTAGCGAAGAAAATTGAAACCCACTACTGCCCGGGACACGGCAATCGTCATTGATCACGTGACAATGAGGAAGCCGCAACGGTCACAAGTGTGAAAAACATCGTAAGCCACTTTTTTTCCAGTGACGTTGCAACTTCGAATGGTCACTAAGCTAACTGTTGAAAGTCGAGGACTTACAGAATCCAGGCAAGATTCATCTGGGCCAAAGGAATAACATTTCAACTGCATTTACCCTCAAACTAGGGGTGAAATCCAGCAGGTTCTGACAGGTTCTGGAGAACCGGTAGCGGAAATTTTGAGTAGTTCCGAGAACCAGCAAATGCCACCTCTGGCTGGCCCCAGACTGGGGTGGGAATGGAGATTTTGCAGTATCCTGTCCCTGGAGTGGGGAGGGAATTGAGATTTTGCAGTATCCTTCCCCTGCCACGCTCACCAAGCCACACCCACAGAACCGGTAGTAAAAAAAACGTGGATTTCACCACTGCCTCAAACCCTTAATTCATTGAATGAATGAATCCATTTTCTAAATCTCTTGTTAAAGATCTTCAGTAAATAAGGAACGGATGCGGCTGCCTGTTATACGACTATTAAAATATACTCACCGATTGAATGAGGACCGTGGCGGAAAATGACTTCTCGTTGATGCTTAGTAATGTGGCTTCATTCCCTCTGTAGCCTCCGTTTAAAATCAGCACTTTTTTACCTGTAAGGTGAACAGGGATGAATCTAATCTACCTCAAACCTGACATTGGTCAGTCTAATTCAGTGCTTTTTTCCTAGGCTTGGTCTAGCTCAGTGGTGGGCTGCAACTGGTTTAACATCTGGTTCAGTGATCGCGCGCTTTGCGCGCCTAACATGCTTTGCACGGAGCGTTCAAAATACAGCAATTTGAAGCTCAGCTGCTTACATTCTAAGGCAGCCCCGGTAAGTAGAAATTCTTTTAGGGGGGGGAAAAGTGTGTCTTATACTCCAAAAAAATACGGTACATTTAACAAGAATTATCTTGCCAGAAAAACTTACCTGGGGCTGGAATCACCGTCTCCAGATGCGTCTGGTCAAGTTTGAGTTTATCTCCGGAATTGGTCAATTTCACAACCGCCGTGTATTTGTCAATTACCTCCTGTAACATCAATTACACATGTATTAAATGAAAGGAAGAATTCATTGCTATTATTCTTAAATTGTCAGAAAGAAGGTCATGGCCTGGATCTATTGTGCAAACACATGAAACTGTAAATCATGGTTTATTTACACTTCATGATGCCTGCCCAAAAACAAACAAGCCACATGATGCATTAGCATGTTGTGAGAACCAGGTCATCATATTAAGCTATGCAGGTAGTCCTCGACTTATGACCGCAATTGGATGTGGCACTTCTGCTGAGAAGCAATGAGGTGGTTAAGTAAGTTGTATCTAATTCTATGACCTTTTGTTGTGTTGTTAAGCAAATTACCAGGGTTGTTAAGTGCAGTCCATGGGTGGGTTCTAAATTTTTTTACTACCGGTTCTGTGGGCGTGGCTTATTTTGTGGGCGTGGCTTGATGGTCACGTGACAATTCTTTAGGATTGTCCCATTTGTTCTTGGAGCATTCCGATATACCCATTTGTTTTTGGAGGCACCGGTCTACTCATTTGTTTTTGGAGGCACCGGTCTACCCATTTGTTTTTGGAGGCACCCGTCTACCCATTTGTTTTTGGAGGCACCGGTCTACTCATTTGTTTTTGGAGGCACCCGTCTACCCATTTGTTTTTGGAGGCACCGGTCTACCCATTTGTTTTTCGATCGCACTGGTCTACCACCACACTGCCTTTTAACACTGATCAGCTGTAGGGTGGCCCTTTGAAGCCCCGCGGCAAGAGTTCAAACAGTTTTTTTCCTTATAGCCAATCAGCTGGGACTCGGGAGGCAGCAATAGATTGGGGGCGGGGCCAAATAAAAGGTAAGAATAACGCGGGGGTGGTGGTGGTGGGAGGGCCCAGCTCCCGAACAAAGAGAACCGGTTCGGTGACATCATATCTTAATCGCTACCGGCTCGGCTGAACCGGGAGGAACCCACCACTGCTGCAGTCGTTATGTTTAATCCTGTTTTCCCCATTGATTTAAGCTTGTTGGAAGCCAATTCGGAAGGTCGAAATGGAGTTCACAAGACCCCACAATCCTGCACCTGTTGCGCAGGTAGTCCTTGATTTACGGCCACAATTGAGGCCAACATTTCTGTTGTTAAGTGAGACATTTGTTAAGTGAGTTTCTCACTTAACTCTGAATAACTCTGTTATTCAATTATTTCTCATCCTCTCTTGGAATATTTTCACTTTACGATCTTTCTTCCCACGGCTGTTAAGTGGATCACTGCCGTTGTTAAGTTAAATATTTTCATTTACACCTGCTCCAACCACCCTAACACTTGTCCCCCTCTGTGACCAACATTTTGGGAAGGGCAGATAAAAGGCTCTGTACTCACCTTAACGACGGCTTTTTTTTTATAGTATTTCTCGCCAAGTTTCTTGGTTATGATTTTGACCACAATTTCCTAGAAAAGAGATCAGGGTTAATGACATGCAAGTAGATCTCACTTCCTATCTGCAGTTAATTCTTTCTGGAATAGAGTAAAATTGAAGTGCAATGTTAAAATTTAGCCCCAGAATTAAAGTTTGTTCTTGTAAATGGGAAGGAGAACAGAGTCTCCTACACACACACAGAGCACAGAAAAAAATACATGTTCCTTAACTTTCTAGTTTTCCAAAAACAGGGATTCTGCTGTTGTTATAGCTGCCAGAACTAATCTTTCCATCCCCACCATCCACCAAAAACTGATGAAGCTTCTTGGATGAGAAGCGAAATGTCTTCAAGGAAAACCTCTTTTGAGTTTTTCCTTGAAGAGGTTTCGCTTCTCATCCAAGAAGCTTCATCGGGTTCTGGACAAATGATTGCTTTTGAAAAAGTGCCTTTGGGACAACCAGGACCTAGATGGCTGAGAATCTCCCGACATTATTGCTCTGCCGATTCTTCTTTGTCTAAGCGTCCTAATTATAATAAATAATACAGGTAATCCTCGACTTAATGACCACAACTGGGGCAGTCTTTTCTGTTGCTAAGCTACGCGGCTGTTGAGTTGTGCTTGATTTTTACAACTTTTTTTTTTGTGTGGCCAGGGCTGTTAAGTGAATCACTGCAGTTGTTAAGAAAAAATCATGCAGTCGTTAAATGAATCTGGCCCCTCTCCACTGACCTTTGCTTCTTGAAAGCCAGCGGGGAAGGTCACAAATGGTGATCACATGACCCCGGGACGCGGCAACAGTCGTAAGTACATACCAGTTGCCAAGCGCCCAAATTCCGATCACCTAACTGTGAGGATGCTATGATGGTTATAAGTGTGAGAATCGGTTGTAAGCAGTGGTGAAATCCAAATTTTTTTACTACCGGTTCTGTGGGCGTGGCTTGGTGAGTGTGGTGTGGCTTGGTGGGCGTGGCAGGGGAAGGATACTGCAAAATCCCCATTCCCTCCCCACTCCTGAGGGAAGGATATTGCAAAATCTCCATTCCCACCCCACTCCAGGGCCAGCCAGAGGTGGTATTTGCCGGTTCTCTGAACTACTCAAAATTTCCGCTACCGGTTCTCCAGAACCTGCCAGAATCTGCTGGATTTCACCCCTGGTTATAAGTCACTTTTTTCACTGCTGTTTTACTGAACGGTCACTAAAAAATTGTCATAAGTCAAGGACTGCCTGTAGTCTGCCAGCTAAACAGGAACCTAATAAAGATAAATCGAAATGGGGGAAAAAGCTCCTTGTACCCGAACATAAGAGAAGACAGTACTACAAATGTTAAAAGGGATACATAAAAATCTACCCACTTATTCCCCGAAGCTAAATCATGACAGATTCTGGACAATCACTTGGATACTTACAGGTTGCAACCAGTAGTCCGTTCGGGCAGACTTTTTCTTCTCTTCTTCAAACTAGGAGAAGGAAAAATAATAATACATATATTAGTTCAATTTGGCCTTGCAGGTGAGATCAACTAGAGATAATATCCGGAAAATATCCTACCCATACTAAAAACTTTTATATAATGGATTTTGTGACTTCCAGAAAAATCAGAAGTAACTGGAATATGGAGAGCATTATTCTTAATGATAGAAGAATAGAATAATAACTTTATTGTCACTTTGAATGTACACTAACTGGCATACATTAAAGTGAAATTTTGTTGTGTACAGCTTTCAAAGAGTCACCATCTCCAATACACACTACATGAACATGATGAAATACATAAATAAATACCGTGTTTCCCCCAAAATAAGACCCTGTCTTATATTTTTTTGAACCCCGAAATAAGCCTGGATAGCTCTGCAGACTAAGCACTGTAATTTAACACCAACTGTCTGCAATTAAAGTAAGTTCAAATCTTGCCAGGCTCAAGGTTGAGTCAGCCTTCCATCCTTTCTAAAGTAGGTAAATTGAGGGCCCGGATTGTGGGGGCAATAAGCTGACTTTGTATAAATATACAAAAAAGGATGAAGGCTATTGCTGAGCACATTGTAAGCCGCCCTGAGTCTCCAGAGAAGGGCGGCATATAAATCAAATTAAATAATAATAATAATAATAATAATAATAATAATAATAATAATAATAATAAATTATTATTATTATTAAATAATATTATTAATTATTATTATTAATAATAATATTAATATTTAATATTAATATTAAAATAATAACAATATTAATAATTAATAATAATTATTAATTATTAAATAATTATAATTACTCAGAACAGCTTACATCCTCCGACGATTCCTTAGCAGTTCCTAGGTCCTTGGTTAGGACTCGAGCTGCTGAGCTATTAACCAGCCTCAAAGGCTGTGAATCTCACTAAAGATTAACTAATAATAATAATAATAATAATAATAATAGCTTGGCCTTATTTTCAGGGAGGCCTTATTATTTTGGGGCGCATGGAGCAAGACGGGGCTCCTCTTACTGTCTTACCTGATTTCCAGCTCTGTCTCCCTAACCAGAGGAAATGGGGGGGGGGTGTATTTTCGGGGAAACTTGGTACAAAATTACATTTATATAGATATCCTCGTATTACGGCAACTAGATTGTGGCGTTCTTACTTTGCTTGTCAGAAGGTTGTAAACAGGGATCACATGACCTTGAGACATAGGAATGGTCTTAAGTATGAATCATCCTTTAAAAGGATGCCCAGAATTGGATGCAAGACTCAAGGGGTGAGCCAATCAATGTAGGTGATCGACTGATTACTAGCTAGTTGGCAATGTTCTAGTAAACCACTAAATTAGGAGTTGCATTTTGTGATCCCCTTGACTTTGATCTTTGCTGCTTTCTTATGAGCAGAAGACTCCACCACCACCCCAAATATTACCAGTAGTCCTCCCTGCCTCACATAGGGGCACCTTGGCAAAATAGGAAAAACATTCTCTGCTGATAGAATAAAATTTTCAATGTTGAACTGTGGAGTCCTGAGTGCTCAGACATGTTTCTTGGTAGCACTGATGATATTACCTAGTTGGGTCATGAAACGTCTGCGAGAAAACAACCAAGCTCAGAGAGCACCAAGGACCCCACAGTCCTCCTTCTCCTTGTCTCCAGAAACCCACTCCCATCTAGCACTGATGATGTTACCTAACTGGGTAATGAAAGGTCTGCAAAAAAATCAACCAAGGTCAGGGAGCATCAAGGACCCCACAAATGTTCTCTGGTTATTTCACATCCCCCGCCCATTGTTCCCTGCTCATAATAATCACCAATCAGAATGTATCAGTAACTGGACCTCCACCACACCTCTATGATCTCATCAAGGGCGGATTTTTTCTTCCTCTTCTCCTTAATTTGCTTTGACGTCGGAGGGATTTCTTTCCGCTTAACGGGGAGCAGCGCTCCTGGCGGCTTCAGCACGCTGGCGCCAAGCAAGCTGGAGAAAAGAGACCTGGGTTAATAGTGGCGGGGAGCCTGTCCAGATGTGAGGACGCGATTTGTTTTTAGTCCCCCTAAGGTGCTTTTTTCCAAGAGGCAACGGGACCTTCTGGTTTTTCTTTGAAGACGTTTCGCTTCTCATCCGAGAAGCTTTGACTGAATGACGGGGAATGGTGGGATTCAATTTTTTTTACTAGCGGTTCTGTGGGTGTGGCTTGGTGGGCGTGGCAGGGGAAGGATACTGCAAAATCTCCATTCCCTCCCCACTCCAGGGGATGGATACTGCAAAATCCCCATTTCCTCCCAATCAGCTGGGACTCGGGAGGCAGAGAATAGATGGGGGCCGGGCCAGTCAGAGGTGGTATTTAACGGTTCTCCGAACTACTCAAAATTTCCGCTAACAGTTCTCCAGAACTGGTCAGAACCTGTTGAATTACCACCTCTGGAATAGAAGGATTCATACACCTCGCAGGCAGTTGATGATTTGCATTCTTTCAGTGAGTTGTTGAGGCCACTTGGAGATTTATCTGTGCCCTCAGGGTCACCTGAGTAGTGCAAATAGGTGTGGAGCCTTCTTGGAACTGTCCATTTATGTCAAAAGAGTGTTGTGGCTCCGTTACCTGAGCCTGTGTCATCGGCAGGAGAGGACTCCGAGAGTTAAGAAGAGGAGTTGGCAAGGCCTCCCTCTCCAGGACCCTCCTCTCTGGCAATGCCTTCGGTGTCCGCTGAAGGGCAAGAGATAGGGCCGGGGGCAAGCATGTCCACGCAGCCACAGGTGGACAGTGATGAGGGTAATGAGTCTTGGCTGGATCCTCGGCAGCATCACAGAGATAAGCGCGCGCAACAGAAGAAAAGGCGTGCCCGAGATTAGGCTGAGACACTGGACCACACCCCACAGGGTATAAAAGGGGGTGAGGTGGCCATTCAGACTCTGTGATGGACAAAACTAACTACTATCGAGTCACATTGCATCTTTGGAAACAACATTATCGGCCTTGGATTTATTTTACGAACTGGACAATTCTTGACTGTGGGTTATTTTGTTTATTGAGTAAAAGTTCTTGGCAAGCAGCTACTGGGTTGCTGCCAAGCGTCTTATCGGAAGAATTGGTTGTCTGCCAGTTTATTTAACCCCCGGCTGTCTGTTTGTGTGCGTGTGTGAGACGGGAACAGAACAAAGAGGACATCAATGTCAAAATTGAACAGCCCTCTCTCAACAGAGGAGGAGGGATACATCATCATCTATCTCCAGTCTTTTCATCCGTTTGTTCTGCCCCAACTCCGGATTTCTGAGGATATTGACACACACCAACGGTCCTTATCAAATTTATTAAGTAGCAAGAATAAACAAGACCGGCAAAGGTTGTCAACCAGCCCAGAAAACAAGATATGATAAACCAAAATACTCTGATCATAAATATGACTTGTTTCCAGCAAGAAAGCACTAGCTGCGTGTGACTTAAATAGGCTAAGGGAGTGGCCAATTACCCTCAAGCCCTACTCTCGAGGAGACCTCCTCCTCCTGAGTAGCCACTCCTGCCTTTTGGCAGCCCTGCGTGCTCGAGCATTGAGGAGAGGCTCCTCCACTTCGCTCTCTCCACTTGAAGGAGCCTCTGGAGGTTCTGAAGGCCCTGGCTGAGTCTCTGCCTCTGGCGCCACATCCTCTTCAGCCTCCTCGCTGTCCGACGCGAGCGCTGGCTGCACAGGCTGCTGGCGCGACCCCACACCAGCCTCCTCTTCGTCGGGATTAGCCACGATCCGCGCAGGCCGCTGGTGGGCCACAACACTGTTCCACACCCATTTGCACCACTCAGGTGGCCCCGAGGACACAGATAAAGTGGCCTCAACGACCCTCTAAAAGGATGCAAATGACCAGCTGTGTCTGCAAGGAGTATAAATCCTTCCATCCCTCACCATCCAGTCAGAGCTGAAGAAGCTTCTTGGATGAGAAGCAAAACGTCTTCAAAAGAAAAAAACAGAAAGTCCAGTTGCCTCTTGAAAAAAAGCACCTTTGGGACAACCATGACCTGGAGGTCTGAAGGTCTCCATCAGGGTGGATAAAAATCAATGATTTTTTTAAAAAAATAAAAAAAAATCAGATTTTTTTTATTTAAAACGATTTTTAAAACGCATCTTGAGAGGGGGGGTGAATAATTTCTACCAATTAGGATGCTGTTGCTGTCCTGCCTTTTATCTGCCTGTGTAAAATTGTATAAAAATAAAGCTCTCTGGAAAAGCGAGAGAGACATCTGAGAGGCATCTTGGAACAGAGCAAAAGCCTGGACCTCTGATTTACAACACATTTGAAGATGTGTGAACTTCAACTCCCAGAATTCCCCAGCTAAACTGGGGAATTCTGGGAGTTGAAGTCCACACATCTTCAAGTTCCTGAGGTAGAGAAGCGCTGAATTAGATACAGATATCAGGGAGGATAAAAATCAATGATTTTTTTAAAAAAAATCAAAAAAAAATCAGATTTTTTTTTATTTAAATCGGATTTTTTTTATTTTTATCGAATTTATTTTAATAAAAAACTTTTGGGGTAAAAATCTATCGTAAGATAGTTTTCTATTTAAGATACAGAAATAATTTAGTTTATTCAGCATGAAATGGAGCTTAGTTATGTAGCATGAGGCTGTATATTCTGCAACACTGGGACTATCGGTGAGTCAACAGTGGGTCAGCAGAGATGACAGTTGCTCTTTAAAAATTATGATTTAAATCGAGTTGATTTAAATCAAGCCTTTTTACTAGTGATTTAAATCATGATTTAAATTGTGATTTAAATCAACTCAATTTAAATCAAATCCACCCTGGTCTCCATAGAGATTTAGTCTCCTAGTAGGGAGAATGGCTTAAGATTTCCTTCCTGAGTCAAAGACTAACACGAATGCAGGGAACCTGAACTGGATTGGATTCAGATGAGAGTCAAATAATCTCCTTACCCTGTGTTTGGGGAAGGGAGAAAAGGGACAGAGAATTCCCAGAAGCAGCGCACTAGCCCTTCGAAGGTTTACAGGTAGTCCTCAATTTACAACAGTCCATTTAGTGACCGACATTACAACCAACCAATACTACTTGCCTGCCTTTGGGTTGTTGTGCTGCAGCCGCTGAAGTGCTTGCTCCTTTGTTCAAATTGAAGGTCACTAAAAGGAAAAAAAATAATAAAAGAGATTGCTCATTTCTTTCGTATCACATTTGGGGTTTGTGGACACAGTGGTGTGGTGGCCTAGCGGCAGGGCTCTCGCCTCACAATCAGGAGGCTGTGAGTTTGATCCTATAGTAGAGGCAGTGTTCTGTCCCAGTCCCACTCACGCACCCCCACAGATGGCCCGGAGTTAATAAGCCACACGACAAAATTCTTTGAAAATAAAGCTGGCAGCAACCCAGTGGCTAGCTGCCAATTCAGACTTTACTCACACAAAACAAAGATTAGACTGTCAGCATTCCGATAAAACAGGCAGAGTGTCAACAATACAAGGATTAATCCAAATGCAGTCCGATAAAGCAGGCAAAGTCCAGTAACGCAGAGATCATGGAGTATTTCTAGTTTTTGCTCATCACAAACTGAACCGGCCACCACACCCACATTTATACCCTGTGGGGTGTGGTCCAGTGATTTAGCTAATCTCTGGCACGCCTTCCCCTCTGCTGCGCACGCTTCTCCCTGCGCCTCTGGCGAAGGTCCAGCCAGCACTTATCTCCTTCATCGCTGTCCACCTGTGGCTTTGGGGACATGCTTGTCTCTGAGCCTATCATTTGGCCTTCGGTGTCCTCCGGAGGCATTGCTAGAGAGGAGGGTCCTGGAGAGGGAGGCCTTGCCAACTCCTCTTCCTCACTCTCAGAATCTGCATCTGTCGATAGTCCAGGCTCAGGCAACGGAGCCACAACAGGCAGATAGTTCTCTCTCTGGGCACAATGAGAATATATCTGCCGAACAAAACTCCGCACTGGCGACATGAAGGGCATCCGGCCAGTAAACAGCTCCATTCAGTTGCCCAGACTCCACCCCCGCAAGGGATTATGGGGTCGTTAAAAGATGATGATGATGGGGTTTGTGGACACAAGGCGAAGGAGGGCTGTGGGGTCCTTGGTGCTTTTGGAGCTGGGTTTTTCTCGCTGACATTTCATGACCCAACTAGGTAACATTATCACTGCTAGATGGGAGTGGGGTTTGTGGAGACGAAGAGTCCATACATTCGAATAATTTTACCAAAAAAAACCAAAACCCCCAATACTGCCAATATTCTGCGATATTCTGAGATATTAACTTAATAATTTTAGGGTCCTGGTTTAGGACTTGAATCGTTAAGTCTCCACGAGTCTTAAGACTGTGAACCTTACAGATAACAATTTACCTTTTTCCTCCTCGTTTTCTCTGTTTAGTTCAGTGAAGATCGGCTCTTCCTGCAATGACAGAAAAGAACTAAGGATGGCTGAACCCAACAGGAAAGCACAGACGTCATATCACAAAGTGACGAGTTGGGTTCGTCGCAATCAAGAAGGAATTAAGAAAAGTTTGGTTTGAGCAAATGCTCCTGGGAATAAATCTAGGCCTTGTGGCGCAGTCTGGGGTCTGACTTATAGCAGGGACAGACAGACAGACAGACAGACAGACAGACAGACAGACACACACACACACACACACCAGTGGTGGGTTGCTACCGGTTCGGGCAAACCTGTAGCGGAGGCAGCAGGAGGCTCCGCCCACCCTCCTGGACGCTTCTGCAGATGCACAGAAGTATTGCGCGCGTATGAGCACGCGCCCGCCCACAAGCGAACTGGTAGGGACGGGTTTTGAAACCCGCCCGACACACACACACACACACACACAAATTGTAAAAAGCAACAGCTGGGGGACATATTAAGCTACTAAATCTTATTCGATGATCCACTTTGCTGATCCCGTCTCTCTCATCCACATAATAGAGGCAGTCCTCAACTTACAACCAATTTGCTTAGTGACTGTTCAAAGTTACAGCAGCACTGAAAAAAAGGGAGCTTTTGACACCTATGACCGTTGCCGCATCCCAGTGGTGGGTTCCTCCTGGTTTGGCCTGGTTCGGCCAAGCCGGTTGCGGTGACAATATGACGTTACAGAACCTGTTCTCTTTGTTCGGGAGCTAGGTCCTCCCACCCACCCGCGTTATTCTTACCTTTTATTTGGCCCTGCCCCCAATCTATTGCTGCCTCCCGAGTCCCAGCTGATCGTCTGGAAGGAAAAAAACTGTTTAAACTCTTGCTGCGGGGCTTCAAAGGGCCGCCCTACAGCTGATCAGTGTTAAAAGGCAGGGTGGTGGTAGACCAGTGCACTCGGAAAACAAATGGGTAGACCGGTGCCTCCAAAAACAAATGAGTAGACCGGTGCCTCCAAAAACAAACGGGTAGACCGGTGCCTCCAAAAACAAACGGGTAGACCGGTGCCTCCAAAAACAAATGGGTAGACCGGTGCCTCCAAAAACAAATGGGTAGACCGGTGCCTCCAAAAACAAATGAGTAGACCGGTGCCTCCAAAAACAAATGGGTAGACCAGTACCTCTACTCAATCCTAAAGAATTGTCACATGACCATCAAACCACACCCACAAAATAAGCCACACCCACAGAACCGGTAGTAAAAAATTTTAGAACCCACTCCTGACACATCCCCATAATCACATGCAGGGGTGGGTTTCACTTATCTTTACCACCGGTTCGCTGCATGCATGCTTGTTTTGCCTGGCCTTGAAAATGGGCCTAAATAGCATGATTTGGAGCCAGGGCAGGTGGGCGGACCCACCGGTGATTGAAAACGACCGGTTCGCCTGAACCGGTGCGAACCGGCTGAATACCACCTCTGGTCACGTGATGAAAATTCAGACGCTTGGCAACTGGCATGTACTTATGACGGTTGCAGTGTCCTGGGGGGATGTGTGTGTCACGCGATCGATCCCCTTCAGTGACGTTCTGACAAGCAAAGTCGACGGGCAAGCCAGATTCGCTTAACAACCGTGTTACTAACTGAACAACTGCGGTGAGTCACTTAACAACTGTGGCTGGGACGGTCATCAAATGGCGCAAAATTAAACAACTGTCTTGCTTAGTGGCAGAAATTTTGGGCTCAATTGCGGTTGTAAGTCGAGGACTCCCTGCGTTAAATTTTCGAATACGGGACTAACGATGATCAAAATGGCAAAAATCATCAAGTATCAAATATCCTTTTGCCCCCACCTGATCTTTTCCTTCCAAGCCCCTCCTGACTTGCTGTTCGATGAATCTGGCCGTTTTTTCTTCATCGTCCAAGTCCTGTTTTTTCTTTTTTTCCTGTTCCTGCTGCCTACGGATGGTCTCGGGGTCTCGGTCAATGTACTGGATGTACCAGCCTTTGGGCGTTTCGTCGACTTTGCAAAGGCCTTAAAGAAGCATATTGCCATGGTTAGAACCTTCATTTTAGGAGGAATAAGGAAGGAAGTTATAGAATTGTAGCCCCCCCCCCAAATTGGAAGCCCCCCTGTAAAGAATATCCTTCGATTAACCTCAGATCCTGATGAGGAAAGAGACACAGCCATGCAGGCTGCTTGGCAATGGTAGGCAATGGCTTACCACCCCTGTTTCTCAACCTTGGGAACTTGAAGAGGAGTGGACTTCAATTCCCAGAATTCCCCAGCCAGTGTTGGGGATGTTTTTGTCACAGGGACTCTGGCCTACAGACTTGGATCTCTAGATAGGCTCCTCTATCCAAGCACTAAGTAGGCCTCATTCCACTTACCTTCCCAACCATCTATTGCACCGGGGGTGGAGGTGGGGGCAGCGTGTGTCAAACTGGAGTTCTTGGAGGGCCGGATCAGAATTGTAGCTCTCCTCCGCAGGCCGACCGGGGATGCGGGGAAAGGGGGGAACCTTTCAAAGTTACAACAGCACTAAAAAAGGTGACTTAGGACCAGTGGTGGGATTCAGCCGGTTCGGGAAAACCAGTAGTTAAATTGCTGGCTAGTCCCTCCCCTCCCCAGGGTCCCCACATGCCTCATTTTGGCTCCCAGGTAAGTGCAGGGAGGCCTTCTAGGCCCAAAATGGGGCGGGGGAGCTGTTGTGGCTCCGACCCCCGAGCCCATCTTATCGGAGGAAGAAGGCTCTGAACATGAAGGAGAGGAGCCGGCCAGGCCTCCCTCTCCAGGCCCCTCCTCTCTAGCAATGCCTCAGATGTCTGCCGAGGGAGACGAGACTGGCCAGGAGCCAGGTGTCTCCGATGACAGCGATGACGGTGATAAGTTGTTCCTGGATCCACGCCAACGAAGGCGAGATAAACGTTTGCAGCAGATGAGGCGGCATGCCAGGGATTAAGCTGAGTCACTGGACCACACCCCACAGGCTATATAAGAGAGTGTGGTGGCCATTTAGACTCTGTGACGGACAAAGCTAACTTCTGGCTAGTCACTTTGTACAACGCCTAATCTGCTGAAGGTTCCATGTTTGAACTAGGACTGTTTTGAAAACTGTGTGTATTCGTTGGGGTTATCTGGTGGAGGGACACTCCCTCTTCTTGTAGTAAAGCACTTGGCAGACGGTTATCGTATTGCTGCCAAGTTCCTGATAACAAACATTGTGTGTGCCAAGTAATTCTTTAACCCCCGGCTGGCTGTTTGTGTGTGTGTGGGGACGGGGACAGAACAGGAGCGTGGTACCCCCTCCTCCCCCCGGTGGCCTGTTTTCGCTCCCAGGAGGCTTCAGGGAGAAGAGATCAAAATTTGGATGCTTGGCAATTGGTTCATATTTTGTCCCCCGGGGGAGTCACGTGATCACCATTTTGTGACCTTCTGATGAGCAAAATCAATGGGGAAACCGAATTCACTTAACAACGGTGGAAAGGAGGTTTGTAAAAACAGGACAAAAATCATTGAACAAATGCCTCGCTTAACAACAGAAATGTTGGGTACGACTGTGGTCGTACGTCGAGGGCTACCTGTGCATTCAAATGACCTCCCCTCCCCTCTGCCTCTCAACGCGCTTAAAAAAAAGTAAATGTTAAAATATTGATATATTGATAAGGTTTAAGTCCTTTCATTCGGCAAGTTCTTCTGTTTAGTGAGTGGCTCAGCTGCCTCCAGCACCCCAAATCCTCCCACGAGGGAGGGGGGGGGATCCCTACAAGGAGAACTTTTTACCTTCCCTCCCAAGCCACTTTGTAAAATCCGTCAGAGTTTCCCACTGCGTAGCGTTCATATGGATGTGTTCCCGATGGCTGATATATTCATTATATACGATATTGTTGTGGACTCTCTTTGTTCCTAGGAAGAGAGAGAGAGAGAGAGAAAAGAACACCACTCTTAATTAGAAGCATGGAGTTAGCTAAAGCATTTCCAGGTTAACTAAAGAAGCATCGTTTTTCCATTGTGGAACAGCATCTTCCCGAAAATTGGTATGGCGCCCACTCTACAATTCTTCCAAAAGTTTTTAAAATGTGGCTCGGCTTCCAGGCCCGGAATTCAGGGTAGATGCCCATTCTGGGAGTTTTTTTCTGCTAGGTTGGGATATGTTTAATTGTTTTCGTCTTCTGGATGTACATGATTTTTAGTATTTCGGAGGGGGGGGGGGGGTTCTTTGTTTTTACTCTAAGCCATTCAATGTTTATGGAGATTCTCAGTCATCCAAGTCAGGGCTGTCCCAAAGGTGCTTTTTTCAAGAGGCAACTGGACTTTATGTTTTTTTTTTCTTTTGAAGATGTTTCGCTTCTCATCCAAGAAGCTTCTTCAGCTCTGACTGGATGGTGGAGAACAGGAGGATTTATATTCCTTACAGACAGCTGGTCATTTGCATCCTTTCAGAGAGCTGTTGAGGCACTGAAGGTTGCCTGATAAACACAGATAAACCTCCAAGTGGTCTCAAGGACTCTCTAAAAGGATGCAAATGACCAGCTGTCTGCAAGGAGTATAAATCCTTCCGTTCCCCACCATCCAGCCAGAGCTGAAGAAGCTTCTTGGATGAGAAGCGAAATGTCTTCAAAAGAAAAACCAAGAAAATCCAGTTGCCTCTTGAAAAAAAAGCACCTCTAAACCACTCAGTTTGTTTTGGGAACCGGGCACTGGTGGCAGACTGATTTAAGTGCAGCATTGCAGGCAAACACTGCCCACTGCCAAGAGTTCGATCCTGACGGGGTTAAAGGTTGACTGGGTCTTCCATCCTTCCGAGGTAGGTAAAATGAGGAGCCAGATTGTTCAGGGAAATATGCAAATAAGGCGTCTACATTGTAAATTGCCCAGAGAGTGCTATAAGGTGATTGGGATGGGGTGAGGTGGGGTATATAAGCCTAAATGTCCCTGTTAGTCTCCAAATCTAATATGAACAAACAAACAAATGAAATTTACCGAATCTTCTCCGGAGAAGTTCTAGGAAATCATTCCGGAATTCCCTAGAAGAATACGAAAGAGAGTGTTACTGTGAGGTAAACCAAACAGAAATCATGACTGCATGAGATAATTCTACTTTTATTATAAGGCTACATCACAGAATCTTGCGAGCCTGAACTATATTGTATTTTTTGGATTATAAGACACACCAAGATGTCAAAGAGGTAAACAAGAAAAGTTTTTGCCCTCCCCAGCCCCCAGGAGCACTCTGCAGGCCTCCCAAATCCTCTTCGCGCCCCGTTTTTGTGAAAAACACTTGTTTTTAGGGAAAACGGGATGCGCGGGGCAGGGTTTCAGGAGGTGTATTCGGTGTATAAGACGCACCAACATTTTCCCCCTCTCTTAAGGGGGAAAAAAGGCATCTTATACTCCGAAAAGTATGGTAGTACAATTCTCTCCCCCCCACGCCCCCTGGCTTCTTTACAGCCTGGAAAACTAGGGAGGGTCTCTTCTGAACCTTTTTCTCCAGTTTCTCCAGTACTTCTGGTTTCTAACAAAAACAGCCATTCTGGACAATGGTTTCACTGAACAACCACTACAAAAAGGGTTCTAAAATCAGGTTTGGTCATGTGGCAATCCTGCTTAACGACCAGCATGACTTCCTACTGTAATTTCAGGCTTAATTATGGTCATAAGTTGAGGACTATCTGTAACACTAATTGCATCAGTTCAATTTCTGTTATAGCCCTTGAGTAACACAGAAACTTTGTCAGTCATAAACAGAAACACTCTCTCTCTCTTCTCTCCCTCTCTCTCTCTCTCTCTCTCTCTCTCTCTCTCTCTCTCTCTCTCTCTCTCTCTCTTCCCCACCTCCCCTTCTCTCTATATAAAGCAACATGAGGCTTAAATATCTGTTTTGTAAAAAGGATACTCTGGTCCCAGAATGGAGGATAATTTGATGGACAATGAATTGAGGAGAGCCTTCACTCAGCTTGATTTTTAAACAACAACCTCCTCCCACTCCTACAAAATTCTAGAAAATTCTAAAAATCTGTTTGGACAAATAACCACAAGTGCGTGAGGCACTTCTCAACTGTCTTATATTTCCAATTTAATAGACTGTACTATGATGCTGCACAAATTTCAGCAGACGCAGATCGTAAAACGCAAGTGCCAAGTTACAGGCCAAACTCACTCTGAAAAGTAATCCATGAATTGCTGAGGGTTTTCGGATGCCAGGAGCAGTTGTCGCTGGTGAGATTCGGACATGCAGTGACATTTAAAGCCATTCTGGAAAAAACAAGACGAGAAACAAAATATAGTTAAAGTTGCTCCGGAAAACCTTGAACAGGTATCATGAGGAGCTAAAACATTAAAAAAAAAAGGATAATGGAGACAAAATAATGCAACTGGCAAGGAACTACCAAAAGAAAGAGATATTTACCCCCAAACATAGGAGCAATCCTAGATACATCCAAAGTAGCATACCCAGAATTAGATTTAGTTGCTTACTGAAGTCAACTAGGCTAAATAATTAAATAAATCAACCTCATTTAAATTCAATCCAGACAGTCGTCCTTTTTCACATAACACATTTAGCTTTGTCAGTTAAAGATCTAATACCAGTATTCAGCCAACAAACTAAATTAAGTGTTTTGTGTCCCAGAATGTGGTACCAAAGCCACACCGTGAACCTGGGTTTACTGTCCAGTGCATTGTAGAATCCCAGAAAATGAATGAATTCAGACATAAGCGTCTTGTCCCCTTTCATGGGTCGACTAGAAGACCTCCAAAGGTCCCTTTTGACTCTGTTATTCTATTCCATTCTTTTTACCATTGGTCTTAAACTGATGGGGGAGTCTTTGGTCTTAACACCATCTCTTTCAAACTTGCCCACTTTAAAATAGGTGAACTTCAACTCCCAGAATTTCCTAGCCAGCATGGCTTCCCCAGCAGGGCTGGCTTGGGAATTCTGGGAATTGAAGTCCACTCGTCTTAAAGTGGCCAAGTTTGAATAAACAGTGGTTTAATACAAGACTAATGAAAAGGACTCCAATCTCACAGAAGGCTGGCTGAGAACGCAAAAAATCATATTAACGTATATTGTCCAAGACTCAAAATGAAAAACCACAGGGATGAAACCTGAAAAACGCAACCTGCTTCATCACTGGAGGGTTTTAAGAAGAGACTGGACAGCCCCTTGTCTGAAATGGTATAGGGGTTGGGCTAGAGCAGAGGTAGGCAACCTGCGGCTCTGGAGCTGGATGTGGCTCTTTCATCCTTCTGCTGCGGCACCCTGTCGCCAGTCAGCTCCACAATATATTGATAATTGATACGGCTTTCAGTTAGGATAGGTAGAGGAAAAAGGACGCCATGCTAGGAGGAGATATTATGGTGTGGGGAACCAGACTTCCGGTTGGCTCCAGAATTGAATGGGGGGGGCTTTCAGTTAGGGCCTTTGTGGCTCTTTGAGTGTTTAAGGTTGCCGACCCCGGGACTAGAGGATCTCCAAGATCCCTTTGTGTTGTGTTGTACTCTATTCTAAAGAAGAGCTAAAACATATGAAGAATGGTTGCAGGAATTCGGTACGGCTAGTCTAGAGAAAAGGACTGGGGGGGACAGGACAGAATAGCAGCATTCCAGTATTTCAGGGGCAGACACAAAGAGGAGGGGGGTCAGCTTATTCTCCAAAGCACCAGAAGGCAAAACAAGAAACAATGGGTGGAAACTTATCAAGGGGAGAAGCAACCTGGAATGAAGGGGAAAGTGAGGACAATTAACCAGTGGAACTGCTTGCCACCAGAGGTTGCAGGTGTTCCATCACTGGAGGTTTTTAAGAAGAGACTGGACAGCCACCTCTCTGAAATGGCATAGGGTCTCCTGCTTGAGCAGGGGGCTGGACTAGATGACCTCCAAGGTCCCTTCCAGCTCTTATCCTGATTCTAACTTCATGCTGGAGCAAAATCACCCTAAGAGAGGCGAAGAGTCAGCCAAAATCCGAGAGAGATCCGTGGATGAGGACATAAAAGGCCACCCGAGTCGAGGGCTTCTTCTAGAGCGCCCAGATAGACTGCCCCTGCCCCTGGAGGCTCGCTCTGTACCTCGTCCCGGCACTGCTTCTGGCACATCTGGCAATACCAGCGCAGCTTCTGCAGCCCCTTCGACTTGATGCGGTTGGCGATGGCCTTGGGGCTCAAGAAGTCCGTCTTCCCCATGGCGAAGGAGGCGAAGGAGCGGCAACACACGAAACCGGCGACTGCGACCCTCGCTTCCGGACTCTGAGCGGCGGCGGAAGGACTGACCGGAAACGGAAGTGTTGTCACCGGAAACGGAAATGATGTGACAGGAAATCGTCATCGTTGACTTTTTTTTTAAAAGAAGGGCTTTGACGCCGCTCTAGCTCTCCCAATGAATGAACCGGGAATCACTGTGTAGAGCCTATCCCGGCCGGTGAGATCTTAATTAAAAGATTTATAGTATCTATATTTACTATATCTATACATCAACCATGTTAGGAGTCACTTAAAGCGGATGGGCAACTACGGCCCTTTTATGACTTGTGGACTTCAACTCCCAGAATTCCTGAGCCAGCCATGTTACCTCAGGAATTCTGGGAATTGAAGTCCACAAGTCATAAAAAGGGCCATAGTTGCCCACCTCTGATTAAAGTATCTATTTTTTATTCTGTCTAGGCATCAACCCTAGTTAGGGGGCCGCTCTAGCACGTCAGCTTTGTGACCTTAGTTCTCTTTGAAGGACCGCTCAGGTGCTGGCCGCTCTAGCCGGCCATCTCAATTTCCGAGAAACCATAGAGAAGAATGCGAGGGGGAGGGCGGTCCATCCGGAAGCCGTCACAGCTCTTCCTTTTTCGCTTCCGAAACCCGGTTCAGGGCGAGGGGAAGCGCGACGCATGCGCGGTGCGAGCGCCCTGACCTTCAGCAGCGGCTGCAAGCCGGCGGGCGATCGGACGAAGCTGCGGGAAGGAGCCGGATCGGCGCTGCTGCTGCTGCTGCTCTTCTTGACGGTGCCCAGGCTCAGCCTCGAGGGTACTTCGGGGGAAAGGAGAACGGCCGTGGAGGGGCGGGAAGGGGAGTGGAGGAGCGGGAGGCTTTCTGCACATGCTCAGAGGCACTCTCGCCTCCCTAGGAGTCTTAGTGGGGGGGGAAGGGGGGGAAGCCAGCTGTCCAGGAACTGAGAGCTGCCTGGAGGTTCCCTGGGGGTTTCTTTCCACGTGGCTGAAAGCCCATCATCCCTGGCCCATGCCCTTGGGGCAGTGGCTGATGGGTGCTGGAGTCCAGCAGCATGGGAGCTCCAGGGAATCCGTGAACCCCTCCTCCCCAACCATAAGAGGCTCAGTTATAAAAGTTAATTGGGGTTGAGGGTGGGGATTATTATTATTTTTTTTTGCATTCAGTAGGAATCTGATCTTACCTGATCCACTTGTCCCAGAAAATTTAACTTTAATTTAATTTAACTCTTAATTTAAATGAAATGAATTTAAATTCATTCATTCAATTCATTTAATTTAATGCTAACCTACCTTCTGTGGACCTCGCTCTGTAGGTTACCCTGTTTCTCCCGAAAATAAGACCCAACTGGCCTAACACTTTTTAAAATGTTTTTAATTGTTTGTTATTGTTTTTAATCATGGGGCCAAATTTATATATATCTTTTTAATTGTATTTTAATGTTTGTAGTTTATGTTTTTATTTGGCTGTTCACCGCCCTGAGTCCTCAGGGAGAAGGGCGGTATACAAATTTAAAAATAAATAAATAAATAAATAAATAAAAACTGGAATAAAAATAAGTCCTAGCAGGATTATTATTATTATTTTTTGCATTCAGTAGGAATCTGATCTTACCTGATCCACTTGTCCCAGAAAATGTAACTTTTTTTTTTTAATTTGATTTATAGCCGCCCTTCTCCGGAGACTCAGGGTGGCTTACAATGCGTTAAGCAATAGCCTTCATACTTTTGTATATTCATACAAAGTCAGCTTATTGCCCCCACAAACTGGGTCCTCAATTTACTTACCTTAGAAAGGATGGAAGTCTGATGAGCTACCAGGCCCGTTTAAATTTTGCTCAATTTTAATTCTAACTTAAATTCTAACTCTAAATTAAATGAAATGAATTTAAATTAATTAAATTCATTTAATTTAATGCTAACCTACCTTCTGTGGACCTCACTCTGTAGGTTACCCTGTTTCTCCCGAAAATAAGACCCAACCTGAATAAAAATAAGTCCTAGCAGGATTTTTCGGGAGGCTCGTAATATAAAGCCCTACCCCCCAAAAATAAACCCCAGTTAAGATCATCAGCCGGACGGAGGCGTTTAGTACTGTATTTTCTCCCAAAATAAATCCTAACTGGAAAATAAGCCCTAGCATGATTTTTCAGGATGCTCGTAATATAAGCCCTACCCACAAAATAAGCCCGTTAAAATTGTCAGCCAGATGGATGCATTTAGTACCGTATTTCCTCCCAAAATAAGACCTAACCAGAAAATAAGCCCTAATGAGTCTTTTGGAGCAAAAATTAATATAAGACCCGGTCTTATTTTCGGGGAAACACAGTAAGAAGTCCCTAGCAGGGGTCTCCAACCTTGGCAACTTGAAGCCTGGACGGACTTCAACTCCCAGAATTCCCCAGCCAGGAAAGCTGGCTGGGGAATTCTGGGAGTTGAAGTCCGCCCAGGCTTAAAGTTACCAAGGTTGGAGACCCCTGCCCTATGGGGTGGATAGTCCCTGTCACTGGAGATTTTCAATCATCCAAGTCATGGTTGTCCCAAAGGTGCTTTTTTTCAGGGCGGCAACTGGACTTCCTTTTCTTTTTCTTTTGAAGATATTTCGCTTCTTATCCAAGAAGCTTCTTCAGCTCTGACTGGAGTTGGGAGGAAGAAAAAAACAAGGACTGAAAATCTCCATAGAATTTTTTTTTTAGCGATGCCCTTTGGGATGAACACCCCCCCCCCCCCTTCGAATAGTGCCGGGGAAGTACGAACGGATTTCCAGAAAAAAAATTGCGGACTACAGGACCCATGGGGCGCCTCAGTTTGAGATGCAGACAGCACTGCCTCATCCCCATCAGCCTGTGCTCAACAGTGAATGGACCCATGACCCAGCGTGCAGAATGAGGAAAAAACACACAAGTTGATCTCCTCTGATGGGAATATTTAGGAAAGGATCGCCACAAACGTCTGTTTTCTTTTTTAATTTTGTAGCTTGGATGTCAGATCTGTATCTTGAATTTTAATGTGTTTACAGAGAAGAGGGCCTGAGTTCCGTTCAGGAATTATATTTTATTTATTTATTTATTATTCGTATTTCTATGCCGCCCACTCTCCGAGGACTCTGGGCGGCTTACACCAACAACAGTATACTAAATAGCATATTGCCCCCAACAATCTGGGTCCTCATTTTACCCACCTCGGAAGGATGGAAGGCTGAGTCAACCTTGAGCCGGTGAGATTTGATCCGTTGATCTGCTGAACTAGCAGTCAGCTGAAGTAGCTGCAGTACTGCACTCGAACCACTGCGCCACCTCGGCTCTTTATATCCCAAGTAAACATTCTTTAGAAAATGAATACTCTATTGCAGATGTTCTATATTGTTGTTAACTTTAGCAACCGAAGGAGGCATATTTGGTGTAAAATATGGAAATATGTGTTTCTTTTTTTTTCAGGATCCAAGTTAGGAACATGGCGACTCTGAAAGACAGTAAGTGTTCCATGTTACATTTCTTTCTCTGAGTTAGGCTGAAATCATGACTGAATCAATCCCACGTAGATTTACATTCCCCTATGACCCTGTCTCTCCTCTCCTCTCTGGCCATGTCATAAATCACATTCTCCAATTAACCACTTTGGCTGGCTGTGAAATCCAACACCCTCCTTCTGATTGCGGTCAGGAAAAATGTATGGAATGCAGTTAGGGAAATCAATCAGCTCTATCAGTTCTCCCTCCCTCCTGCTCATGGCAACTTGAAAGCTTTGCAAGTTGACAAATTCTACTGTTGGTTTCATTCTGCCATTTTCTTTGTCTGCTTCATATCCTACCTCAGTTCGTATCTTTCTAATCTATACAGTTACCCGGCGCTTGAAGTCTATCAAGAACATCCAGAAAATCACCAAATCCATGAAAATGGTCGCCGCTGCAAAATACGCCAAGGCGGAAAGAGAATTAAAGCCTGCCAGAGTTTATGGCGTGGGGGCCTTAGGTAAGGGCCTTTCTCCTTTGTATGTAGCTGACAACATTTATTAATTCTTAAAGAGTGAAATGATTTCCTGGCACTTTTTCTGACCTAGAACGTTTGAATGAGCTGCTTCCGACAACCTTGTAACAAGAAGTCCTTGACTTACGACCATAATTGAGCCCAAAAGGTGCTCGCTTCGGCAGCACATATACTAAAATTGGAACGATACAAAGAAGATTAGCATAATTGAGCCCAAAAGACAGTTGTCCAGTGAATTTTGTCCCGTTTTACCAGCTTTCTTGCCACAGTTGTTAAGTGAATCACCGCAGTTCTTAACCAGTCAACGTGGCTTCCCCGTTAACTGAAGTTAATGTTGTCAAACGCCTGACATTTGATCAAGTGACCCCAGGGATGGTGCAGTGGCCGTAAGTGTGAAAAACGGCCCTGATCACAACAGTAACAGAGTTGGAAGGGACCTTGGAGGTCATCTAGTCCAACCCCCTCCTCACGTAGGAGACCTGTACTAGGGATTCGAACCACTCAACAGTGCCGACCTTTCTGATCGACAAGCTCAGTGTCTTAGCCACTGAGCCATCTAGTGAGGCTTTTACAGTGCTTTTGGACTTCGGTAACTTCCAACAGTCACTAAACAAATGGTTGTAAGTCGAGGACTACCCATCATCCAGAGGAGGGTGTTATATATTTCTGTCAATTTATGGTTGGCTCGTTTGTGTTATTTTTATAATCTCGGTGCCTTGGAACGATGCGATTGTGTAATGCGAGATGCGAATTACATAAATGGATGGCCATGGCATCGTTTGCAAATGAAACCACTTGCTACAAAATAGAATAGAACAGAATAATAACCTTATTGTCACTTTGGATGCACGCTAATTTTTTTTTTTTAAAAAAAGTCCATTTGGCGTGAAAGGATATTTGGAAGCAAAAGATACTCTCTTCTTAGTGGTGTTGTGACTCCGACCCCCGAGGCCGACTTATCGGAGGGAGAAGGCTCCGAACATGAAGGAGAGGAGTTGGCCAGGCCTCCCTCTCCAGGACCCTCCTCTCTGGCAATGCCTCAGGTGTCTCCCAAAGGAGAAGAGATTGGCCAGGAGCCAGGTATCTCCTTGCAGTTGGACAGTGAAGGAGATAAGTCTTGGCTGGATCCATGCCAGCGTCGGAGAGACAAGCGCACGCAGCAGAAAAGGAGGCGTGCCAGAGATTAAACTGAGTCACTGGACCACACCCCACAGAGGATATAAGGGGGTGAGGTGGCCATTCAGACTCTGTGACGGACAAAACTAACTACTAGTGAGTCACATTGTATCTTTGAAACAACGTTATCTGCCTTGGATTTAATGCGGACTGGACTTGACAATTCTTGAACTGTGTGTATCTTGTTTGGGTTTATCTGACGGAGGAACAACCCCTCCCTCTATGAGTAAAGTTCTTGGCAAGCAGCTACTGGGTTGCTGCCAATCCTCTTATCGAAAGAATTTGTTGTCTGCCAGTTTTATTTAACCCCTGGCTATCTGTTTGTGTGCGTGTGTGAGACGGGGACAGAACAAGTGGTTCATTTAAAAGAAGGTTTTACAATAACTTGGAAAACTGTCAACGTTCTGGATATTTCAAATAGACATTTGTGCATGTGTACACAAACGATATGGGCAGTAAACCTTCCTTCTTGGCATAAGCACTGTCCTTTATTTCTTTCTTTCTTTCTTTCATTCATTCATTCCCCTTACTGTCCCTTATTTATTTATTTCCCGTCTTTATTGTTTTTGCAAATAATTCAAGGCAGTAAACATATCCAGCACCCCTGCTAGTCATGTGACGTGAGTTGGACTGAGAGAAAGCGATTGATCCAAAATGTATGAAGATTCTCAGCCAACCAGGTCGTGGTTGTCCCAAAGGTGCTTTTTAAAGATGCAACTGGACTTCCTTGTTTTTTCTTTGAAGACTTTTTGCTTCTCATCCAAGAAGCTTCTTCAGCTCTGACAGGATAGTGGGGAATGGAAGGATTGATACTCCTTGCAGACAGCTGGTCATTTGCATCCTTTTAGAGAGTCGTGGAGGCCACTTGGAGGTTCATCTGTGTCCTTTTAGGTCACCTGAGTGGTACAACTGGTTCCTGTAATCTACAATTTTTTTTTGGAAAACCCATTCATACTTCCACACTATTTGAAGGATGTTCAGCCCAAAGTGCCTGGCTAAAAGTCTAATCAGAGCTATGAAGAAGCTTCTTGAATGAAAACCGGAACATCTTCAAAAAGCAACAAAATCCAGTTGCCTCCTGAAAAAGCACCTTTGATTGGTCCAAAGTCACCCAGCTGGCTTTCCTGGCGAAGGCAGGACTAGAACTCACTGTCTCCTGGTGATTGGCCCAAAGTCACCCAGCTGGCTTTCCTGGTGAAGGCGGGACTAGAACTCACTGTCTCCCGGTGATTGGCCCAAAGTCACCCAGCTGGCTTTCCCGGTGAAAGCGGGACTAGAACTCACTGTCTCCCGGTGATTGGCCCAAAGTCACCCAGTTGGCTTTCCTGGTGAAAGCGGGATTAGAACTCACTGTCTCCTGGTGATTGGCCCAAAGTCACCCAGCTGGCTTTCCTGGTGAAGGCGGGACTAGAACTCACTGTCTCCTGGTGATTGGCCCAAAGTCACCCAGCTGGCTTTCCTGGTGAAGGCGGGACTAGAACTCACTGTCTCCTGGTGATTGGCCCAAAGTCACCCAGCTGGCTTTCCTGGTGAAGATGGGACTAGAACTCACTGTCTCCTGGTGATTGGCCCAAAGTCACCCAGCTGGCTTTCCTGGTGAAGGCGGGACTAGAACTCACTGTCTCCTGGTGATTGGCCCAAAGTCACCCAGCTGGCTTTCCTGGTGAAAGCGGGATTAGAACTCACTGTCTCCTGGTGATTGGCCCAAAGTCACCCAGCTGGCTTTCCTGGTGAAGGCGGGACTAGAACTCACTGTCTCCTGGTGATTGGCCCAAAGTCACCCAGCTGGCTTTCCTGGTGAAAGCGGGATTAGAACTCACTGTCTCCTGGTGATTGGCCCAAAGTCACCCAGTTGGCTTTCCTGGTGAAAGCGGGATTAGAACTCACTGTCTCCTGGTGATTGGCCCAAAGTCACCCAGTTGGCTTTCCTGGTGAAAGCGGGACTAGAACTCACTGTCTCCCGGTGATTGGCCCAAAGTCACCCAGCTGGCTTTCCTGGTGAAAGCGGGACTAGAACTCACTGTCTCCTGGTGATTGGCCCAAAGTCACCCAGCTGGCTTTCCTGGTGAAGGCGGGACTAGAACTCACTGTCTCCTGGTGATTGGCCCAAAGTCACCCAGCTGGCTTTCCTGGTGAAAGCGGGATTAGAACTCACTGTCTCCTGGTGATTGGCCCAAAGTCACCCAGCTGGCTTTCCTGGTGAAGGCGGGACTAGAACTCACTGTCTCCTGGTGATTGGCCCAAAGTCACCCAGCTGGCTTTCCTGGTGAAAGCGGGATTAGAACTCACTGTCTCCTGGTGATTGGCCCAAAGTCACCCAGTTGGCTTTCCTGGTGAAAGCGGGATTAGAACTCACTGTCTCCTGGTGATTGGCCCAAAGTCACCCAGCTGGCTTTCCTGGTGAAGGCGGGACTAGAACTCACTGTCTCCCGGTGATTGGCCCAAAGTCACCCAGTTGGCTTTCCTGGTGAAAGCGGGATTAGAACTCACTGTCTCCTGGTGATTGGCCCAAAGTCACCCAGCTGGCTTTCCTGGTGAAAGCGGGACTAGAACTCACTGTCTCCCGGTGATTGGCCCAAAGTCACCCAGTTGGCTTTCCTGGTGAAAGCGGGATTAGAACTCACTGTCTCCCGGTGATTGGCCCAAAGTCACCCAGCTGGCTTTCCTGGTGAAAGCGGGACTAGAACTCACTGTCTCCCGGTGATTGGCCCAAAGTCACCCAGTTGGCTTTCCTGGTGAAAGCGGGATTAGAACTCACTGTCTCCTGGTGATTGGCCCAAAGTCACCCAGCTGGCTTTCCTGGTGAAAGCGGGACTAGAACTCACTGTCTCCCGGTGATTGGCCCAAAGTCACCCAGTTGGCTTTCCTGGTGAAAGCGGGACTAGAACTCACTGTCTCCCGGTGATTGGCCCAAAGTCACCCAGCTGGCTTTCCTGGTGAAGATGGGACTAGAACTCACTGTCTCCCGGTGATTGGCCCAAAGTCACCCAGTTGGCTTTCCTGGTTAAGGCGGGACTAGAACTCACTGTCTCCCGGTGATTGGCCCAAAGTCACCCAGTTGGCTTTCCTGGTGAAGATGGGACTAGAACTCACTGTCTCCTGGTGATTGGCCCAAAGTCACCCAGCTGGCTTTCCTGGTGAAGGCGGGACTAGAACTCACTGTCTCCTGGTGATTGGCCCAAAGTCACCCAGCTGGCTTTCCTGGTGAAGGTGGGACTAGAACTCACTGTCTCCCGGTGATTGGCCCAAAGTCACTCATCTGGCTTTCCTGGTGAAGGCGGGACTAGAACTCACTGTCTCCTGGTGATTGGCCCAAAGTCACCCAGCTGGCTTTCCTGGTGAAGGCGGGACTAGAACTCACTGTCTCCTGGTGATTGGCCCAAGGTCACCCAGCTGGCTTTCCTGGTTAAGGCGGGACTAGAACTCACTGTCTCCCGGTGATTGGCCCAAAGTCACCCAGTTGGCTTTCCTGGTGAAAGCGGGATTAGAACTCACTGTCTCCTGGTGATTGGCCCAAGGTCACCCAGCTGGCTTTCCTGGTTAAGGCGGGACTAGAACTCACTGTCTCCCGGTGATTGGCCCAAAGTCACTCATCTGGCTTTCCTGGTGAAGGCGGGACTAGAACTCACTGTCTCCTGGTGATTGGCCCAAAGTCACCCAGCTGGCTTTCCTGGTGAAGGTGGGACTAGAACTCACTGTCTCCCGGTGATTGGCCCAAAGTCACTCATCTGGCTTTCCTGGTGAAGGCGGGACTAGAACTCACTGTCTCCTGGTGATTGGCCCAAAGTCACCCAGCTGGCTTTCCTGGTGAAGGCGGGACTAGAACTCACTGTCTCCTGGTGATTGGCCCAAGGTCACCCAGCTGGCTTTCCTGGTTAAGGCGGGACTAGAACTCACTGTCTCCCGGTGATTGGCCCAAAGTCACCCAGTTGGCTTTCCTGGTGAAAGCGGGATTAGAACTCACTGTCTCCTGGTGATTGGCCCAAGGTCACCCAGCTGGCTTTCCTGGTTAAGGCGGGACTAGAACTCACTGTCTCCCGGTGATTGGCCCAAAGTCACCCAGCTGGCTTTCCTGGTTAAGGTGGGACTAGAACTCACTGTCTCCCGGTGATTGGCCCAAAGTCACCCAGTTGGCTTTCCTGGTGAAGATGGGACTAGAACTCACTGTCTCCCGGTGATTGGCCCAAAGTCACCCAGCTGGCTTTCCTGGTTAAGGTGGGACTAGAACTCACTGTCTCCCGGTGATTGGCCCAAAGTCACTCATCTGGCTTTCCTGGTGAAGGCGGGACTAGAACTCACTGTCTCCTGGTGATTGGCCCAAAGTCACCCAGCTGGCTTTCCTGGTGAAGGCGGGACTAGAACTCACTGTCTCCCGGTGATTGGCCCAAAGTCACCCAGTTGGCTTTCCTGGTGAAAGCGGGATTAGAACTCACTGTCTCCCGGTGATTGGCCCAAAGTCACCCAGCTGGCTTTCCTGGTGAAAGCGGGATTAGAACTCACTGTCTCCCGGTGATTGGCCCAAAGTCACCCAGTTGGCTTTCCTGGTGAAAGCGGGACTAGAACTCACTGTCTCCCGGTGATTGGCCCAAAGTCACCCAGCTGGCTTTCCTGGTTAAGGCGGGACTAGAACTCACTGTCTCCTGGTGATTGGCCCAAAGTCACTCATCCGGCTTTCCTGGCGAAGGCAGGACTAGAACTCACTGTCTCCCGGTGATTGGCCCAAAGTCACCCAGCTGGCTTTCCTGGTGAAGATGGGACTAGAACTCACTGTCTCCTGGTGATTGGCCCAAAGTCACTCATCCGGCTTTCCTGGCGAAGGCAGGACTAGAACTCACTGTCTCCTGGTGATTGGCCCAAAGTCACCCAGTTGGCTTTCCTGGTTAAGGCGGGACTAGAACTCACTGTCTCCTGGTGATTGGCCCAAAGTCACCCAGTTGGCTTTCCTGGTGAAGGCGGGACTAGAACTCACTGTCTCCTGGTGATTGGCCCAAAGTCACCCAGTTGGCTTTCCTGGTGAAGGCGGGACTAGAACTCACTGTCTCCTGGTGATTGGCCCAAAGTCATGCAGGAGGCTTTCAGAGTTTTGATATCTGGGCCTTTTTGATAGTTGCTAATTCTTAACGATCCCTTCTTTCTTTTCGCAGCTCTCTACGAGAAAGTAGACATCAAACCCCCTGAGGACAAGAAAAAGCATCTCCTTGTTGGCGTGTCTTCTGATCGTGGCCTGTGTGGGGCCATTCACACCTCCGTGGCCAAAGAGATCAAGCATCAGTTCTCCAATCTCACAAATTCAGGGAAAGAAGTCATGGTGGTTGGGATTGGCGACAAGCTGAGAGGCATCCTTCAGAGGTAACCTATCCCTCTGGGCCCCGTCAATTTGAACTACAGGCTTCTCAGCCCTGGTGGCACCGCTTTAGGATGCAGTATGACAGGCTAATTCTGCCCACTGCCAGAAGTTCGATCCTCAAGGTTGACTCAGCCTTCCGTCCTTCCGAGGTCGGTAAAAGGAGGACCCAGATGGTTGGGAGCAACATGCTACCTTGGCAAACCGCTTTGAGAGGGCTGTAAAAGTACTGTGAAGTGGCATATAAATCTAAGTGCTATTGCAATGATAGGTAGGTAGGTACCGTGGGTAGATTGGCAGATTGGTAGATAATAGATGGTAGAGTAGGCAGGCAGGCAGGCAGATGATTGGGGGAGGGATGGATGGGTGAGAGGATAGATAGGTAGATGAAATTGGATGGAGAGATGAGATTAGATAGATGAGATAGGATGGATAGAGAGAGGAGAGAGATGGATGGATTAGATAGATGGATGAAAGGATAGATAGATGAGATAGGATGGATAGATAGCTAGTAGATGAGATAGGATAGATGAGATAGGATGGATAAATAGATGGATGGATGGATGGATGGATGGATGAGAGGATAGATAGATAGGATAGATAGTGAGGTACATGAGATAGAAGAGATAGATGAGATAGGATGGATGGATAGAGTGGATAGATAGATGAGATAGGATGGATAGAGAGAGAGATGGATGGATCAGATGGATGAAAGGATAGATAGATGAGATAGGATGGATAGCTAGTAGATGAGATAGGATGGATGAGATAGGATGGATAGATGGATGAGAGGATAGATAGATGAGATAGGATAGATAGTGAGGTACATGAGATAGAAGAGATAGATAGATGAGATAGGATGGATGGATAGAGGATAGATAGATGAGATAGGATGGAGAGAGAGAGAGGGATGGATTAGATAGATGGATGAAAGGATGGATGAGATAGGATGGATAGATAGCTAGTAGATGAGATAGGATAGATGAGATTGGATGGATAGATGGATGAGAGGATAGATAGATGAGATAGGATAGCTAGCTAGCTAGTGAGGTACATGAGATAGAAGAGATAGATGAGATAGGATGGATAGAGAGAGAGATGGATGGATTAGATAGAAGGATGAAAGGATACATAGATGAGATAGGATAGATGAGATGAGATAGATGAGATAGGATGGATAGATAGATGGATGAGAGGATAGATAGATGAGATAGGATAGCTAGCTAGCTAGTGAGGTACATGAGATAGAAGAGATAGGATGGCTGGATGGATGAGAGGATAGATAGATGAGATGAGAGAGAGAGAGATCCCAGATTGTTGGGGACAATATGCCGTCTCTGTAAACTGCTTAGAAAGGGCTGTAAAGCACTGTGAAGCCAGTTGCTATTGCTGTTGCTACAACCGTTTGTTCAATAACCATTTGAGGTTATAATGGCACTGAAAAAAGTGGCTTATGACCATGTTTCACACTTAACAGCACTGTGTTAGTAGCACCGTGACTGTGTTTTGTGACAGTTTTGCTGAAAACCGATGCAGTGCAGAACCATTTAATGACGGGGGGTTCATGCAACCACCTCAGATTCGCTTAAGTGCGATGATTCGCTTTAACAACTGCCATACAAAAAGGTCGTAGAATTCGGTTGTCACATTTGATCATAATGGGCAGGCTCCCATTAAGAGTCTTGCGTCGAGGACCGCCTGTCTCCCGAGTCTGATCGTTGCAATAGAGATCAGCTGAAATTTCTGGATGTTTTTTTAGAACTTGGATTTAGATGTGATGCAACGTGGAACATGTAGCATAACCGCATTGCTCTTCATTTTAGGACCCACGGAAATAACTTCCTCCTGAACTTTAAAGAAATTGGAAGGAAGCCTCCCACATTCGGAGACGCCTCCATCATTGCTCTGGAGCTGCTGAATTCTGGATACGAGTTTGATGAAGGCTCCGTCATCTACAATCGGTTCAGGCAAGAATTAACCCGTCCTTCTGAAATCTGTGGGAGGGAGGTTCCCAGGGAGAACAGCTCCTTGGTCTGACTTATCTTCTATATATATAAAAGCCAAATACCACTCATGCATCATCACGAAATCTCCAGAACCGTAAAGCCTACAAACTTGAAATTTGGCATGTATGTTCCTCTTGACTTCTAGGTGCTTGCTAAGAAAGGATTTTTCGAAATGACCATCAGATCATTAGTATTTCTTATTATACAGTATTATATTAACACATGCTCTGATGCTAAGATGTTCTACTGCCCCTCCCCACCTGAAAGGAACTCTGTCCCAACTGCCAGTTGCCTTATATTAACACGCTCTGATGCTAAGGAGTTACACATTCTATATAAATTTTCAAGCTTTAACTGTCAATTTATCAAGCCCCATCACACAGTTTCGTAGCGAAGCATGGGTATCCAGCTACTAGTTTTAAATAAGAGTAAACACTGAAATGGACAGATTGGCATTAAAAAGAAAAGAAAAAAGACACAGAATATCTGCCTATTTGCATAGGATTTGTTCTACAAATGGTTGGACAATAGAGGTAGAAATTAGGAACGGGAAAAGTATTATTATGGTAAGCAAACTGATCCAGACAATACCTATGTATGTAAAGAGAAAATGTATAAATAAACTCTTAAAAAAATATTGGTATTCCCCACTAGAGAATGTTTAAATATTGGTAGCTCAGGGTTGACCTGTAGAATCCTTGGTGCTCTCTGAGCTGTATTGTTGTTGTTGTAGACGTTTCATTACCAAACTAGGTAATATCATCAGTTGCCTAGTTTGATCCATGAAGCATCTGCAAGAAAACAACCCAGCTTAGAGAGCACCAAGGACCTCTCAGAGTAAAAAAAATTCTACAGAATTCAAACAAAAGAAACAACTGGCTGAGGGAAATTATTTCCTGCAAGACCCTTTTTTCTAGTTCTTTCTAATCGACAGGTTTTTATATTTTTATTTTTTCAGAAACGGGTCTCGGCTTGAAAAGACGGCCTTAAAATGTATAGTGGAACATTGGCATATTCCTTTTTATGTAATATATACGTATTCTACCTGAACCTGGAACAGATGAAGCAGCACGGTTCAAAATAATTTTCTTTTCTTTCCCCCTTTCAGGTCTGTCATTTCCTACAAGACAGACGAGAAGCCAATCTATTCTCTTGAGACGGTTTCTGGGGCTGGTAAGTCCAGGAGTTGAAAATGGCTAGTGAGTAGCTGTTCTGACCCCGTCTCACACGCACACAAACAGACAGCCGGGGGTTAAATAAACTGGCAGACAACCAATTCTTCCGATAAGACGCTTGGCAGCAACCCAGTAGCTGCTTGCCAAGAACTTTTACTCAATAAACAAAATACCCCCCGTCAAGAATTGTCCAGTTCGTAAAATAAATCCAAGGCCGATAATGTTGTTTCCAAAGATGCAATGTGACTCGATAGTAGTTAGTTTTGTCCGTCACAGAGTCTGAATGGCCACCTCAGCCCCTTTTATACCCTGTGGGGTGTGGTCCAGTGACTCAGCCTAATCTCTGGTACGCCTTTTCTTCTGTTGTGCGCGCTTATCTCTGCGACGCTGGCATGGGTCCAGCCAAGACTCATTACCCTCATCACTGTCCATCTGTGGCTGCGTGGATGTGCTTGGCCCCGGCCCTATCTCTTTCCCTTCGGCGGACACCGAAGGCATTGCCAGAGAGGAGGGTCCTGGAGAGGGAGGCCTTGCCAACTCCTCTCCTTCACTCTCGGAGTCCTCTCCTGCCGATGACACAGGCTCAGGTAACGGAGCCACAACAGTAGCCATCTCCAGCCCTTCCTTCCCTTCTTCCCCCTTTTACACTTTCAGAGTAAAGCCTTCACAAAAAGACTGTAAACTAAACTACGAAGCCGATGTGATGATCCTCACCTTCTCCCTTACATTGCACAATGTCGTCTTGTCCTCAGCCCACAAATGAAATAATCTGAAGTTGTTATAGGAGCTAGCGTAAAAATAGTGTTTCCCCTTACACCAGGGGTCTGCAACCTTAAACACTCAAAGAGCCATTTGGACCTGTTTCCCACAGAAAAGAAAACACCGGGAGCCACAAAACCCTTCCTATGCCTCAGTATTTCTTGGGCGGCCATAAAACTAGCATATGTAGTTGAATTAAAGGTTCTGTTTTCTTCAGAAACTTTTCTTTTCTTGGATTTATCCAGGGTTGGCCTACCAGGGGTTGAAAAGCTCAATAAATCGTGTGCCGGCGGGTGTCGCACATTGGCGGTTGTGACACATATTTTGAGTGACAGGGAGCCGCAGCAGAGGGGTGAAAGAGCCACATGTGGCTCCAGAGCTGCAGAGTTGCTGACTCCTCCCTTAAACCAACACTTCCCTGCTACAACTTTACCATGGGCAAAAATCTGTCACCCATTTCAGATAGTCCTCAACTTACAAACACAACTGAGACGGGAAAATTAATTGTTAAAAGTGAGGCGGCACGTGATTGCACCCAAAGTCGTGGCCTTTTTGCCGTGGTTGTTAAGCAAATTGTGGTGATTGTGACCATGAGACCACCGTATGATTGTCACAACTTGCTACTGTGGTGGACAGGCTCCATTACAGTCATAAGTCAAACTTGTATGTTCTTTATCGACTGATCGGCTTTTGAAAAAAGAAAACGGGAAGTTAGAATTACGGATGAAACGCAGGGTAATAACCCTCATTTATAACAGAATAAGAGAGTTGGAAGGGCTTTGGAGGTCTTCTAGTCCAACCCTCTGCTCAAGCAGGAGACCCTGTACCATTTTAGAGAATTGGGCAAGCCAAATAAAGTTAAATATTATTTTACGAATGGATTCTTGTGAAATAATTCACAAACTTGATTACAAGCAGTGTTGGGATAGAGTTAATCAGAATTATTCGTTGGAATAATTCCAGGTTGCTTCTCTCCTTGATTAGTTTCCATCCGTTGCTTCTTGTCCTGCCTTCAGGTGCTTTGGAGAATAGGTTGACCCCTCTCTTCTTTGGGGCAGCCCCTCAAATATAGGAAGATCTCTCTTAGATCTTTAGTGAATGCAGAAATCACTCCCCTATGTCTTGAATCGCCTAGTGATCCGATTGGGATTTCAAAGCATGCAAGATGGATGGTGCACTATCCTTCTCAACATCACCATCTTTTAATGACCCCCCATAATCCCTTGCAGGGTGGAGTCTGGGCAATTATATGGAGCTGAATGTTTACTGGCCAGATGCCTTTCCTGTCACCAATGCAGAGTTTTGTTCAGCAGATATAGTTTCCGTGAGCCCGGAGAGAAACATATCTGCCTCTACCTAGGATCGAACTCACATCCTCCTGATTGTGAGGCGAGAGCTCCACCTCTAGGCCACTGTGTCACTGCACGCTGTCCCTCTGCCCATAATATGCTTTCAAGGCCGCAAGGAGCAAGCTGTACCAATTGTGTTTTTGCAGAAAGCATCAGCATCTACGATGACATCGACGCGGATGTCCTGAGAAACTACCAGGAGTTCGTATTGGCTAACATCATCTTCTACTCCCTGAAGGAGTCTACTACGAGTGAGCAGAGCGCTCGGATGACCGCTATGGATAATGCCAGCAAAAATGCCTGTAAGTGGAAATCTGGGAAATCTATTTATTTTACCCAGGCCGGTAAATAAATAGGAGTAAAAGCAGAAACTCCCAAGAGATAAACCAACAGTTTGAATGATGCAGAAGTAAAATTTGTTTCACCTGTTGGATACATGCAATTTTCTTAGCACAAGGACTAGCCTTATATACTGCTTCACAGGGCTTTCCAGACCTCTCAGCGGCTTACGGAGTCAGCCTATTGTCCCCAACAATCTGGGTCCTCATTTTACCGACCTCGGAAGGATGGAAGACCTAGTCAGTCTTGGTCAGAATCGAACTGTTGGCAGAATTTGCCTGCCGTACTGCATTCTAACCACTGGGCCACCATGGCTTTTCCTAAATATAGAAGTTGATAACAGAGGTCAGCTAAGGCAAGCTTAAAGTTTTGATCAATGGGTTGAATCTTAGGTAGATTCTGCGAGGCTTGCATAAAAATGATAAGTATGGCGCTCCCATACAACACCTCTCCTGCGTGAGCTGCACTGGCTCCCAGTGGTCTTCCGGATGCGCTTCAAGGTGTTGGTTATCACCTTTAAAGCGCTTCATGGCATAGGACCTAGTTATCTTCGAGACCGCCTGCTGCTACCGACGGCCTCCCATCGACCTGTGCGCTCCCACAGAGAGGGCCTCCTCGGGGTGCCATCAGCCAAACAATGTAGGCTGGTGACTCCCAGGGGGAGGGCCTTCTCTGTGGGGGCACCTACCCTCTGGAATCAGTTGCCCCCAGAGATAAGGAGAATCCAAGACCTCGGTGCCTTCCGCCACGCCCTTAAAACCTTCTTTTTCCAACAAGCCGGGCTGGCCTAACACTTTTTAAAATGTTTTTAATTGTCTGTTATTGTTTTAATCATGGGGCCAAATTTATATATATCTTTTTAATTGTATTTTAATGTTTGTAGTTTATGTTTTTACTTGGCTGTTCACCGCCCTGAGTTCTCAGGGAGAAGGGCGGTATACAAATTTAAAAATAAATAAATAAAATAAATAAAAAGCAATCAGGTTAAAAAAACAGATTTAAATATTATGAGCATTATTATGAGCATTAAATGCATTAAAAAGAGACCAAATAATAACAAATTGCTTGCTGGAGCTCAGGAATAGAGTATTCCAAAGGGACATTTAGCTTAGTACTTCCCAATCTCAGCAACAGCCAGTGTGCTGGCTGGGGAATTCTGGGAGTTGAAGTTCAGACATCTTAAAGTTGTTGAGGTTTAGCTAAAGGAAAGACCTTTTTTTAATTAGATTTTTTTAAAATCCGACCTTTTATTACTTTGACAAGTAACTTAAGGCAGGAAACATACATAACTCCTTCCTTCTTTTGTTTCCCCAACAACAACAATCTTGTGAGGTGGGCTGGGCTGAGAGAGACTTACCCAAAGTCTCATTGCCAACTTTCATGCCTAAGGCGGGACTAGAACTCACCGTCTCCTGGTGATTGGCCCAAAGTCAGCAAGTCGGCTTTCATGCCTAAGGCGGGACTAGAACTCACTGTCCCCTGGTGATTGGCTCAAAATCAGCCAGTCGGCTTTCATGCCCAAGGTGGGACTAGAACACACTGTTTCTTGGTGATTGGCCCAAAGTCAGCAAGTCAGCTTTCATGCCTAAGGCAGGACTAGAACTCATAGTCTCCTGGTGATTGGCCCAAAGTCATCCAGTCGGAGTTCATGCCTAAGGCGGGACTAGAGCTCATAGTCTCCTGGTGATTGGCCCAAAGTCACCCAGCCATCTTTCATGCCTAATATAAGACATATAAAATAATGATCTCCCTCTCCTTGTTTTTTTTTTTCCCTTTTGAAGCTGAGATGATTGACAAGCTGACCCTGCGATTCAACCGCACTCGCCAGGCTGTCATCACCAAGGAGCTGATTGAGATCATCTCTGGTGCTGCAGCTCTGTAAGTATTGACAGGTGTTTCCCTAAAGTTCTGGTCGCTTATTTTATTCTTTTGTGGAGTCCTTTGATGCTCTCTGAGCTTGGTGGGTGTTCTTGCAAACTCCAGCACTGATGATGTCACCTAGTTGGGTCATAAAACGTCTGCAAGAAAAGTACCAAGCTCAGAGAGCGCCCGAGGTGCCCACATTTTCAACCCTGAGCTACAAATTTTCTCATTTATTTCTTTTTACTGGTTGATTTGTTTTTCCGGAACACATAAAGGAAGCGCAAAGAGGGGTCATGAACTTATGCATCCTGCTGTTGTGGTGGAGTGGAGCCTGGATTCCCGGGAGGTGGGAGGGGCTGCATTTCAGAGCCAGGGAATCATAGATAGTTTGATCGGGAGAAGGAAAGTTAAGAAAATTCCCCTCTAGCAATTCCCAAAATTTAGTGATGCAGGTACAGGTAGTCCTCGACTTACAACCATTCATTTAGTGACCGTTCAAAGTTAACAGCAGCCCTGAAAAAAGTGACTTATGACCGTTTTTCACACTTAACAACGGTTGCCACGTCCCCATGGTCACGTGATGAAAATTCAGTCGCTTGGCAACTGGCTCACATTTATGACCGTTGCAGTGGTCATGTGATCCGCTTTGGCAACCTTCTAACAAGCAAAGTCCACGGGGGAAACTTGATTCGCTTAACAACCGTGTGGCTAACTTGACAACTGCAGTGATTCACTTAACGACTATGGCAAGAAAGGTTGTAAAGCGGGGCAAAACTCACTGTCTCGCTTCGCAACAGGGGCTGAGTTGTGGCTGTAAGTTGAGGACACCTGTTTTTGCCTTAGTTTGGCCAATCTATAAGGTCTGTAGACGAGGTTACAGTAAAGGAAACGGCATAGAAGTAATGATGTCTTTTTTTTTGGTTCTTGGGCTCAATTGTCGTAAGTCAAGGATTTACCTGCGTTAGATTAATTAGAGGCTGAAGATGGCCTTTTATGAAACCCACTTTCTGGGAATAAAAGCCGTAATTTCACTCGCTGTTGTTCAGTGGAATTCCGCCTCCGAAGAAGGAGAGGAATAGAATAGAATAGAATAAAATAGAATAGAATAGAATAGAATAGAATAGAATTAGATTTACAGTTAGAATTAGATTTACAATTAGAAATAGATTTACAATTAGAATTTAGAATGGAATGGAATAGAATAGAATTAGAATTAGATTTACAATTAGAATTTAGAATGGGAGGGGAGGAGAAGAAAAGGGAAGAGAGGAGTGGAATGGAATGGGAATAGGAATAGGAATAGGAATAGATTTTCTTATAACGGTGGTTGCTAATCCCCATTGATAGCCATGTCATCATCAGCAACAGTTGCCACCCCGTCTTCTGCCGTTTCCCGCAAAGCTCAGATGCTGCCTAATTTTTTTTTTAACCGAGCCATTCACAGAAAGCGAAAGCAGATACTTAATACTTGCCTGCCGTAATGCCGTTCAATTGGGGGGGGGGGGAAGGAATCTAATGCGGCGTAGAACGGGGAAACGATTGCCTTTTTAATCCGCCCACTTAATTGGCGTGTCTCATTAGCTTGTTTGAGGTTATAATTTAAAACGGGCACGGCCCATTAACGCGCGTTGAGCCTGCCTTGTGTGTTTGCACTGATTTCACTGCCTTAATCTGCATTGCTTGATGCTTCACTGCATGATTTGTGTCTTTTTTTAAAAAAAACAACAATAACTCCACAATCAGGAACTAACGGCTAATCCGAAAGCGAATTTCATCCAGAATCAACAGGTAAAACGATGTCGTAAGATGCATGCTAAGCAAAAAAATTAAAAAAAAAAAAATGGACCATGAAAATATTTTTTAATAGGGGGTGGGAAATGTTTAGCTAGCTTCTTGCTTTGGTTGAGATGCTCGCTTGCAAGATGATTGACACGGCGCAAATCCCGGCTGCCAGCATTGCTGCTTAAAAATCAATTCCTTGCCTGTAATATATGCGTCAGATGGATGTTGATGAGCCAGGGTCTATTATTATTATTATTATTATTATTATTATTATTATTATTATTGGTTAATCTTTAGTGAGATTCACAGCCTTTGAGGCTGGTTAATGGCTCAGCAGCTCGAGTCCTAACCAAGGACCTAGGAACTGTTAAGGTATCGTCGGAGGATGTAAGCTGTTCCGAGTAAGGTGGTTTTTTGTAGAGTCAAAATGTTATTTGTAGAGTCAAAATATTATTATTATTATTATTATTATTATTATTATTATTATTATTATTATTATTATTATTATTGATGTATTAAAATATTGGGAAACTATTCTTCCTATTGGTGGATCCTGGAGGAGTGTACCAAAAGTGTAGTCCAGCAGTGCTAGGAACATACGACTGGCCTTGACGTACTCTCGCTTGAAACATGAGTTCTCTTCAAAAGCGGCATGGCTGCCATCCAGATCGGAGGTTAATTGAAAGTAAACGGTTGCAGATAAACTGATAACAGGAACTGTAGCTGAGGAACCAGCTAAATGTAGTACCACGCATTCCATATTGTTGGAGGTCTGTCTATCCATCATCTGTCTATATCTATCATCTAAGCCTCTCTCCCTCCCCCTCCCCTTCCCCCTCCCTCTTCTATTCCCTATCTAACAATCTATATCATCTGTCTTATCATCTAAGCCTCTCTCTCGTTCTCTCTCCAATCTATCTCCATCCATCCATCTACAATATCATTCTATCTATCTATCTCCATCCTATCTATCTATCTATCTTATCTCATCCCTCTATCTGCCGTGGTGACACAGTGGTTAGAATGCAGTATTGCAGGCTAATTCTGCTGACTGCCAGGAGTTCGAGCCTAACCAGCTCAAGGTTGATTCAGCCCTCCATCCTTCCGAGGTGGGTAAAATGAGGACCCAGATTGTTGGGGGCAAGAGGCTGACTCTGTAAACGGCTTAGAGAGGGCTGTAAAGCACTGTGAAGCGGTATATAAGTCTAAGTGCTACTTGCTATTTCTCTCTCTCTCTGTGTGTCATTTGTCTCCATCCATCCATCCGATTTTTATCCCACCTTTTCATTATTTTGTAAGTAACTTGAGGTAGCAAACATACATAATACCCTGTTTCCCCGAAAATAAGTCTTTGGAGAAAGGCGGCATACAAGTTGAACAAACAAACAAACAAACAAATAAGACATCTCCTGATAATAGGCCCAATTGGGCTTTTGAGCGCATGCGCTAACATAAGCCTCCCACCGAAAATAAGCCCTCCCCAAAAAATATTTTAAACGCAGAGCTGGAAATTTATTTATTTATTATTTATTATTCAAATTTCTAGCCAAAATAAACAGCCAAAATAAAACATTTATATATAAAGTGCGATTAAAAATAGATTTAAAATAATTAAATTTGGCCCATAGTTTAAAATTTATCAATTTAAAATCCACATCAAAATTTAAAATCAACCATAAAATCATAAAATCAAGAGAGACCGGCTAACTGAAAGAGATGAGTTTTTAGGGCCCAACGAAAAGTCCGGAGGTCGGAGATCACTCATATCTCTGCGGGTAGATTGTTCCAAAGGGTAGGTGCCACCACAGAGAAGGCCCTCCTCATGGGGGTCGCCAGCCGGCATTGTCTAGCCGACGGCACCCTGAGGAGGCCCTCTCTGTGGGAGCGAACTGGCCGGTGGGAGGCTATTGGTGGCAGAAGGCGGTCCCGTAAGTACCCTGGCCCTAAGCCATGGAGCGCTTTAAAGGTGATCACCAACACCTTGAAGCGCACCCGGAAGTCCACCGGAAGCCAATGCAGCTCACGCAGGAGAGGAGTCACATGGGAGCACCCCGTCGCTCCCATAATCCCCCGCGCAGGTAAGGAAATCAGGTAAGACAGCAAGAGGAGCCCCGTCTTGCTCCATGGCCCCCAAAATAATAAGACCTCGGCGAAAATTAGGCCAAGCACTTATTTCAGGGTTCAAAAAAATATAAGACAGGGTCTTATTTTCGGGAAAACTGTGCTTTTTTTCTCTTCCTCTTTTGCTTACAACAACCTTGTGAGGTGGGTTGGGACTGAAAATCATTGGCCCAAGGTCACTCAATTTTTCATGCCCAAAGCGGGACCTTCTCCTGGTTTCTAAGCCAGTGCCTTAACCACTACATCAAATTGGCTCTCAAAAATTATATGTAAGTTTGTACTAACTTCCATTAATTCCAGTTAGAGCAGCCATCTAAATGTACAAACATGAGCAGGAATGAATTTAGATTCCCCCCCCCCCCCACACACCTCTTGTTTGGATTAGAGCAGCGTTTCTCAGACTTTGCAATTTTAAGGCATGTAGACTTCAACTCCTAGAATTCTCTAGCCAGCCTGGGAAATTGAAGCCCCTCTTATCTTAAAAGTTGCACAGTTTGAGAAATGTTGCATTAGAGCAGGGGTCCCCAAACTTGGCAGCTTTAAGACTTGTGGACTTCAACTCCCAGAATTCCCCAGCCAGCATGAAATTCCCCAGCCAGCATTAGAGCAGAGGTCTTCCAACTTGGCAGCTTTAAGACTTGTGGACTTCAACTCCCAGAATTCTCCAGCCAGCTGGAGAATTCTGGGAGTTGAAGTCCACAAGTCTTAAAGCTGCCAAGTTGGAAGACTTCTGCATTAGAGGTTCATCTTTAATTCCATTTCAGTCTGTTATCTGTTATTCCCAGCATTGCTTTCAACAGACCACCTTAGAAAAAGCATCTGGCCTAGCCTCACAGGGGGCAATATGCCTTATAAGACAAGTGTTTATTATCTGTAATGTTTTCTGCCTGCATTGAAACGAGCTGCCATTTTAAAGCGTTCTTGGTGACTCGTTAGTGAATCCATTTCAAATACTTCAAAAACGAGTCTTAAAAAAATCCCAGTGCGAGCTGCGAGATTATCACTCCATGTGAACTCGGAAGATCCTGTCTTGGTGAATTAAATCATACCAATTGTTAGGACAGGACCAGGCAGCTAAATTTTAACTATTTAATTAACAAAATCCTCCTACGAGAGTTGTAAAGGTTGAGGCCAAGACAGCAAAAGGGGGGGGGGAAGGGGAGGAGGAAAGTAGAAGCCAAATTGACAGAATTGGGAGAAATATTCAATTAAGTATGAATGGAATTCAAGCCCTTTTTTAATACATTGTTTCTGTTTATAGATAAAAGAGAAATTCTTCCGGCAAGCAGATCCTTTCTCAAGGAAGAAGATTATTAATCTGTCCGTTCTGTGAAGAATTCTCAGGCGGAGAATCCCGTCTGTTTGAAATGTATTTTGCAATAAAGTCCTACGTGAAAGTTTCCTCAGTTATATGACTGTGTTGTGGTCCACCAGTGGGGCTGGTGGCAGATTCGGACAGGGAGGAGGTTGGGGAGGAACATGGGCCAGTCCTGGAGTCTGGGGAAGGCTCGGATGAGGGCTCTGCGTCGGAGGCAGAGAGGGAGCCAGGGCCGTCTGACAGTTACCAGCTGCCTTCAGAGTTGGATATCAGTGGGACAGAAGAACAGCTGGAGCCTGTTCCCAATGTGTGCAGAGCTGCCAGGAGAAGGGAACAGCTAAGGAACAAGGGCCGACTCAGGAGTAAAAGCACAGGTGGATTGTAAATGGCCTCTCCCACAGGGAATAAAGAGGAGCAAAGAGGAGGGGAGTTTGCAGGAGACAATTACCATATTTTTCGGCGTATAAGGTGCTCTGGACTATAAGACACACCTACCTTTTTTGGTGAGGAAAACAAAAAAAAAAAAAGAAATTGTCTCCCTGCAATTTTGCCTCCTTACAGCAAACAGCCTGCTTTACTTTCATTTTCATTTTCAGCATAGCTTGATTAGCAGAACAACAAAAAATCTGCTCCCAGCAATTTACTTCCTTGCAGCAAGCGGCAGAGGCCCCTGCAACACAGCTGAGAGTCGGGAGGCCAAGGGACAATCAGCTTGTGCTAATTAGGCTGTGCTGAAGCTGAAACAAGCTGTTTCTTCTTGCTGCTTGCTACAAGGAGGTAAACTGCTGGGAGGCAGAGGCCAAAGGGTGGAGGCCAGTGGGTGGGCGGGGCTACATTCAGTGTATAAGACACATCCAAATTTTCACCCCCTTTTGGGTGAAAATAGGGTAGTTTAATTCATTATGGTGAAGATCTGTTCCTGACTTCTTGCCAAGTAATCGTTGCTCCAGCGTGGGGTTTGGAAGATAGCGGCCTGGCAGCTCTCCAAGCCTGATAAAAGGTCTCTATTGTGAAATCTTATGAAAGATTGTTTGCCGGGACTTTGCTGGAGAGGAATTTCCCTTTAACCTAAATAAAAGAGGTTTTTATCGGGATGTGGAGTCTGCTTCATGCTCTTCGGAAGCCTAAGTCAGAACGGACTGTCAGGAAATCTTGACATGAATGGTGATGAATGGTGACACCTGCATAGCAGGATGTTCATAGTGCTGTTTTGCACACTGACATATGGGTAGTCCTCAACTTACGACCACGATTGCACCCAACATTTCCATCACTGAGCAAGAATTGTTAAAACAGGTCGTAACTCCTTTTTTTTTCAGTGATGTTGTAACTGAACAGTCACTAAACGAATGGTTGTAGGTTGAGGACTATCTGTACTCAAACTTGTACACATTTTAAATGGCCTGTTCCAATATAGGCATCCTTTAAAATGGGACAAACATCCAGCTTTTTAACGGGGTCATCATCTTCTTTTAACAAACCCATAATCCCTTGGGGGGTGGAATCTGGGCAACTGAATGGAGCTGAGTGTTTACTGGCCGGATGCCCTTCCTGTCGCCAATGCGGAGTTTTTTTCAGCAGAAATATTCTTATTGTGCCCAGAGGGAGAAATATCTGCCTCTACCTAGGATCGAACTCACAGCCTCCTGATTGTGAGGCAAGACCTCCACCTCTAGGCCATCGTATCACTGCGTGCTATCCCTCTGCCCATAATATACTTTCAAGGCTGCAAGGAACAAGCTGGGATGCTGCAAAAAAAAAATAAAAAAAAAATAAAAAAAAAAAATAAAATTGCTTCTTGAAGGTACAGTAGTAGATCCTTCTAAAAACAAACTGACCAAGATGGTTAACTGCCATTTTTTTTTTAATGTGTATAAATCATGTAAGAGAGGACTGGCATGCAGTGCCAATATTGTTGCTATGTAAGCTCTCTCAAATTCATTTGAGCTTTTTGTCTTAAGGTATTCAATAGCTCAGCCTCAAATCACCTCTAGTATTAACTAAACGCTCTGCATAATATTCCCCTCCTTTCGAAAGCTAAGGTAAGGAAACTGAAACAGTATATTGAATGTTTAAAACTACAATGCAGACTTGATGCCATTAGCTGCATGTTAGTGCTCAGTGAATAGAATAGAATAGAATAGAATAGAATAGAATAGAATAGAATAGAATAGAATAATAGAATAGAATAGAATAGAATAGAATTTTTTTAAAAAAATTGATTTATATGCCGCCCTTCTCCTGAGACTCAGGGCGGCTTACAATGCGTTAAGCAATAGTCTTCATCCTTTTGTATATTTATACAAAGTCAGTTTATTGCCCCCACAATCTGGGTCCTCATTTTACCTACCTTTGAAAGGATGGAAGGCTGAGTCAACCTTGAGCCTGGCGAGATTCGAACTTACTTTAATTGCAGACAGCTGGTGTTAAATTGCAGAGCTCTGTCTGTTGAGCTATCCAGGCTCCCTGGATACTCAACAGACAGAATTCTTTATTGGCCAGGTGTAATTGGACACACAAGGAATTTTGTCTTTGTGTTTCTAAAATTGTTGGTTTGTATTGGAAGGTACAAAGCCACAAGGCCAGAAAAACTGACTTCCTGCTGCAAATTCATTACGATTTACAGTGCCTAGAAAGGGAGAGGCAAAAGTACTGTTTATTTTTTAGTTGCTTACTTAAATTTATTACAGATGCCCAAAACAAATTAAAATATTATATTCATAAACCAGCATGAAATGGCTAAATTGACTCTGGGCAGCTTACCAAATAACAAAAAATAAAAACAGTCAAGTACGTATAGAAAGTAATGGCTAAAAATGGGTAGCTTGTTACTTTAGTCAAGGATTTCTAAAAGTGAAAAAGGGAGAGGGCGGCTTTTGTAGAAACAATTCTCAATCTTTTCTCCTGGCCCGAGTCCTGAAGATCCATTTCTGGGACATCTTTTCCATCATCCCAGTTTTACCTCTGCACGAGCGCATAAGATGAAACATTCATCTTAGCTACTGAAGGGGGCAACTCAAATGCCCATTGAACACAGACTGTAACAGAGTTGGAAGGGACCATGGAGGTCTTCTAGTCCAAACCTCGGTTCAGGCAGGAAACCTTATACCAGGAGTGTCAAACTCAAGCCCCGGGGGCTGGATTCGGCCCGCAGGGTGCTTAGATCTGGCTTGCAGGGCCGCCCTGGAAACCACAAAGGACCGGCTCACACAGTGGCTCACCCAGCAAAAACAGAGCTCGGGAGGGCTGCGTGCGGCCGTCCTGAGCTCCGTTTTCGCTGGCAGAGGGTTGCAAGAGGCCATCGCAGCCGAAAACAGAGCTCGGGATTCCGTTTTTGCTGGCAGAGCGCTCGGGCCTCCACAGACACCCCCCCAATTTGAGTGACATCGAACTGCCCACGCACACCCCAGCCCCAACGGCAAATACAACCCTGATACGGCCCTCAATGAAATCGAGTTTGCCACCCCTGCCCTATGCCATTTCAGACAAATAGTTGTCCAAATCCCTTCTTACAAACTTCTAGTGTTGGGGAGCACCCATAACTTCTGGAGGCAAGTTGTTCCACTGGTTAATTGTTCTCACTGTTAAGAAAATTTCTCCTTAGTTCTTGGTTGATTTCTCTCCTTGATCAGTTTCCATCTGTTGCTTCTTGTCCTGCCTTTTGGTGTTTTGCAGAATAGGTGGGGCAGCCCCTCAAATACTGGAACATTGCTATCATGCAACCCTTAGTCCTTCTTTTCATTAAAGAAGTATGCGGCAGCAACAAATGGTCCCCGCTGCTACAAACAAAACCCCCCAAAAGATATTTACTGTTCAAGTTTGTGATAAACTGAGAAATTTCCACAGATGTGTCATCAAGTCATTTTCGACTCTCAGCAACTGCATCGATAGATTTTCCCCATGACAATCCGTCTCTAAACCTGGTAGATGCCTATCCTGGGATCTAAATCCGATCTTTTTTTTTTTTTTTAATCTGCCCTGGTGAATTCTAGGATAGGGAAGAAATATAATCACTCTGTTATGTCACGCAGGAGGTTTTAAGTCTAAAGTAGAAAGGAATCTTGAAGCTGGATCTGGCCAAGAGCCATTTAGTCAATATTGTGTGCCACACAGCGACCAGTCAGATAAAATCGTGGGAGTTAAGCAGCATCGATCGAACAGTGACAACTTCTTAGCCGTGTAATTCTATGGCGACTGAATCAAAAAGCGATGCTGCCTCTCAGGATAAGTCTCTAAGAAGCTAAAATACGATAGTGTAGTTATTTCCTCAACCAGCTGTTCTATTCACCTAATAGTTTAGGATACCCTTAAAAAGAAAAACACCGTTTTCCAACACTATATCTTTTTTTTTTTTTTTGACCTAATTCAGATTGGTCTCTCCATGGATGTACTGTATATAAGGTTATCACTAAGGTGTTCAGGTTTAAAAAAAAATGGTTTACCAAAGCATAAAATACAAAACTGTAAAAGAAGAATGAAAATGAAGGGAAAATAGGGGAGGAAAAAGGGGAAGAGAGGAAAGTAGGGTAGAAGAGGAGGGGGAGAAAAAGCATGAACTTCCGACTCCTTTTGGTGCAACGTGAAACCTCAACGTTTTACTGTTATATAATAATATATACTAGTCATTTCTATAACACCAAACCTATCTAATCAGCAAAACCCCAAATCAAAATTTCATAAGGATCTCAAGCATGGAATTTCAGCAACCATAGATTGGCTGACTTTCATATTAAAGTATGATTCCAAATTCCTCTCCTCACCCAGCAAGTTCAGATTCTTTTCTTTTCTTTCTATCTCTATCTCTATCTATCTGTCTATCATCTATCTATCTATCTATCTATCTATCTATCTATCATCTATGCATCCATCCCTCCATCCATCCCTCCTTTCTTCTACCTACCTCTTATCTACCTACCTGCATATCTATCATCTATTTTTCCTCTTATCTCTCCATCCATCCATCCATCCATCTAATCTGAACTATTAAAGTATGATTCCAAATTCCTCTCCTCACCCAGCAAGTTGATTCTTTCTTTTTTTCTTTCTATCTCTTATCTATCTATCTATCTATCTATCATCTATCCATCCATTCCTCCATCCATCCTTTCTTCTACCTACCTCTTATCTACCTACCTGCATATCTATCATCTATTTTCCCTCTTATCTCTCCTTCCATCCATCCATCCATCTATCTATCTAATCTGAACTTGCTTGGTGAGGAAAGGAATTTGGAACCATACTTTAATAGGAAAGTCAGCCAGTGAGTGTGCAAAAATGAAACTCCCATGTTTGAAATCCTTATGAAACTATACATATATAAGATATACATATATAAACCTCAGCATGATTTTACCCTGCCCTGAGTTATTTATTTATTCATTCAATTTAGGTACCACTCAACTCCAGGCTAACTCTGGGTGGTTCATAATAAAATTAAACAGATGTAGAAGGTATGAAATAAATAGGATATAATTAAAACTAAGGGAAGGACACCCAGATAAGCCTGGCTCTCCAAATAGGGTACTCCAGAAAGAAGAGCCGCAAAAAAAAAAAAAATCAGCGCGCCACACTCACACGACCCCCTTGGAACCCGTGTTCGAGCCACCTTTAAAAAAGAAAACAGCCGCAGGGAAGCAAAGGGAAAAAAAACGACGCCCGAGCGATCGATGTGTCACGATCGCCACGGCGCATGCGTACGATCGATCGATGCGCTCCGCGCTCGGCTGCCGTGCCCTGCGAGACCGCCAGGCGACTCCAAGATGGCGGCCGCTGCAACGGCAGTAACGGCAGAGGCGTGAGTGGGGCTGTTTCTTCCGCTCGAGCCATGGCGGCGCTCTGGGCCTTGCCGGGCCCGGAGCATCACTGAGGCGAAGATGTCGGAGAGTTACTCGCGGTGGCTGCTCCGGGTGTCGGTGGCGCAGGTGTGCCAGGCGCTGGGATGGGACTCGGTGCAGCTTTCCGCCTGCGACCTCCTTACCGACGTGCTCCAGCGATACCTCCACTCCTTGGGCCGGGGCTGCCGGCGCTACTGCGAGCTCTGTGAGTGAGGGCCTGAGGCGTCAGGGGGAGGAGGAGGAGGGGGGACTGGGCGCTCGCGGGGTTGTCATGGAGACGGCGCGAGGCGGAAGGCGGCGTTGCCGTGGCGACCGAGGGCAAGCCAACCGCCAGAAGCAGGAGGGGAAAAAAAACAAAACAGCCCAACGCAAATCTTTTTCAACCGTGGCAACTTTTAAAGAGGGCTGGACTTCAACTCCCAGCATTCCCCAGGCGGCGTAGCGTTGGCAGCCCCGGCCCAGGGAGCGGAGGTAGCTGGCTGGGGGATGCTGGGAGTTGAAGTCCACACAACTTAAAAGTTGCCAGGGTTGAGAAACACTGGGCCAATCTATTAAAATATTCCTTTATATTATATATACATACATTATATACATTATACATTATATACATATATACATTATATATATACATTATACATACATTATAAGCTCTCAAAAGATAGCATACATACATATATATATATATATATATATATACATACATATGTGTGTGGGGGGGTATATATATATATATATATATATTACACACACATATATACATGTATGTATGTGTCAAGTTTCCGAAAGATGCCCTAATTAATTCATGAGCCATGATCCAAACTTCAAAGGAAATATAGCCATTTATTAGGAGCAACATTCCGGCAATACTGGGATGCAGTTAGGACTGATCCTACATAGATTTACGTTCCCCTATGACCCTGTCTCTCCCCTCCTCTCTGGCCATGTCATAAATCACATTCTCCAATTAACCACTTTGGCTGGCTGTGAAACCTAACACCCTCCTTCTGATTGCGGTCAGAAAGAATGTATGGAATTCACTTCAGTTCTCCCTCCCTCCTGCTCATGGCAACTTGACAGTATGTATATATATGTATGTACCCTGTTTCCCCCAAAATAAGACATCCCCTGATAATAAGCCCAATTTGGGCTTTTGAGCACGTGACAATAAGGCCAAGCGCTTATTTCAGGGTTCAAAAAAATATAAGACAAGGTCTTATTTTTGGGGAAACACGGTATGTATGTATGTATTTTTTATCTTTTGAGAGCTGAATGCAGCAGAGTTTCATTTTAATGTATGACTTACGCATAGAACAACTTCATTGTCACTTTGAATGTATACTAATCGGCGTACGTTAAAATGAAATTAAGTTGCATTCGGCTCTCAGAAGGACACCACTTCCAATATACGTTACATAAACATGACAGAACAAATAAAGAAATAAATAAATAAACAATGCATATACCCACATATATTATATGACACGGAGAAACAACACAGTCTAGTCCGGATGTGTATATGTACCTGGCGAGAAAAACGAATTTTGCGAGTTTACCAGATGGCATAGGGAACAAAGCTGTTACAGAATCTGGTAGTCCTGCTAGAAATACTTGGAAACCCCCTCCCAGAAGAGAGCAACGGAAACAGACTGCAAAGTGGGTGTGTGGGGTCTCTAACAATGCTTTGAGGTCTAAGCACATAGCGCTTATAAGCAGTATCCTGAATAACAGGAAGCGAGCTTCCTATAATCTTCTCCGCTGTCCTGACCACTCTCTGTAGGGACTTTCTATCTGAGGCGCTGCTGCCACCAAACCAAACAGGGATGCAGTTTGTTAAAACGCTGTCCATCGTGCCTCGGTAAAAAGTGGCCAGGACAGAAGGAGAAAGAGGTGCTCTCCTCATCCGACGCAGGAAATGCAGACGCTGGTTTGCATGCTTCACTAAGGATTGATGTGTGGAGAGACCAGTTCAGATTGTTAGTTATCTGCACCCCCAGATACTTAATACTGTTGACCACCTCTACAGCTGATGGCCGTACATAAATGTATGCTGATTAGTGTACATTTAAAGTGACAATAAAGTTTTTGTTCTATTCTGAAAGCAACCGCTCAGGAATGCAAGCCAAAACAGGCAAGAAAATGGGAAGACAACATCTATCTGCTCTAAACGGGTTCAAATCACCAGGAGCAGATGGATTACCTCCAAGGGTAATGAAGGAGCTGGCAGACATGATCTCAGAACCACTGAACCATGAGGGTCCTTGGTGCATTCTCAACCTGGCTGTTTTCTTGCATTAACCAAATTAAGTAATATCATCAGTGCTACTAGTAGTCTACTGGCACTGATGATGTTATCTAGTTGGGTAATGAAATGTCTTCAAGAAAACAGCCAAGCTTAGAAGACACCAAGGACCCCAATTTCAACCCTGAGCTACAAATACAGGTAGTCCTCGATTTACGACCATAATTGAGCTCAAAATTTCTGTTGGTAAGTGAAACATTTCACTGAATTATGCCCCATTTTACTATCTTTCTCTTGCCACAGTTGTAAGCGAATTACTGCAACTGTTAAGTTAGTAACGGAACCCCCGTTAACAAAGAGTGACCTTGTCTTTCAAATGCAGGTGGACAGCTGAATCTTGTCCTGATGAGTTTGTTCTCCTATGTTGTGCCATGCATTGCTGAAGTGGTTGTTTTGTTTCTCCAATGTACAAATCTGCATATCTCTCACTGCGTTGTGTTGCATATATCTTCTTGCTCAGTTTGTGTCTGGGTGTTTTGTCCTTAGGAAGGACAATCTTCTGCCCTATTGTACTCTTGGGTTTAAAGTGTACGTGTATGTTGTGTTGGTTGAAAATCCTCCTGAAGTTTTCAGATATTCCTGCAATGTACGGAATGACAACGTTGCTTCGTTTGTAGTTCTCTTCTTTTGTCTGTTATGGAGGAGCTCCTGCTGGGTCTTTTCCTGCATTTGATGAAGGCCCAGTTAGGATAGCCACAAGTTCTGAGGGCTTCCTTGATATGCTTAGATCTTTTTCTTTTCCCTCTTTGCTGGTAGGCAAACCTTCAAAACTCCCATTTTGTGTTCCAGTGGATGGTGAGAATCAAAATGTAAATTCTGATCTCTTTATGTGAGTTTTCTGTAAACTAAAGTGTTGAGGCTTCTGTCTTCCTTAATGTGCACTGCACAGTCCAGAAAAACCAGGCGGTTTTCCTTCACATCTTCCGGTGTGAACTTAATGTACCTGTCCACAGAGCTGGTGTGCTTGATGAAGGCTTCCAAGAGTTTAGCTGCAAGAAGAGGTCTGTACTCTACTGTAGATCTCAAATCAACTTTTAGAGATCAGACCTTTGGGAGACGTTAAGCAACACAAATCCAGACAGGTGTCTCCTGTTCCTAATTCAATACATCTATAATGCTTCAGTTGGAATTGTTTTATTTATTTATATTCTGCCTTTATTAATTTTAGAAATAATTCAAGGCAGCAAACATACCTCATGCTCCTTCCTCCTCCTGTTTTCTTCTCAACAACAACCCTGTCAGGTGAAGTGAGCTGAGAGGGAGTGACTGGCCCAAAGACACCCAACCAGAAGGGCAGTTTCTAAATTAGATTGTTGTTGTTGTTAGTTGCGAAGTCGTGTCCGACCCATCGTGACCCCATGGGCAACATTCCTTCTGGCTTTCCTGTCCTCTACCATCCTCTGGAGTCCATTTAAGCTCACGCCGACTGCTTTGGTGACTCCATCCAGCCACCTCGTTCTCTGCTGTCCCCTTCTTCTTTTGCCCTCCATCGTTCCCAGCATTAGGCTCTTCTCCAGGGAGTCCTTCCTTCTCATTAGGTGGCCAAAGGATTTGAGTTTCCTCTTCAGGATCTGGCCTTCTAAAGAGCAGTCAGGGTTGATCTCCTCCAGGACTGACGGTTGGATCGCCTTGCAGTCCAAGGGACTCGCAGGAGTCTTCTCCAGCACCAGAATTCAAAGGCCTCCATTCTTTGGCGCTCAGCCTTCCTTATGGTCCAACTTTCACAGCCATCCATTGCAACTGGGAATACCTTGACTATACGCTCTTTTGTTGGCAGGGTGATGTCTCTGCTTTTTAGTATGCTGTCTAGATTTGCCATGGCTTTCCTCCCCAGGAGCAAGCGTCTTTTAATTTCTTGGCTGCGGTCTCCACCTGCGGTGATCTTGGAGTCCAGCTAAATTAGATAGGAGATATGATAGATGGATGGATGGATGGATGGATGGATGAGAGGAAGGGAAGGAAGGAAGGAAGAAAAGAAAGAAAGAAAGAAAGAAAGAAAGAAAGAAAGAAAGAAAGAAAGAAAGATATATACACACACACCCTGTTCCCCCCAAAATAAGACATCCCCTGATAATAAGCCCAATTGGGCTTTTGAGTGCATGGCAATAAGGCCAAGCACTTATTTCAGGGTTCAAAAAATTATAAGACGGGGTCTTATTTTCGGGGAAACACAGAATATATACATAGAGAGAGAAAGAGGGAGGAGGGAGGCAGAGAGAGAGAGAAGCAGAAAGAGAAAAAACAGGGCAACAAAAAGCAGAGGTGAGAACACGGCTACTAATATTCACCTATTTTCTCAAGTGCCGCTTTCCTTATCGGGATTGATTCCATGAAGTCCTGACAGACCGATTTCAGCCTTCACGGTCAGAAGCAGTTCTGGAGAAAGTAACTCATTCTCCCCTGCTGTTTTGGAATATTCTCCGACCCCAAGGAACCTTTAGAGAAAGGGCCCTAGGGGAGGCAAGCATTCCAGAATGAGGTCAGCCTTATTCCAGTTCACACCTGACACCAGTTTGAACTGGGTAGATGGATGACCACTTTCCTCTCTCCTGCCTCCCCCTCCGAAAAAAAAAAAAGAAATTCTCAGTCTGGCTTGATGTTTTACCCTCCTCCGTTCTCCATGACTAAAGTCTCCATCTCTACGAGAACGTGTCCCTACAACAGATACCCTATCGAGACCCGTGTGATTTTATAATAGCAATAGCCCTTATACTTATATACCGCTTCACAGTGCTTTACAGCCCTCTCTAAGCCGTTTACAGAGTCAGCCTCTTGCCCCCAACAAACTGGGTCCTCATTTTACCGACTTCGGGAGGATGGAAGGCTGAGTCAACTTTGAGCCTGGTGAGATTCGAACTGCCAAATTGTAGGCAGAAGTGGCCTGCAGTACTGTACTTTTTTTTTTTTTTTTGGTTTGATTTATATGCCGCCCTTCTCCGGAGACTCAGGGCGGCTTACAATGCGTTAAGCAATAGCCTTCATACTTTTGTATATTTATACAAAGTCAGCTTATTGTCCCCACAATCTGGGTCCTCATTTTACCTACCTTAGAAAGGATGGAAGGCTGAGTCAACCTTGAGCCTGGTGAGATTTGAACTTGTAGTAATTGCAGGCAGCTGATGTTAATAACAGTGCTTTAGTCTGCTGCGCCACCAGATACTCTAACCAGTGAGCCACCGAGGCTCTTAATAATGCCCCTATTACCAGCTTAGTCAAGACACTTTCTCTTTCGATACTGTTATGACCTATGAAAGCTTCCCTGTTGATTTTCTTCTCTCAGATAAGGAACAATTCCAAAATCTAAAACATTGCAAAATTCTACCTGACAACAATTAACTTCTGTAGACATGTACTCAAGGACACCGGGCATGGGTAAACTGTGTAGATCTTTTTTAAAAAAATCTTTATGTAAAGATAAATTACATAGAGCCCCCTTTTTAATCAAGAGTATGAAGATTAAGATTTTTTTTTACAGACAGATCGTATTGTTACGTTAGTGTATTGGTAATCCTAGTCTTTTTAAGTTATTTTTATCACTCCTAAGCTTAGTATTGTTATGGAAATGGCTATTGTATCTTAACTTGGTCTCAGACTGAAATAGTGATTTGGCTGGAGTTGATTTCCGTGAAGAACGATCTGAGAAGTCCAGGATTATAGGACTAAACTTGGAAGTGAAACAGATTAAAAATTTCTGAAAAAGGCATCTGACAAACCACTTCAATATCATGTTAAAAATCTATGGATTTAAGTCCGTAGGGATTGCTTGTCACATATAGGTAGTCCTCACCTTACAACCATTTGTTTAGTGACTATTTGAAGTTACCGTGCCATTGAGAAAATGGATTTACGACCATTTTTCACACTTAGGAGCGTTGTAGCGTCCCCATGGTTGCGTGATTTACATTCGTCTGCTTGACTCACATTTATGACAGGTTTTTTTTTTATTTTTTTAAATTTTGATTTATATGCCGCCCTTCTCCGGAGACTCAGGGCGTCTTACAAGGCGTTAAGCAATAGCCTTCATACTTTTGTATATTTTATACAAAGTCAGCTTATTACCCCCACAAACCGGGTCCTCATTTTACCTACCTTTGAAAGGATGGAAGGCTGAGTCAACCTTGAGCCTGGTGAGAATTGAACTCGCAGTAATTGCAGGCAGCTGGAAGCTAAATACTACCTTTTAATAGTAGCATTAGTCTGCTGTGCCACTCAGGCTCAGTTGCAGTGTCCTGGGGTCATTGATCCCCTTTTGCGACCTTCTGACCAGCAAAGTCAATGAGAAACCCAGATTCATTTAACAATTGTGTTACCACCTTAACAAGTGCAGTGATTTCACTAAACAATTTTGGCAAGGAAAGTCGTAAATGGGAGCACTCGCTTAACAAACGTCTCGCTTAGCAACAGAAATGTTGGGGTCATACGTGGCTCAGTGGTTGGAATGCAATACTGCAGGCTACCTCTGCTGTCTGCCGGCTGCCAGCAGTTTGCAGTTCGATTCTCACCGCCTCAAGGTTGACTCAGCCTTCCATCCTTCTGAGGTCGGTAAAACAAGGACTCAGATCGTAGGGGGCAATGGGCTGACTCTGTAAACCACTTAGAGAGGGCTGTAAAGCATTGTGAAGCGGTATATAAGTCTAAGTGCTATTGCGATTGCTATATATATGATAGAATGTTATCCGGATTCCCAGGATGGAGAGAGTGCATTCCATTATACACACACACATATACATACATACATATATATACATATATAAAGGTAAAGGTTCCACTCGCACATATGTGCTAGTCATTCCCAACTCTAGGGGGCGGTGCTCATCTCCATTTCAAAGCCGAAGAGCCAGCGCTGTCCGAAGACGTCTCCCTGGTCATGTGGCCGGCATGACTAAACGCCAGAGGCGCACGGAACGCTGTTCCCTTCCCACCAGAGGTGGTCCCTATTTTTCTACTTGCATTTCTTTTGTGCTTTCAAACTGCTAGGTTGGCAGAAGCTGGGACAAGGAACGGGAGCTCCCCCCGTTATGCGGCACTAGGGATTCGAACCGCTGAGCTGCCGACCTTTCGATTGACAAGCTCAGCGTCTTAGCCACTGAGCCACCACGTCCCAAACATATATACATATAGATATACATATACGTATATATACATATATTTGCTTTCTTGTCTTATCGTAGGTTTTTTTGTATGTATTTTTCTTCAACCGAGTATTTTCCTACGTAAACTAAGTTTCTCAAATTGCAGCCATAGCTCAGTGAAATCACATCCACTATCCTAGGCTTCTTCAGACAGCAAGCATACATTTTGCTGCCTATTGGGAGACTAATATAGATCTATTTTGGACTGATTGGTCCTCAGCAGTTAGCCACACCCTTACCATGTGAAGAAAAATACATATACGTATATATATATACACACACATACTTATATACACACATACATATATACATACTTACGGAAAAAACTATATATATTTACCAACAGCTTGAACCCAGGTATATTTACTTGCTTTGAGGATTCTTGGCACCCGAGGTTGTGACTTCTAAACAGGCCTGAGTAGAAATTCTGCTGATATTACTATTTCAAGCCACCTTCCTAGTAAATTCTATTTATTTTATATCCTACTTTTCCGCTCTAGTGAGCACTCGCTAAATTACAATTTGGTTGTCATTTCAGTAGCCGAGCTAGGCAGTGAAAATCAAATCCTGATAATAGGCCCTCAAGTAAATACAGCCTCGTGGAAGCGGAAGGAAAAAAAAAATGTTTGCATTCCCCGTTCAAAATGAAGTTTTGAATGGCCAACTTATTTGCTGCTTTTTCAAAAGCCGCTTCTGTAGGGCAGGTGGATACGTTAACTTTAAAAAATGTTTGGTAGTTGTTGTGTTTTGTTTTTTTTTTTGTCATTCACATTTATTTGTGTTCCAGATGGCCGGACAGACCCAATTTTGGAGGATGTGGGTGAAGCCTTTAAACTCATGGGGGTCAACCTGCACGAACTGGAAGATTACATACTCAATATCGAACCCGTGACTTTTGCGCATCAGATACCTTCCTTCCCCGTGAGTAAGAATAATGTGCTGCAGTTTCCTCAGCCCGGAAGCAAAGACGCAGAAGAGAGGAAGGAGTATATTCCTGATTACATGCCACCTCTGGTCTCTTCCCAAGAAGGTGAGGTATCGTTTCTCCACTTGTTGTTGCTGCCTAAGATGTCAATATTATGTAAGACTCTGCGCGGTCTCTCCTACGATGATCTGTGACTTCTTGACACGGTTTTCTGGCTTGAAATTATGAAGTTGGTCGTGAATGTCTAGAGAGCATCCAGACGGTGGAAGGTTTTCCAAACAATTTGTCGCGCGCTCAAGACTTTTATTTCATCAAGCTGGCCTGGCCTAAATCTTCTCCCCTTTTAAATAAAAAATTTAAATATAGATTTTAATTTGTTTTAAATTATGGGGTATTTTAAATGCAGCCAGATTATTTAATTCGTTTTTTAATCTGTTTTAAATTTTTGTATTTATGTGTTTTATCTTGTGGCTGTTCACCGCCCTGAGTCCTTCGGGAGAAGGGCGGTATAGAAATTTAATAAAATAAAAATAAATAAATAAAATAAATTTGCAAGAAAGGAAGTACAGTAGTGGCCAAAATTGTGGAAACCTTTTGGGGAAAGTGTATTTTTGAGGTTTGATGGCTAATAACACCACTTTTTTTTTTTTTTTTTTTTTTTTTTTGGAGTTTCAAGATAATCCTATTCCACTGCTGGAATGGCCTGGGAATAGCCCAGATCTTAACCCAATTGAAAATCTGTGGAGCTGACTAAAGAAACTTGTTAGTCAGAAGCGACGCAGCAATAAAACCCAGTTAATGGAAGCCATCATTCAATCTTGGTTTCACATTATAACAGCTGCAGAACTAAAAGACTTGGTTCACTCCATGAGAAGATGTTGTAAGGCCGTAATTCATGCTAAAAGTTACCCAACTATTAACTGACACGGTGATAATTTTTGTATATCTTGTTTTTTTCTATGGTGATAATTTTTGTATATCTGGTTTTTTCTACGTGTTTCACTTTTCTTCTTTATACTGTAACTGCTATTCTAATAGCAAGGTTATTGCATTACATTCTTCATTAAATTATCTTTCCATTGATACATAATTTTATGGTACTACTCCCAAAAAATGTGGTGTTATTAGCTAGTTTTAGAAAATACACTTTTCCCAAAAGGTTTCCACAGTTTTGGCCACTACTGTAGGTGGTAAAATTACACACAGTTCAGGACTGGGCTTCCTGCTATTATCTTTCAAGCAAAGTAGTCCTATTGTACCCCATTGGTGTAAATGATTCCAAGAGGGGGCTAGATCTGGGTTTGAATCCTTGCCCATCTACTACTGCATCAATTGAATTTGAAGGAAACGATTTGGATGTATGAGTTTTCTGTCTGGAAAACAGATTATTGTGAGATTTAGCTTGAGAACTGTGGATCACCACAAGAGGTAGAAGAAGTGTTCCGGAATTAAAATTATCCTCCTGATATTCAATGCAATTTAGAATCCGGGCTAAGGAATATAAGATGCTGTTTTGTCAGGCGTCAGAAAGTTATCAGAGTTAATACATTTTAGAAAAAAACCACTCGGGGAAGAGATGCCATGATTGGGAGGTGATCGTTTCCTTGACATCGCTAGCCTCAAATGGTAGAAAATTGTAATGAAGATTTATATATTTCTTTGATGACTAGACTAAAAAAATATTCAATAACATCTATCGCGTGGGCAAGTTTTTGTGGTGGTCTCTGATTGTTTAATGTCTCATAAAGCACTGGAATGCACATAGAATAATATCCTGCAACAGTTTAACACGCAGTATGAACAGAGCTTCCATACTTTAGTTAGTTATTTTATCTATTACCGTATTTATTTATCAAATTTATATTACCAAGAAATTGTGAGTATCTTTAAGACCACTTACCCTATGTAGTTTCTCCCTGCTCAATCTGTGGTCACAGAGAATGCCTGCTGAAGGTCCCCATTTATCAAAAAAAGTGATGGGAGGATCCCTGAAACGCTTCTCCTCTGGAACAGCTTCTCCTTCCCATCACTCCAAGGCGAGGGTAGCCCCTACCCTCCAGGGTTCTTCAGAGGCACTTCTGACATGCTCTCTGCAGCTCACGATGTAGGAGAAAAGCAGCCATAGCTGGAGGGCAGAGTTAAGCAGGTCATCAGTTTAGAGTCGTTACGTTGCCACAAATGGTCCAAGTCCAACACACACACACACACCTTGAATTTCATTGACCCTTTATCTGGTGCCAATTTAATATTGAACTTTAGTTGATTCGATTCTTGTCTGCAGGCTTGAGCGATAAATCTTCTGAACTGCAGTTTCACGAATGGCCCTGATCCTTGGTATCTGACATTAATCTAGCCATCTAAAGCCATCAGTGAAGAGCTGGGGGGGGGGGGGAGGGTTCTGCAAACTTGGCCGCTTTAAGACTTGTGAACTGGCTGAGAAATTCCGGGAGTTGAAGTCTTAAAAGTTGCCAAGTTTGCAGACCTCTGGTTTAGAGCAGAAAAGCAGACAGAGGGGTTGGCCCATTTGTGGCGACGTAACGACTCTAAACTGATGACTCGCTTAACTCTGCCCTCTAGTTCTGCCTGCTTTTCTTCTACGTCATTGGAAGGTGCTGGATGTTTGTGAGGCTTTGTAGGAAGAAGACTGGGTCAAGATTTTTTGTGTGCAAAAAAACTTGCCCCCGTTGATAGGGCTCGCAACTTGGGTGTCCTCCTGGATGCTCGGCTATCCCTAGAAGACCATCTAACGGCCGTGAGCAGGGGGGGCCTTCACACAGGTTCGCCTGGTGTGTCAGTTGCACCATTTCCTGGACCGAGATGACCTTCGCACAGTCACTCATGCCCTGGTTACTTCCCGCTTGGATTACTGCAATTCCCTCTACATGGGCCTGCCCCTGAGATGCACCCGGAGACTCCAGCTGATCCAGAATGCAGCTGCACGGGTTGTTATGGGAGCCCCTCCTTACTCCCATATAACACCCCTCCTGCGTGAGCTGCACTGGTTACCAGTGGTTCTCCGGGTCTGCTTCAAGGTGCTAGTCCTCACCTATAAGGCCCTTCATGACTTAGGTCCGGGATATTTGCATGACCTTCTCCCTGCCTGCCTCTCACCGTCCTGTTCGCTCACATAGGGCCACTCTCCTCAGGGTTCTGACAGCGAGCCAATGTCACCTTGCTGTGCCCAGGGGTAGGGCCTTCTCTGTGGGTGCTCCCACCCTCTGGAATGAATTACCTACAGAGCTCCGGACGGCTCCTGATTTCCGCTCCTTCCGTCGGGACTTGAGGACTTGGCTATTCAAACAAATAGGCTGAGACTGATTCCGGGCTTTTATTATTTACTACTAATTAATTATTTGGATTAAATTATGATTTTATTGTACTTGTTTCTTAATTTGTGTTCGCCGCCCTGAGTCCTTCGGGAGAATGGCGGCATATAAATACATGTAATAAATAAATAAGATCCATGGGACATCCCTTTCTAAAGCCTGGGGGTCAATGTTTCAGGGATGCTTGCAACCCTCCAGGAAGGAAGCCCATGTTCCTCCATTGCCTCCAGTTCTGCCCCTCTCGCGCAGCCTCCATCTTTGCTTAGAGAAACCGCCACTGGCTCTCCTGCCTCATCTGACAACTGAGAACATTGTGCTCACCGTCCCACGATCTCCTCCCTTCTCCTATTTCTTCTCCAGGAGAAAGTGGTGGTGGGGGGGTGGGGGTTGGGGAAATCTGCTTATTGGGTACAGGCAGTCCTCAACTTACAACAGTTCATTTAGTGACTGTCCAAAGTTACAACAGTACTGGAAAAAAAGTGACTTACGACCGTTTTTTTCAATTTACGACAGTTGCAGCATCCCCATGATCATGTGATCAAAATTCAGACTCTGGGCAACTGGCTTGTACGTATGACAGTTGCAGTGTCCCGGGGTCATGTGATCACTTTTTACGACATTCTGATAAGCAAAGTCAATGGGGGAAGCCAGATTCACTTAGCAACCGTGTTCCTAATTTAACAATTGCAACGATTCACTTAATAACCGTGGCAAGAAAGGTCGTAAAATGGGGCTCGCTTAGCCACTGTCTCGCTTAACAACAGAAACTTTGGGCTCGATTGTGGTCGGAAGTCGAGGACTACCTGTACGACAAGAGAACCCTTTAGTTTCAGAATACTAAAAAAAAATAATCTGGCTTGAATTGTTTTTGTTGTAATAGTAATTACAAGTACTAGTAATAATGTCTTCATAAAATTAAAGGACTATATTTTAGGGTGGGGACAATAGTTTGTGCCACATTGGTGGCTACCTAGATACGTATTTTAACAAATTTTGAGGAGGGGCATGTTGCGTTTGTGTCTCTCAGAAAATTATTTATTGCAGTTCAAACTTTCATCCTTTTAATATTCATTGTGGCCAGCAGGTGTCGCTCTCCTATTTCATAAATTTCTTTTCCTGGTACCTGATCTTGCTTATGCAAGCCAGCATCATTTCACATCCAAGCTTATCCATGTGTCCTAAGATACAGGATAGTTTACTTCCCAAAAGGAAAAAAGAAATATATATATATTGTAATGGTTGACCTTTCTTTATTCTTCTTAAAGAGCCGTGGTGGTGCCGTAGTTAGAATGCAGTATTGCAGGCTAATTCTACCAACTGCCAGGGGTTCGATTCCCACCACTTCGAGGTTGACTCCGCCTTCCATCCTTCCGAGGTGGTAAAATGAGGACCCAGATTGTTGGGGTCAAGAGGCTGACTCTGTAAACCGCTTAGAGAGGGCTGTAAAGCACTGTAAAGCGGTATATAAGTCTAAATGGCTATTGCTAAATGCTAATGCTATTCCAGCCTATTTAACTCATAGCCTAGTCTCTGGTTTCCTGGTGGCTTCCTTTAGAGGTCCTAACAGCATAGCTTTTTCAAGGACAGCAAAGATCAGATAATAAGATACTTAAAAGTTTATTGTGATTTTCTCTTTTTTTCTCCTAACACCAGAAGCTATTTCCAGACAGCTTTACAACGCAATACCTCTAGCTCTGTATCAATTGTGTACTTCAGGGGTGTCAAACTCAAGGCCCACAGGACGAATCCTGCCCGTGCGATGCTTAAATCTGGCCCGCAGGGACGGTTTGGAAATAGCAAACGACCGGCCCGCAGTGCTTCTGGCAGCCAAAACAGGGAGCGGGGCACCACGTGATGCCCCCTCCCCGTACCCCGTTTTGGCCAGCAGGTTGCTGCAGGAGGCCATCCAGGCCGAAAATGGTGCAGTGGGGGCCTCACACGTGCCCCCCACCCCATTTTGGCCAGCAGGGTGATGCAGGAGGCATCCGTCTCGTCACCTACCCCCAGCAGGCCTGCCCAGAGAGGAGAAATATAATGCTGATCCGGCCCTCAAAAAAATCCAGTTTGATACTCCTGGTGCAGTTGATTTTGCCAAGTGACTTTCCATATTTACAGAGCCCTCCTCGCATCCTGGACATAAACTGTTTCAACTCCTACCCTCAAAACGATGCTATAGAGCACTGCACACCAGAACAACTAGACACATGGAGAGTTTTTTCCCGAATGCCATCACTCTGCTAAACAAATAATTCCCTCATTCTTGATGAATGTATCTTGTCTTTTTATGTACACTGAGAGCCTATGCACCAAAGACAAATTCCTTGTGTGTCCAATCACATTTGGCCAATAAAGAATTCTATCCATCCATCCATCCATCCATCCACTAAATCTATCTATCTATCTATCTATCTATCTATCTATCTATCTATCTATCTATCTATCTATCTTTGCACTCTCTTGCCTTTCTGGCCAGAGGCACAGATGCACACGGCAATTCCTACTTTTGTCTGTGCCCGATGGAAAGTACAGTAGTCCTCGACTTACAACTGTAGCGGAGCCACAGCGTTACGCTTAGCGTTAGTCGTACCTTTAGCGCAAAACTGTGTGCTCAGTTCCTTCCGGCATTGCATTTTGCAAGTGCCAGATACCAATTTGCTTTTGCATGAGTGAACTCCGATGTACAAAATGCACGAACCTGGCAAGAATGAAGCAAACAGGAAAAATGCACCAAAACCGAGAAAAAAGACAATCAGGCTTGAGAAGCCAAACGGAGGAAGTTTGTGCAGAAGTTACCAAGCAGATAAATTTTAGAATGAAAAGAATACGTGATGAGAGGAGAGACGTCCAAAGGGGGGGGGGGAATCTGCTCAGTGTTACTCATTTTTTTCCCCCCAGTTGTGCAGATAAGGCGTTGCTTTGAATATCTTGCTGAATCTTATCTGAAGGTCTTTGTAATTGTACTTACTAGGAAAGTTACTCTAAGAATATTGATTAGAAAGAAATGTTTACCTTGAAAACCAGATTGTTCGATGCTGGCTTTCTGTAAGGAGGCAGTGATTCATTTTCCAAGTAGGTAATGGTTCAAAATGAGTATTTCTATTACGAACAGAGAATTCATGTATTTGTACCTAATTCATGTTGAAACTTAGGGTTTGGTGTTAGCGGGTTAGATTTTTCTTTTTTAATCAGATAAGTTTTAAAAAAAAAGTTGTTCACTCTAAAAAGTCCTCGGCTTACAGCAGTTCATTTAGTGCAGAGGTCTTCAAACTTGGCAGCTTTAAGATTTGTGGACTTCAACTCCCAGAATTCTCCAGCCAGAGCTGGCTGGAGAATTCTGGGAGTTGAAGTCCACAAGTCTTAAAGCTGCCAAGTTTGAAGGCCTCTGATTTAGTGGCATCATTTGGCATCATTACGTGACAAATTGGGTAAATATTCATAATGTCCACCATCCACTCAATTGGTCATTTAAATCAAAACTCTAATACAGACTTACAGCCATTTGTTTAGTGACCGTTCGAAGTTACAACGGCACCGAGAAAAGTGACTTATGACCATTTTTCAAACTTACAACCTTTGTAGCATTTCCCCATGATCACGTCATCAAAATTCAGAGGCTTGGCAACGGGTTCGTATTTATGACCGTTGTACGTGATTCCCCTTTTGCAACTTTCTGACGAGCAAAATCAAAAGGGGAAGCAGGATTCACTTAACAACCGTGTGACTGACTTATCAGCTGCGGTGACTCACTTAACAACTGTGGCAAGAACGGTTGGAAATGGGGCAACTTAACAAAATGTCTCAGTTAACAACAGAAATTTTTGACTCAACCGTGGTCATAAGTTGAGGACGACTTGTATTTCTGGTTTTATGGTCATCATAGAAAGAAAACAAAGCAAGTGAAATTAATAAAATTTTTAAAAAGCTAATATTATTTATTTATGTGTACATTATGTATTTTTGTGTACATTTAAGGTGCAAGTAGTCCTCGACTTACAACAATTCATTCAGTGACCATTCGAAGTTACAACGTCACTGAAAAAAGTGACTTTTGATCGTTTTTCACACTTATGACCATTGCAGCATCCCCATGGTCACGTGATGAAAATTGAGATGCTTAGCCACTGGTTCCTATTTATGACGGTCGCAGCATCCTGGAGATTACGTGATCCCCTTCTGACAAGCAAAAATCAATGGAGAAAACAGTTTCACTTAACAACTGGGTCACTAATTTAACAACTTGCAGCGACTCGCTTAACAACTGTGGCCAGAAAGGTCGTAAAATGGGGCAAAGTTCACTGAAAACAACTGTCTCGCTTAGCAACAGAAATTTGGGGCTCAATTGTCGTCGTAGGTGGAGGACGACCTACGTGAATCGTTTTCTAAAGAGGTTTATTTCAGAAGGATTTTGCTAAGAGGCTGTCTGTCTTGAGCTGTTTGAGATTCTGATTCTTATTTTCCTTCGTAATAATGTGCGTTGTTTGGTAATCATTTTGCTTCTTGGGCTGTGTACATCTGGAGGATCTAATTTGAAGCATCGTGATCCTTTCTATCTCAAAATGCATGTGTTTCCAGTTAAACAAGAGCCTGAAGGGACCTCTTTGGTCGACTTTTGTGCCATTCCCATTTATTCAGTCGGAGCTGTCCATATATACTATACCTATTGTGTGGCCGACACTGGGGTCCCCAGTGTAGACCCTTTACTAGGCCCTTAAGTCTGCGAAGCTTCCTGAGCCATCTGAGTCTCTTATTTTCTAAAGATTCGTTGAATTAAAAAAAGAAAAGAAAACAGCAAGGTAACACGTTACAGAATCCCATCCGGTGCATTTTTCTGATTTTAAGAATGCATCTGAATCCAAAAACTGTTTATATGCTTTTTTGAAGATTAAAAATTAAAAGTAGCTGCAGCCTAATGGTCTGTTCAGAAGGCTAAATAATGGAGTGGAGTGGAGTGGAGTGGAGTGGAATATAGAATGGAAGATAGGGTGGGAATGGAGTGGAATGGAATGGAATGGAAAGGAAAATAATAGAATAGAATAGAATAGAATAGAATAGAATAGAATAGAATAGAATAGAATAGAATAGAACAACTTAATTCAGATAAGATAGGATGGGATGGGATAGGATAGGATAGGATAGGATAGGATAGGATAGGATAGGATAGAATTCAGGATAGGGATAGGAGAGGAGAGGAGAGGAGAGGAGAGGAGAGGAGAGGATACTGTAGGACAGGACAGGACAGAAAAATGGAATGGAGTGGAATGAAATTCTTTATTGGCCAAGTGTGATTAGACATACAAGGAATTTGTCTCTGGTGCATAAACTCTCAGTGTACATACAAGCAACAAGTGATAGGTCATACATCATAAATCATAGTTACAGTCATTAATCATAATGAATCATGAGTTCAGGAAAAAAAGTAAGGAACGCAGGGCATTAGGCAGTGTCTGGCAGGACAAATTCGGAGAGGCCACAGGATAGCAGTCTGGTAAATCTTCTTTGGGATAGGCAAGATATGCGTTGTCAGCCATTTTGTGCAGAATGTCTAGAATCGAGGGGTTCAACGTTGGCAACTTTAAGACTGGTGGACTTCAACTCTCAGAATTCCCCAGCCAGCCATTGAAGTTGAAGTCCAGAAGTCTTGAAGTTGCCAAGGTTAGACATCCTGGATCTAGAACACCTTCTCAAAATTTGCCCGAAAGCAAATGAGATTGAAGACGCCAAAGTTGAAGTATATTCTATATGATGATGATGAAAAGAGAAAGGAGAGGAGAGGAGAGGAGAGGAAGGAGAAAATAGAATTGGCCAAGTGTGATTGGACACACAAGAAATTTGTTTCCGGTGCATAAGCTCTCAGTGTACATGAAACACAATCCTAAATCATAAGATACAACATTCAGTGATATCAATCAACATGATTCATACTAGGATACTAAATAAAACAATATAAATCCTAAAATACAAGCAACAAAGTTATAAGAAGACAAAGAGATAGATAGATAATAGGGAAGATGAGAAGGATAATAGCAATATAGTCTTACTAGATAGTTTGACAGTGTTTGACAGTGGCTATTACTTGTTTAGCAAAGTGATGGCGTGGGGGTGGGGGACGGGATTGTCCTTGTGTAATCAGAAAGAATTGGGAGAATGCAAGAGGAAGCAAGCAGGGCCTGCATGTTGCAACGATCCGCTCGAAATTCTTTGGAACCGCTAACAAGTTTAGCTAGAAATATTTGCAACAGAATCGTTTATTTGCATTGTGTCTTGCTGTACAAGCTTTATGGCCCGTAGGAGCTTCGTCATTGTGTGTTTTTTGTGCAACTTGGAACTTTCTTGCCTCACACTTGTTTACAACTCGGGCTCAACCAGCGCTATCTTGTGATCGTCCAGAACATTTATCTTTTCCTGTATCTTTTCCTATGCGAGGTTCTTTTAAAGATGCTGTAGCGGTTGGGCTGATGAGCTTATAAAATGAAAAAAATCTCAAATCTCTTTTCCCCGAATGGAGACCGCAGACTGTGGCCCTGGCATGTTCCGCCTTAGCGTTGTTGCTTGGTTGTTACTCCATCCGCCATTTCTTTCCCAGATGGGAAACCTCATCTGGTCTCCTCTTCAATCCCATTACTGTATGTATTACATCAGAGATCCCACAGCTTATGTGATTTCCTGGCAAAGAGAAAGGAAAAAAGAAGGGAAAAGAATATTATAGTGCCGTGATGGCGAACCTATGGCATGTGTGCCACATGTGGCACGCGGTGCCATATCTGTGGGCACACGAGCGTTGCCCTAGCCCAGCTCCAGCGCGCATCTGCGTGCCAACCACCTGATTTTCCGGCCTTCCAAGCCCACCGGACGTTGGAAAATGGGCTGTTTCTGGTCTCCAGAGGGCCTCCGGCGGGTGGGGAAAGCCATTTTCGCCCTCCCCAGGCTCCTAGAAAGCCTCTGGAGCCTGGGGAGGGCAAAAAAAATGGGACTACCAGGCCCACTGTGCCATCACGTGCCAAAAGGGGGAGCATGGGGGGGTGGGGGGCATTGAATTATGGGTGTGGGCACGCACGCTCACAACCCTCCCATGCTCCCCCCACTTTTGGCACGTGACAGCAAAAAGGTTAGCCATCGCTGTTATAATATATAATATTATATACACCTCCTGCTCCTTGTTAAATAACTGTAACAACCTAAAGTAGCAACCTAAACATTTTTTTGCAGCATTTCATTTAAATAAAATCAACTTTATGAAGAAAAAGGGTCTCCCTCAAAAAAAAAAACCATCTTCCTTTATATGAACAGCTAATCCTCGACTTACCAAATTGAGCCCAGAATTTCCGTCGCTAAGGAATATATTCGTCAAGTGAGTTTGGCCCCATTTGCGACCTTTCTTGCTACGGTTGTTAAGCGAATCCCTTGCCGTTGTTAAGTTAGCAACATAGTTGTTAAGTGAATCTGGCTTCCCTGTTGACTTTGCTTGTCAGAAGGTCGCAAAAGGGGATCACTTGACCCCGGGAGACTGCAACCGTCGTAAGTACGAGTCAGTGGCCAAGCATCCGAATTTTGGTCACGTGACCGTGGGAATGCTGCAGTGGTCATAAATGTGAAAATTGATCATAAGTCACTTTTTTCCACTGCCGTTATAACTGGGGGCGGGGGGGCGACCATCATAACTTAGTCGCTAAAGGACTAAGGATTATCTGTATGATTTTTTTAATACTTGTGTGGTTATTGTTTTTTTTTTTTTAATATTATTTAACTTTTAATTGTAAGAACTGTGGTAGTTCAGTGGTTAGAATGCAGTATTGCAGGCTAATTCTGCCGACTGTCAGCAGTTCGATTCTGACCTGCTCAAAGTTGACTCAGCCTTCCATCCTTCCGAGGTCGGTAATATAAAACGAGGACTCGTTTGTTGTTGGGGGCAATAGGCTGACTCTGTAAACCGCTTAGACAGGCATTGTGAAGCGGAAGACAAATCGTACCACTATTCCTAGTGCTTTTTTGTTATCTCCCTTCCCCCCCCCCCCCCCCCGAATCACGTTATAAATAAGACTTTCCAGAGCAAACCCTTAGTAAGCAGGAATTAGTAACCAAGGATTTCATATGCTAGTTGGTTTTCAGATGGGCTGGAGGTTTCCTGGCCACCATCTATATAGCATTGTGTTGTGTGAGGGTGTTTAATAAATAATTGAAGCTCCATTATATAATATCAAATTGTAGGTTGATTTTTTTTTCTTTTTCTTTATCAAGCTACCTTTGCAATTTAAAATACTGGGGTTCAGGCTTATTTTAGGAGAAAAGCAGCATTCAAGAATATCTTTTTTTAAAAAAACAAAAACAAAACACATTTATACTTGAGCAGATGGTTAGATTGTTTTATTTTGTTTTTTCCCCCACGTATCTGCCACACTATGCTTCTCTCTGACAGACTCAATTGGGAATTGCAACTAGGAAATAGTAGATTTAAAACCGAAGTTTTAGCTCAGGAAGTCTTAGTGCCATAGGAAGGGAGCGAAATTCACCTTTCATTTCCTCTCCGGCCCAAAATATTTCAGATTAACTTTAAAGGAGAGGGCGACACTGTTTAAAAGGGTTTGGTCTCCAATACAAGGTTACCGCCGCCTGGAGTCCGTCACAGCAGGCAGCTGGTCAGTGGCCAAAACTCCTTAGTTAAGTTGCTTGGTATCCTATTGCAAATGAAATAGAAAGCAAGGACAGCAAGCAAATGCTGGGTTTTGAATGGGGAACTTGAAAGCCGCTGGTTAAAAGAAGCTTTTATTTCAGTGTCAAGAGATCATAAAACTATAATGCCGACAATTGTGCAACTTTTTAAAAAAGGGCTTTACACGGGTGGGAAAAAAAGCTTTGCCAAATGATAGCATTTTCCAGAAGTGGAGTTTATAGGTAGCTAGATGGACAGACAGACTGACAGATGTCTGTGTGTGTATAAATACTTAAACACACACACTACTATATAATGCTCCTATTTATTATTTAAATTGTAGTGGCAACATATCTTGATGTCAGAATATATAGGGTTGAGGGTTATACTATTGAAACTATAACGGAAGATAATATGGATGCTAAAGCACATCAGTTTAAATGTTATTTTGCATACAAGTTAATATTTATATGAAAATTAAAATGTTGTGTAAAAGGTAGGAGTAAATAATATGAAATAAGGAAAATGTAATGTAATAATTAGGAATATGTTTATATGTATTGAAATGTATGATACTCAAACGTTACGCCATTCACACAATGATATGTATAATTTTTAAAAAAAATAATAAAAAAATTGTTTAAAAAAAGAATATATATATATATATATATATATATATATATATATATATATATATATATTCTTTTTTTTTTTATTACACTGTGTGTGTGTAATAAAAAAAACCCACTTCTGGATAGTGCTTATATATTTAAGCACTTTCCAGAAGTGGTTTTTTATTTTTTTTATTTATATATATAAATATCTTCTGATTCTATATCTATATATATCTTCTGACATCAACATATGTTGCCACTACAATTTAAATAATAAATAGTAGCATTGCATTTGGTGAATTAAAAAGAATTCCTAAATTTTAAAAATACTATACTTATCAAATAAATTGATAATCCATACACCATACACCATACACCAAATAAATACATAAACATCGAATAAACATTGCGCCTTCTTTCAACTTTTATAATCATAGCAGCTCACAATGTAATCTTTTGCAAATAAATCAATAATAAATACACTGAGTGTGAATTATGACTTATTAAATTCCTTGTTGAGACTTAACTGGTTCTAAACTAGGGCTTAAAATTCGAAGAAAGTTACATGCATGTTTCATCATTTGAGTATCCTGTGGGTGGATGATTTCAATCAGTTTTCCCCAGTCTGGTGCTCTCGAGATTTGTTATATTTCAGCTCTTAGAATTAGTGACTTATCGTGATCAAAACAGTTATGCTACTAGAAAATTCTTGGAACTGAACTCATTGGGAACTTCTGGTGAGAATACCGCAAAGTAGACATCTCTAAAAAAAGCAGAGACAGCATTAAGGGCTGAATTGTCAACAAGAGGACAGTAAAATCTCTCCACAGAAAGGAGAGATCATGGGATTATCCACATGTACAGGTAGTCCTCGATTTACGATCACAATGGAGTCCAAAATTTCTGCCACTAAGCGAGGCAGTTAAATGAATTTTGCCCCGTTTTATGACTTTTCTTGCCACAGTTGTTCAGTTGAATCGTTGCAGTTGTTAAGTCAGTAACCCGGTCTTTAAGTGAATCCGTCTCCCCCGTTGACTTTGCTTGTCAGAAGGACGCAAAAGGGGATCACGTGACTCCGGGGCACACTGCAACCATCATAAATTACGAGCCAGTTGCGAAGCGTCTGAATTTTGATTACTGGACCTTGAGGATGTTGCAACGTAAGCGTCAAAAAAAACCCACCCGGTCACGAGTCCCTTTTTTCCAGTGTCGTTGCAACTTTGAGCAGTTGCTAAACGAACCGTTGTAAGTTGAGGACTACCTGTTCTCCAGACACTTGCTCCTCATGAGTAGACCGCAAGAACCGCTCGGCTGGTACAGTAGAGCAGCTGGGAGTCGATCAATTTCATCTGTGCCCACAAACCGTATTGTACCTTATATGGAAAAGAAAACGCTGCCAAGCTTCATTTCTTAATCACTTTCTGGGTTACTTTTCTTTCTTTTTTTAAAAAAAACTGCTTTTGAAATGTGAAAAACCTTCCGAACAGCAAGTTCGATGCCATTCATGGGTGAATTTCCTTCAGTCCTTAACAAACAAAACGTTAAACACGACTTCAAGGACTTTGCAATTTTGGGGGAATAAATGGCAAAAGGGGGATTAGAATGTTGTTTTGGAAAGTTACAAATGGATTAAGGCTCTAGATTGACTTGAAATGGGATTTTTTTCAAATTAATTGAATGAATCCTTCCCATGGTAAAACAGCTTGTGCTTTGAATCCAAATATATATATATGAAAGAAAAGAAAAGAAAAGAAGAAAAGAAAAGAAGAAAAGAAAAGAAGAAAAGGAAAGGAAAGGAAAGGAAAGAAGGAAAGGAAAGGAAAAGAAAAGAAAGAAAGAAAGCAAGAAAGAAAGAAAGAAAGAAAGAAAGAAAGAAAAGAAGAAAAAAAAGAAAAGAAAAGAAAAGAAAAAAGGAGGAAAGGAAAGGAAAAAAGAAAAAAGAGAAGAAGAGAAGAAAAGAAAAGGAGAGGAGAAGAGAAGAGAAAAGAAAAGAAAAGAAGAAAAGAAAAAAAGAAAAAAGAAAAAAAGAAAAGAAATACTGTACCTTTACAGGGAGGATACATGGGATGAAGGTGTGGCTAACTGATGAGGGCTTATAAATCCGAAATAGATCTATCTTAGTCTCCTTAGTCTCCCAGTGGGCAGCAGGGAGCTTGCTGGCTGCTGGAAAAGAAAAAAGGGGGGGAAAAAAGCCTAGAAACTAGTGGATTGGGATTTCACTGAACTAGGGCTGCATAAAAATCTTGGTTTACATAGGAAGAACCTGGCTAAAGAGAAATACACATAAAGGCCTACGAAAAGAAAAGAAAACACACACACACACACATATATATATGCATATATATATATATATATATATATATATATATATATATATATAATCGGTATATATATAAATATATAATATGGTGGGACTTAAAAGGTTGGACGCTAGAGGGAGCTTAAAGGAAGTGAAAATTACAATTAAAGGCGAAGACTCATTTAACTTTTCAACAGCAGAATGGAATACATCGAATATACTGAAGGATACATTCCTTGATGTGAATAATGGACTTAGAAGTTAATATCAGGAATGTCTGCTATCATAGATGGGCTCTGTGAATGTTGCTGCAGAAGGGGAACACATTTGAGACTGAAATGGATCTGGATGTGGATTTTAAAATGACAGGCTGTAAGAATGATTTTGAGAAAGATGAAATCTTAGGCGTACAAATGAAATCATCTGATGTTTTAATAATTAAAGGGGACATGCAGCCAGCCAACCAGAGGATTGCCTTGGTTAATTTTCCTGTAGGAGATCCATAAAAGAGATCTGTGAAAGATTTAGTGATAAGGTGTATGGGGGGGGAGGAAAGGAAAACGAAAAGAAAGAAATAAAGAAAAAGGGAAAAAGGGAGAACAAATGGAGGGAAGGAAAAAAGAGGGAAAGAAAAAAAGAGGAAAGAAAGAAGGAAGAAAGAGAGAGAGAAAGAAGAGGGGAGGGAGGGAGGAAGAAAAGGAAGAAGGAAAGAAGGAAGGAAGGAAGGAAGGAAGAGGAAATTCAGTTATAGAACATTATTTGAAAGGATTAAAGATTCATTTATTTATTATTTAGGAAAATTGATTTGGCCGCCCAAATCACAGTGACTCTGGGCAGCTTACAGAAGTAAAATCCTAAACACAAAACCCAATAACCCCACCTCCCTACAAATGACAGCAGTCAAACCAACCCCTTGATGGGCTCCGTATTACCCTGCAGTCCCCAGGCCTGCTGGCAAAAACTCTGTCTTCAGGGCCTTTAGAAAAAGTACCAAGGTGGGGGCCAATCTTATCTCTGCAGGGATGATGTTCCACAGGGAGGGAGCCACCACAGAGAAGACCGTTCTTCTTGGTCCCAGTAGATGGACCTCCCTCCTTAAGAGAGGGGGCCCATAACATGTCTCCCCGCTTTGGGGGAGGTCAACTGGAGTAACTGGGAAAAGATAGTCCTTCAAATAACCTGACATTAAATCATGTAAGGCTTTAAAGGTGACAACTAGCACTTTTACTTGGACACGGAAGCAAATTGGCAGCCAAAGCAGCTCCTGCATGAGAGGTGACGTGCAAATGTAGGCTAGCACAGAACCATGTGAATTGCCGCATATTCAACCTTTCGGATATTTTAGGGCACATTGCAGTAATCAAGATGGAAAGGGATTAGGGTGTGAGTGACTGTGCGTGTGGTCCTGAAAAGCAGACCACAAGTCGCAGTCACACAAAGGCCCTCTTAGCCATGAGAGAAGATTGATCGTTAAAAAGTAGTGGGTAGGAATATAAAGTCAGTTTATTTGATCAAGGTTGAAACAGATGATGCTATGTCTGGTAACCTTTAATGGACTTTTGCTGACCAGAATTGAATGACTTGGATTTAAGGATTTGTTTATAGATAAAAGGACATGATAGAGGATGAAGAGAATTGTTTGATGCATTTTAAGAGCAAGTGATCAGTTAAAAATTGTTTATACTTGTTGAGATGAAGAGGGGAGCACGTTTTTTTTTTAAAAAAAAATTCTTATCCATTCTTTTATATTTTTTTCCTTCACTATATATCTTTATTTTTTATTTCTATCCCTCTTTTTTTTGTAATTTGTGTAAGCTTTTATATATACTGCTTGCAATACTTCATAAAGTTATGTGGAAAAAATAAGGAATTGGACCCATCTGAAAGGCAGCAGATTGCAGATGCGTTTAAGCTAACAATATTATCCCAAATTGCATATCTTGGCTTGTTGGCTTGTTTTACCACTGGGGTTTGCTTTTCATTTCTTTGTGTATCCCTTGAGTCAAAAATTGGCATCCTCAGAAAACTGTAGTCATCCTTTGACTTCACTGTGTACTTCACTTATCTCAAAGTCTCTGTTCCATTCATGATTTAAAATGAAAATCAGTTTACTCAGAATTTCAGAAATTCTGTAGTCATGTTTTCAGAACTGTCAAAACCTGTTGATAATTAATCTTTTCCCCAGTGTATTCAATAATTGCTTAGAATTTTTCTCTCAACCACATTATGAGTACTTTTGACTATGCTATATTAAATACTACATTATTGAAACTTACAATATAGCACGTCCTTTTTTATTCAGTTCAAATTATGCTAGCAATCAATAAAATACAAGCCCTATATATCCGTTTAAACAAAGTCTAGGAAAATAAAATCCTGATGCCAATTTTTGGCTTTTTTTAAAAAATTAAACATACAAAAGTATAAAAATAAAACAACGAGATTCAGGTAGATAAAGAAATATAGAGTATATTTAGAAATGTCTAAAATATTACTAACACTGCTATTATCTAGAATATCATCAGTCACTTTTAAAATATATCTTACTGATTGTAAAAACAAAACTGAAAGTCCTTACTGGCCTTTAACCTAAAAATACCAAGCTAAATCACCAACTAAGATTATAAAATGTGATACATTAAGTCAAAACTCGACATCTAATTTTCCATAAAAGGGCACTTCTCAAGGATTCCCATGCTTTGTACAGTATGAATTTCCTGTAGTACACAGGTAGTCCTCAACTTATGACCACAATCGAGCCCAAAATTTATGTTGTTAAGTGAGAATTTGTTAAGTGACTTTTGCCCCATTTTATGACCTTTCTTGCCACAGTTATTAAGTGAATCGCTGCAGTTGATAAGTTAGTAACCTGGTTGTGAAATGAATCTGGCTTCCCGCATTGACTTTGTCAGAAGGTTGCAAAAAGTAATCACATGACCCCGGGACATTGCACCGGTCATAAGTACGAACCAGTGGCCAAGCATCTGAATTTTGATCAACGTCATAGGGATGCTGCAAAGGTGGTAACTGTGAAAAACAGTCATAAGTCACTTTTTTCCCAGTGCTGTTGTAACTCTGAATGGTCACTAAGTGAACTGTTGTAAATCGAGGACTACCTGTATTAGGATGGATCAATCAGTCACTCCAGTTAGTACATTGTGTTTCCAACTTTGACAACTCTAACCTGTATGGATTTCAACTCCCAGAATTCCCCAGCTAGGCAGTTCATAATAGCTTAAAGGAGCTAAGGTTGAGAAACACTGGCCTAGTAGGTTGAGATTTTCTGCAAATGTGGGGAGTAATCAAGATGATGTCCCTTAAGAGGTTGCAGAACCCATCTGCTTCTTGATAATTAGAATAAAATAGAATAACAGAGTTGGAAGGGACTTTGGAGGTCTTTTTTTTTTTAATTTGTAATTTTATTTACACAACATACAACATATAAATAACTTATCATATTTAAGCATTGTTTCTTAGTGGTCTTTCAATTATTACTTTATTCTTCTTTCCCTTTATCTTAATCTATTACTCCATCTTCTTCCCCTCCTTTTCCTTTTCCCACCCCCTCTTTTTTTTCCTTTTTCCCCCTGTAGAGATCTGTACATTTTAGTTATTTCTTTATTATTATACATTTCTACCTTCATATTATATACGTTTGTATTCCACTCCACACATATGATACATCTCTATTTTGTACTTCTATTTTTCTCTCCTAATAGTTTTATTTTTATTTTATTTCATTTTATATCGAATTTATATACCGCCCTTCTCCCTGAGGATTCAGGGCAGTGTACAGCCAGAGTAAAAACATAAACTACAAACATTAAAATACAATTAAAAAGATATATATATATATATATATATATATATATATATATATATATATATATATATATATATATTTGGCCCCATAATTAAAAGCAATGAGAAACCAATTTAAAAACATTTTAAAAAGTGTTAGGCCAGCCCGGCTTGCTGAAAAAAGAAAGTTTTAAGGGCATTCTTATTCTTTATTGTTATTCTTAAGACAATTATACCATTTATTCCATATTCTATAATATAATATGAAGGTCTTCTAGTCCAACCCCCTGCTCAGGCAGGAAACCCTATATAGTATTGTATAGGGTCGGTACAATTCCAGACAAATGGTTGTCCAATCTCTTCTTAAAAACTTCCAGTGTTGGAATATTCACAACTTCTGGAGGCAAATTGTTCCACTGGTTAATTGTTCTAATGGTCAGGAAATTTCTCTTTAATTCTAAATTGTTTTTCTCCTTGATTAGTTTCCACCCGTTGCTTCTTGTCCTGCCTTCAGGTGCTTTGGAGAATAGATTGACCCCTTCTTCTTTGTAGCAGCCCCTCAAATATTGAGGTTCAGGAAGGTTTTCGTGGCATAAGGTCACACGATTCTATGGAAGGCCTCTAGAGTGGGAAAATTGGATCAGAGTTAGTTGACCCAGTTGATTTAAAATACCTCCTGTCTTGAGGTACCCAGTTTTATATTAATTGGATTGGAAAATACCTGCGTAGTTCAGGTGAATATATTACGCAAGACTAGCTGTTCCTGAACATGTTAAATCTGCCTGCATGGGCCACAGTTTAATTAATTCTTTGGATTACAGTAGAGATTATCTTTAATTTATGACACAACTGGGACTCGCAGTTGATAAGTGAGGTGTGCCCAATTGTAGGCCCTTTTTTGCCATGGTTATCAAGCAAATCACGCTGGCATTATGCCAATCCGGCTTCCTCTATAAATTTTGCTCGTTGGAAGCTGGGAAGGTCACAAAATGAGCGACGACATGACCCTGCCATGCTACAACCATCGTAAATGCATGCGGGTTCTCAAACTGTGATCACGTGACAGCGGTTGTAAATGCGAAGACAGATCACTTCAGACTGTTGCTAAATGAATGGTTATAAGTCGAGGACTATCGGTAGTATAGGTCTGGGCTATGTTTGAAAAACTTTGGCCAATCACAGATTGTATGGTGCAATTTGATAGTGTGGTACCGTACTTATAAAGAATATATATAAGTATGGCATAAGTATATACCGTACTTATAAAGAATATTTTCTTAGGTCCAAGCACAATTCAAACTAATTTTACGACCTACAGAAGCTTGCATGATTTAGGGTTACATATCCTTCCTTATTGACCTTCATATTGGTTGACCTCAGTGGTGGGTTTCCAATATTCTTACCACCGGTTCGTCCCGTGGGCACACGCTTCCTTCGTGCACGCGCACCTTCCACACATGCGCCCGGCTTTCCGCGCATGCGCTTTGCTCACGTGTGCACCTTCCGTGCACGCGCCCGGCCTCAAAAACATAGCTAAATAGAACGGCATTACGCCGGGGCAGGTGGGCAGGCCCACCCGCAGTCACTGCAACCGGTTCACTTGAACCGGTACGAACCGGCTGAATACCACCTCTATTCGGCCTGGACTTTAAGATTTTCTCCTGGTCTTTCAACCCCTGGATAGGGATTTGGTGAAAATATACCTTTTTCAGTGGCTGTTCTTCAGAACTTGCAAAGGAGATCAGATAAATGCCATTTCTAATCCTTCCATCTGCAAAGAGCCTACTTGCAGTGTCTATTTTTAATGTATATTGTCGTTAGCCATTTTGCGCGGATAGAAAAGATATCATTTCAATAAATAAATGCTTTAAAAAATACCCATGGGCAAGATCATTGTTTTTCCTGGCAATTTTTCCATTACAGTGTTCTTTCTGAATTAGGTTTAGCGTATTTAAAAGCATTAAAAAAAAACTTTCCAGTCTTTATGGAATATTTTTTATGAGAATATTACCGCAGATTTTTTTCCCTCCTAATCTGAATTAAATCATGTTTGCTGACTTCTAGGGTATCTTAACATTTTTTTCCACTTAACAAGTAGAACTATTTTTTTTTTTTAGAAGGAAGAGAATTTTTTTTGTGTTTATTTAAAGTATTTGACTTTCATTACAAATACAAAATTAGGTACTCTTTTTTTCTGACTTTCTATGGACATCTAAAGGAAATCTACAAATATTAAAATGTAAACTGACCTTTCATTTTTCAACAGAGATGTCTTTGGCTCATTATTCATAATTATAAGCTATCAAACTTTTCTGTTTTTTTTTTCCCTTTACATCTACTGCGATATCTTCTTACTAACCTTTACTCCTTAAATCTTTTGACTATTTATTTCCTTCTTCCTTCTAGTTACAGTAGGGAACTAAAATTATTTTATGACCATTTTAATTTATTTTTCCTTCGAACTTATAGAAATTAACTAAGAGCCAAAATCTGTATCATAGGACACGGGTGGACCCAATCTTTGTGATGTAGGCTCTAACACAGAAAATTTAGTTTGTCAACTTTTATATTTTTATGTTTTTTATGAAGTTGCACTACAACATAAAATATAGAAGAAACAAAAGTTAGAAAACTAAGAAGACAGAAAAGTGCAAAGAGAGAAGAAAAAGTCATGACTTCCAACTTCCTTCGATGCACTAAATTACAAAAACAATACAACCATCTTGTTTTACATTTCACAACATTTCTGTAACTACAAAATCATTCTCAAAACCTAAAATCCAACTTCCATTTTTTTAGCTCTCAGTCTCGAGCAAAAAGTCCAGAAGCGGTTTCCAAATTAAAAAAATAAATAAATCCCAGACATTTATAAATTTTTAAGAAACAATGACACTCCATTATGGTGCCTTTAAGATTAAAACCTGAATGGAAAATCCTTTATTTGCTGTGATAATTGTTGGGTCCACAACAGGACAAATGTCAGCACTGCTATGGACATCTACTCTGGTTGCCCTGTTTAAATTAAGCAAGAATAATTAAGGTAGGTCATAAGTCTGTTCAAGTTTTGGCTGCTTCTGCACATATTCCCATTTACCACTCTGTGGATTAATTTTGAGACGGGTATAGCAAATCTTGGAGGAATTTACTAAGAGGCAGTTAAAACATTAGTATCCTACCGAATGGGGTTTTATCTCTAGTTGCTAGTAGTTCTCAAATCTCTCCCAGCAATGAGTAGCCTTCACATAACTTGTATATTGATCTGATTGGCCTGCAGCCCTCTGCACCCCCGTATTTAATATTTGTACAGCAACCTTAAATTTCTGTAAAGTAAGGTTATTGTTACTGCTTTTCTTCTTCTTCTTCTTCTTCTTCTTCTTCTTCTTCTTCTCCTTCTTCTTCTTCTCCTTCTTCTTCTTCTTCTTCTTCTTCTTCTTCTTCTTCTTCTTCTTCTTCTTCTTCTTCTTCCTCTTCTTCCTCCTCCTCTTCTTCTTCTTCTTCTTTTGGTCTCAAGATGGAAAAACGGGTAGGTGGGCTCTCGTACAGTTTTCTGAGTAGCTATTTTCTTCAGCTAATCTGGAATTACCAGTTCTGTACTGTAGACTCTGAAACGATTTACACTTAATATCACACCGGCTGGAGTGTCGTTTTCCTCCGTTTAGCGTCTGACAGAAATCAATCCTGTTTCAGTTTTTCAGACTCGCGGGGCATAATATTTCTACTCGATGTAGCCGATACATTTGGTAAGGTTAACAATGATGTCTGTGAGAACTGCAGATCTCAAAACGTTTGTCAAAAGGTGCAGGTCTCTTGCTATCAAAAGTCCTCTTTCAAATGATGGCAGCATGCAAATGAAAGCAGAAAGCTGATAGATGTTTACCAAGGAACAGGCTTTGGGGGAGCTGTGCCCTTGAAAGCCATTTATGTCACAAAAATAATAGCATACTTGATGAGAATATGTAGATAGGACTGAAGAAGAATTTCTTTTTTAAAAAAAAAAATGATTTACCTTTTTTTGTCCTTTGAGCCTTGCAAACACTGCAAACTAGCCAAAGCAGTGTTAAACAAGAATTAAGAATTTTTGAATTAAGAATTTTTTTGAATTAAGAATTGAATTAAGATTTTTTTTTTTTTACAGTTGTCATAATATGAAGTACAAATGAAAATAAAGCTAGGGGAAGGGGAAGAAGGGGGTAGATACAGGCAGAAGGAAAAAAGCATCAACTTTCAGCTTTTTTCAGCTCAGTAAAGGGCAGGCTAAAATGACAGGTAATCCTTGATTTACAACAGGTCGTTTAGTGACCGTTCAAAGTTACAACAGCACTGAAAAAAGTGACTTATTAATTAATTAATTAATTAATTAATTTAATTTGTATACCGCCCTTCTCCCAGAGGGGACTCAGGGTGGTGAACAGCCAAAATTAAAAAAAACATACAAATACAAAAGTTAAGATAATTAAAAAAGAATTAAATCATTAGCTTCCCAATTTAAAACCCCCAAATCCATAAAATTTAAAATCCCAATTAAAAACCATTTAGGCTAGGGCGGCTTGGTGAAATAAAAACATCTTCAGGGCTTTATGGAAGGTACGGAGGTCCGGGATCAATTGTATTCCAGGAGGCAGCTCTTTCCACAGGGCGGGTGCCCCCACAGAGAAGGTTCTCCCCCGGGGGGCCGCCAGCTGACATTGCCTGACCGACGGCACCCTGAGGAGGCCCTCTCTGTGAGAGCGTATTGGCCGGTGGGAGGTTATCGGTAGCAGCAGGCAGTCTCGCAAATACCCTGGCTCTAAGCCATGGACCGTTCTTCAACTTACGACCGTTCTGGCATCCCCATGGTCTTGTCATCAAAATTCAGTCCCTTGGCAACTGACTCATATTTATGACAGTCACAGTGTCCTGAGGTCACGCCATCCCCTTTTGCAACCACCTGACAAGCAAAGTCAACAGGGAAGCCACATTCACTTAACAACCAATTTAACTAACTTAACAGCTACAGTGATTCCCTTTCTTGCCAACTATGGCAAGTAAGATCATACAAAATTCACTTAACAAGTGTCTCATTCAGCAATCGAAATTTCAGGCTCAGTTGTGCTCATTACGTCGAGAACAACCTTTATAATACAGAATTCTTTGGAAGGAATTCAAAACAAATTTCTCTGCATTGGGCCGTCAATCAAGAGGCTGCTTTGTGACATTCAGAAAGAATGTGACGCGAAGTGCCTTGTTGAATGATGACTATGGAAAAGCTTGTTAACTCTACTTTTTTAATTTTCTGGTGTGCAAATGTGAACTGCTTCTTTGAAACCGACTTATCTCTTAATAATTGTATCATCATTATCCCGAAACTAGTAGCCTTTAGTCTTTTAAAGCTATTTTTCCCTAGATAACTAGAACGTAATTTCATGTTACGTAATTTCATAGTTAAATGTATTACTGAATAACTCATCAAAAGTTAATTGTGCGACACAGTGAACATTCATGTCGTAGAATTTGGAACTAAGGGTGTAACTGTTGGCTGTTTCTGAGCTGAAAAAGTCGCTCGGAAAATGTTATATTGATACTTATCTTCCCACCGTAATTTTTACCGATACAGTTTCTTGGTTTTACTATTTCCATCCATTTTCCTCCTTGATTTTTCCTCTTAGAAATCCCATTGAGTCTTTCTGGTTGCGCTAGCCTTAATGGCACACTGTACTTCATTAATAAAATCGGAATTCCCTCCGTTGAATTTAGCTTGGGTTTGGAGGCGGTTCAAACAAATTCCGTGTTTTTCATATAAATGCATAATCAGCAGCCCGAATAAGCGAATGATTTTACCCCTTTGCTTATTGTTGGCAGCCAAATCTGCTCTTGATTTCCTGCGGAAGGGTGCTGAAGTCTGAGATGGCTAAATACTTTTAATCTCAAATTTTATTTTTTCTAACAACTCTAGATTTTTGAAGTTTGAAAAGTTTTGTCTGATAATTGCCTTATAGACCAGAGAGTGGGTGTGCTTGTATTTGGGAGAAAGGGAGCCTGTACAATTTAATCGATCGATCGATCAATCAACCAACCAACCAACCAACCAATCAATCAATTAATATGCCCCCACCAAACTCATGGTGACTATTAAAAATAAACGTATGAATTTGGATCATTTAGCTCTCAACCTTTATCTGTCTCACAGATTTTTGAAAGGAGAGGTAACCAAGATATTTCCTTAAGAAATGTGGGATAAACCTGCAAGAAATTTAAAAGAATAAAACCAGCAATGAGTGACAATCTGTAGGAAACCAGGAAATTGTTAATAAAGCTTTTAGCGGCCCGGAGGTCGAGCTTCAGAAACTTTTGGGGTGGCTTCCGTTGTATCTTCTTGTATTTCATGATTGTTAGATTTCGGAATGAATTGTACGGGGTAGATAAAAATCTAATTTAAAAAAAAAAAATTAAGTCCAGCAAATTTGCTTTTTGCTCTCTGCTGTCTATACAATTTTATCTGTTCTCATGACAGACTTTGAAATACATTGGCAGAGAGTGGGTGTTAGTGCTCCTTTTTTTGAATTCAAGTGAATTAGACACTTTGGATTGTGGACTTGCACCGGAATTTCATTTTTGAATTCTTCCTAACAGTAAAAACCAAGCATTTTTTTTCCCTTAGTATATTGGAATCAGCTCTTTTTCTCTAAATGTTTTCATAGGGGAACGTGAATATTAATTTGCTTTATATTAATCTTAAACTGCCATTGCTCTCTTTGTAAAATTCTCCTAGTTATCAAAGCAAATATTCGATGGCTTTCCTTAATGCAAACTTGCAAAAATTTACCACGGGGGATTGGGGGAGAATGTAATTTTGAAGCTACTTACCCAAATGGGGGTAAGAGAATTTCCCAACATGTAAATTGGCCACCATGTTCCTGAGTCGGCTGAAATGCACAGTTATTCGAAGGTTGAGGAAAATGAACAATATAGTAATATCCCCTATCTTTAGACTTTTCTTAATTTCAATATACCGCCTTCCTCTGCTTTCTTGATGTTGCTGGGTTTTGCACATTGCAATAAATAGATACGTTGCCGAAGTGTAGTTGTAGCACCCTAGTCAACATGGCTGGGGAGGGAAGGGATGTGTGTGTTGGTAATACGAGTTGGAAGGCCAGAGGTTGCCTGCACAGGAATTAGAATTACATATGAACCCGCTCTGTCTGGAGGGGGGGGCAGAGCATCAGCCCTGTTAAGGTTGGCCCTGAAAAATTTCCTGAAAAGGAAACAGATGTGTTTCATTCAATGCATTGTAAGCCGCCCTGAGTCTCCGGAGAAGGGTGGCATATAAATCGAATCAATCAATCAATCAATCAATCAAGGCAGTGAGGAGATGTTGAACCTTGATCAAGGCTTCTAGGTGCTGGGTGAAGGTTGGACATCCTCAACAGATCCATCTTGCAAGCCCATAGTGAACTTGCAACCCACCAGGTAGTTTGATGGTTAGGTGGGAGGACTGGATCTGCCCCTGGTGACTGAAGAGGGCTCGGGGGAGACACTTGTTGAGACTCAACAAGATGTGGAGACTCTAGAAAGAGTGCAGAGAAGAGCAACAAAGATGATTAGGGGACTGGAGACTAAAACATAGGAAGAACGGTTGCAGGAACTGGGTATGTCTAGTTTAATGAAGAGAAGGACCAAGGGGGGCATGATAGCAGTCTTCCAATATCTCAGGGGCTGCCCCAAAGAAGAGGGAGCCAAGTGATTCTCCAAAGGAGCTGAAGGCAGGACAAGAAGCAATGGAGGGAAACTAATCAAGGAGAGAAGCAACCTAGAACTAAGGAGAAACTTCCTGACATTGAGAACAATGAATCAGTGGAACAACTTGCCTCCAGAAGTGGTGAATGTTCCAACACTGGAAATTTTTAAGAAGATGTTGGATAACCATTTGTCTGAAGTGGTGTTGGGTTTCCTGCCTGAGCAGGGAGTTGGACTAGAAGACCTCCAAGCTCCCTTCCAACTCTGTTATTCTACATTTTCTTGTCTCGCTTTGTGTGATTGAAAGCGGTCTTCTTGTACCAGCAGGGGGCAGTGCTGCAACACCAATACCTTTAGAATGTTCTACCTTTAAAATATATATATATATATATATATTTCTCACTTTTCTTTTTCTCTCTCCTCTCTTTCATCCCTCCTCCCCCTTCCCTCAAATTTTGGAAAGCGTTTTAATGTTCTCTCTGTAATTAAATTCAGTTGCCTGAATAATTAGCAACCGAGCCGTCTTCTTTGTGCCATTGCTTTGGATAGTGTTGTTTTTCAGCCTTGCTTGTCTTCCTTCAATGGGTAATAGTACTGTCGCTCATCTCAAGACAGAGGGGGTGGGTGTGTTTCCCCCCCCCCCTTTTCCTCGTGGCATGCTTTCTATCAATGCAGCGCTTTCTAAGGTGGGAATATAAACCTTCGGCGGAGCCCTTGGTGCTCTCCGAGCTCGGCTGTTTGTTTGCAGACATTTCATTACCCAATTAGGTAATATCATCAGCTTACCTAGTTGGGTAATGACATGTCTGCAAGCAAACAACCAACCTCAAAGAACACCAAAGGCTCCCTCGTTTCAACCCCCGAGTTACATTTATTTATTGCTTATTTATTGGTTCGATTTATATGCCGCCCTTCTCCGGAGACTCAGGGCGGCTTACAATGCGTTAAGCAATAGCCTTCATACTTTTGTATATACCTGCTTAGTAGGGCTTTTTGGACCCCCCCCAAGCAGTGTTCTATTTTATACAAAGTCAGCTTATTGCCCCCACAATCCGGGTCCTCATTTTACCCACCTCGGAAGGATGGAAGGCTGAGTTAACCTTGAGCCTGATGAGATTCGAACTTGCAGTAATTGCAGGCAGCTGGTGCTAGTTAACAGCACTTTTTTTTTTTTTTTGCTTCAATTTATATGCCGCCCTTCTCGGGAGACTCAGGACGGCTTACAATGCGTTAAGCAATAGCCTTCATACTTTTGTATATTTATACAAAGTCAGCTTATTGCCCCCACAAACTGGGTCCTCATTTCACCTACCTTTGAAAAGATGGAAGGCTGAATCAACCTTGAGCCTTGTGAGATTTGAACTTGCAGTAATTGAAAGCAGCAGATGTTAATAACAGTGCTTTAGTCCACTGCACTACAGGCTCTTTAACATTAGTCTGCTGCGCCACCAAGGCTCCTTCCCTTCCCTTAGAAGAACATTCTCTTCTATTGGATATAAAACTTCAAATTTTGTTTGACTGTCCTGAACGATGTATAAAAATACTCTGGCAACCCCTTTTAAAAACAGTGCTATTAAAGTCCTCTTGGTATTCAGACACAAACGGGACAATACCTGCTGAATGTTTTTCCTAGGAAAGGGGAAGAGATTTGCCTAAACGAAGAACATGCATTTGTATATATAGAGAGAGTGATATATTTAATTTAAGCGAGAAATCAGAAAGCCTGTGTTTTGGATTTTACCCGGTAACACTTTCCTTTCTCGTTTGCTTCATCTGCATTTTTTGCAACGCAGTTATACAATATTGCGATGGCATTCGGTTCACTGAAATCAAAATTATGCTACACCCAAGCGTAATTAACAGTTGCTTAATGAACAGGATAATCAAAGTAGTTGTTATATAGCTATCATCTAGTTTACTTTGGGGTTTTCCTTACAGCCATGAGAAAAAAAATGGAACACTTAACTCTGGAATCAAATTTTATAACCACAGAGTGTTTGTTTTTTCTGCTTGCAATAATAAATATTTAGGTCATTTAGCGGTCCCCTAAAGTGTGTAATTTTGATATAGATCAATTTTTACTTCGCCGCTGGGATTCAATTTTAGAGAGAGGTGTTTCGTTTTGTATATTTCCCTCTTTTTTAAAAAAAGTTTCATCATTCTAAAACTGCGAAAACAGAGAAAAGTTTTCACACTGCAGTACAACTATGTAGACTCCGAACCACAACTTCTCTGACAATCTATTCATATCTGAAGCCCGAAAAAATTGTTTTGATACTACACGTAAATAAGGTAGAAAGAGTTTTTGCATGTAGCTGGCTTTTAAATTATTAATTTTCCCTCTGATTGCTATACTTCTATGTAGAAGTAGCACTTAAATTAAATCAAATCAAATCAAATCAAATCACAGTCGACTTTCAAAATAATCCTGGGCTTGTGATTGCTTTGGTAAATTAGCAATCGCTTTTGAACTTTAGCAGTTCGGTTTTTGCTGTCCCGTCTGCTGTGTTGTGCTATACAAAATGCACAAAATGACTCCAGAAATTCTCTTGGCTTCTCCAGGTTAAACATAACAAAGCAAGCTGAAAATAAACAATGAACATCTAACACGTGGGGAATTTGGGTGATCTCTGGTCCATCATTTTGCAATAATATTATAAACTTTAATGCAAGTTTCTGCACTCTTGAGTAAATTTAACACATCTCTCAGGAGAGAGATTTCTGCTCTTTCCTGTTAATAGTTAAAATAATGTTAATATGTCATTTTGGGGTATCTATATCATTAATCAACACCTATCAAAAAAAGTCTTGATTTCAAAGTATATTCATTGGTCATACTTATAATGCACTCCTTTCAGTCCTTACAGAAAATCTAAGACAGAATTCCTATTATCTCCCAAACATATATCCATGTGCTGCTTTATAGTAAAAATATTACATTATCTCTACATATCTTTCTTTTTCCCACACAAGAAGCTGCCCTAAGGTTGTTGTGAAGTTGTTGGTTATTTTTTTCCCCTTTTGTCCAGATTATATTTGACAAGGTCAATTTAAGTTTTATCTCTGGATTAGTCAACTCTTTTATGATCAATATTGTTACAGTAAAATTCCATGGCCATGTTTATTACTCCTAACGAGTTTTTAGAAAAATTTAAAGAACCTGATATATTGATGAAAAGACTGCTATTGATATTGTAGTTATTTTATTACATACAATACATTAATTAATTTGGAGTGATACGTAATTACAGTAAATTAAATTATAATTAAGTCGCTATATAACATATGATATGGTATGATATATTGCATTTAATTACAATACATTACATTATATTATTACGTTACACTACATTATATTAAATATGTATTAAATAAAACATATTTTATTATATTTCAATGCTGCATTCTCACAATACAATTTTGTATATTGTAGTAGTGGGTATTTTCATTCTTTAGTTGTTTATTCCCAAAAAGATTCCTTTTCCAGCTCCTGTATTCTTTTTATTATTATTATTAACTTAGAAAAATCAGATTAGAAGCTCAGGAAGGTTGTTATTGAGGCGCCCAGCTTATTCAGCAGAGTATAAAATCTAAACTGTTTATTCTTCTGATGATTTCTCCTCTCTGGCTTGCCTCCATATAAATCTACGTAGAGGTTTCATCCGCAAAATTTTAATTAAGTTCTGTATTTTCCTATTATAACTTAATAACTCCGTCCATAGCTCCGTGCTACCTCTTGTCTGTGGGTCAATCCAAACAGGAGTCTTGAATTTGCTTTTGGGGACTGGAATGTCTTTTGAGGGAAGATCTTTTTAGCAGATAAAAATAGTTTGAAAAAAGAGAAAATTTCTTTCATGGACTTTTCCTTGAGCCCTCCTGCAAAAAAAAAACCCCAACCAACTTTTTTTTTTTTTTTTTTTTTTTTGAGAGGACCAGAAGCCAACTGTAAAAGGGAAAAAAAAAAGAACAGCAAAATTCACCTTTCTGCAAAAGAAACTTAAGTTTCTTAAGTTAAAGAAACTTAAGAAGGATGCAAGGACTGGTTTTTTTGGTTAACGTGGAAAAAAAACACGGTCATTCGGGTTATACTTTCTAACTAGAACATGCCGCGTTCTTCTCTGACCCTTCATTTTTTATTTTGCCAATCTAGGTGGCTCGAGAGAAGAGGCTTATTTCATTAATAAGCACCAATGATGCCTCCTGTCCCTTTTGCCTTCTGCCATGCAATGGAAGAAAAATGAAATTGTTCTAGAATAATCCCTTTTAAACACATGGAAGGGTCCAGACATAGCGGCTCCCTTTATTTAAATCTAGCTGGCGGTTCTGCTGGTTCTTCTCTGTTAAATAAATTCTCCCCCCCCCCTTTTTTTTTTTACTCCTGACCTGTTTTTATGGCTTAGTGAGTTTGCATCCAGCTAACGTTTTGGTTTTGTTTTGTTTTGTTTTGTTTTAATTCTGAGAAATTAAATATCCGTCGTATTTCTATACGACCATGTTAGGAGGCAACTGTGTGGCTTCAGTTCATTGTTCCCACTGAAGTTTGATACCTGACATATTTAATTTAATTAGGGAGACGGAATCCAATTTTGGTGTTTCATTAACGGGATTATTCCTCAAAGTTATTGTTTCCGTGACGAGAACTAACAATGTAACTCACAATAGCCCCGATGTTGCTCTTCTGTTTCTGCTATTTTTCTTTCCAGGTTTTTCTTTCTTTCTTTCTTTCTTTTTTTTTTTTTTGTGGGGGGGGGATGTCTTTAAAAAAAATAGTAGAAGTTGTCAGTCTGTAGTGTTAGAGATACATATGACTTTGGGCATGTCGTAAGTGGGTGCTGTATGTACTGAATTTCTGGGACATTTGACTCAGAAAAAAAAAGCTTGGTTTTTCTACTAATAAATAACCCAGGCGGGGTTTGGGCCTCAGTTGCCCCTTTGTAGCCATCAATGAAGTGAGATGGACAGTAATCTGTTTTGTTTGTTTTGTTTTGTTGTCTTGTTATAATGGCCTCTCCACTTCTTAAATTGGGGTTTTAACCTTTACAAAAAGGGGTGCCTTTTATGGATCTCTTCTGGGTAGGCGAAATCACCTGCGTTTTGATCCCCAAGGTACGATTTGACAAGGCAATGTTTATTTTAGTTTGCTTAAGTTTTTCCAGTGTCATGGGCTCGTAATCAGTTTCGCCTAGTGGTTAAGGCACCAGGCTAGAAATCAGGAGACGGTGAGTTCTAGTCTCGCCTTAGCCGTGGAAACTGGCTGGGAGATGTTGGGCCAATGACCAAGAGACTGTGAATTCTAGTCCTGCCTTAGGCGTGAAAGCTAGCTGGGTGACTTTGGACCAAACACCAGGAGACGGTGAATTCTAGTCTCACCTTAGCCGTGGAAACTGGGAGATGTTGGGCCAGTGACCAAGAGACTGTGAGTTCTAGTCCCGCCTTGAAAGCCAGCGAGGTGACTTTGGACTAATCACCAGGAATTCTAGTCTTGCCTTAGCCGTGAAAGCCTGTTAGGGTGACTTTGGGCCAAACACCAGGAGACGATGAGTTCTAGTTCCGCCTTAGGCACGAAAGCCAACTTTGGGCCAGTCCCCCTCTCTCTCTGTCCCACCCTACCTCACAGGGTTGTTGTTGTTGTGGGGAAAAGAGGAGGAGGAAGGTGTGTTGGATCTGTTCACCACCTTGAGTTATTTGTAATAATAATAATAATAATAATAATAATAATAATAATAATAATAATAATAAAGTTGGGACATAGATAATCAAATAAATAAGTAAATATTCCTATTTATTTGCCTGATTATAATCAGTCAGTAGTCTGCTCTCTCTCTCTCTCTCTCTCTCTCTCTCTCTCTCTCTCTGTGTGTGTGTGTGTGTGTGTGTGTGTGTGTGTAAGTGTGATCCTAAAACGTTGGGAGGAGGGGGCCAGCCATGTGGGTAAGGCTAGCCTGGTTCCTGCAATCAATTGGCACCAACAGAAGGCTCTTGGTGGGCTACCAGAGATTGGTGAGCATCTCCTTACAGCAGTCATTCTCGCCTCCTTCTCCGAATTCCCAGACTAGCATTTCTGCCAGGTTCAGGAGTTGTTAATGAAGACTTTGGGGACCCCAAGTTGAAATTTAATGATTAGGACCAAGGAGAACCAAACACCACCCGACTGTTTGGCCAAAGTTATCTTTTGTAACGCGGTGCCTCCATTCAATATTCCGGGGGAGGGGGGGCAGGGGGGACGGGAAGAGAACCCGAATGCTTTTAAAAAATCAGAACAAAAGTCCTTTTCAAAATGTAATGAGTTTTCTTATTTTACCCCAAAGTATCTGGTGTCTGTGATTGGGGTGGGCAGGGGGGCTGTAGGGAACAGAAAAGGGGAAAGCCCTTTATCTGTTTAAGAAGGTTTTTTTTGGGGGGAGGGGGGTAGAGAGGGGATAGGATTGCAGAAAAGGTGACAACTTTTTTTTCCCCATCACTTGTTTCGGGTTTTTTGTTTTTAATTCCACTTTACTCAAGTCTGCCAACAAAAAGCACATTCGGCTTTTAAGAGTGAAACAATTCAAAATGTGCGTTTTAGCACTTTGAAGCTCGGTCACCACCGTGATATGAACGCCGAAGGAGCTAAACCTCTTTATAAGTTCAACTCTTTGCTTCCTTGGTTGGCTTGTGTTTTGAGACAACAAACGCCTCCTTTCCTAAATGTTTTTCTTTTTCCACCAAACCCACGCTTTTGTCTCCCATCCTTAATTACGGCCTTTCGCAGAAAGATGGGCTCATAATTGCTGCTAATGGGGTTGGGGGGGGAAATTAAATCCAATTAAAAGTGGAGTTTCGCGATCTGTTCTTCGTTATGGCTTGGTCTTAACCCCACGTGGTTGGGCGCTAAAGACACGGCGGCCCAACAGCACCGCCGCTGAACCGAACAGAGCCCCACCACCAAAAGAACCAGCATCGCTGTTTACAGTGTGAAGCAATTAAAATGACATGCCGGAGGTTCGAAAACGTTAAAATACACTTTTTTATTTTCTGTCAGAGGAAAGGGCCCGTCAGCTTCTTCGTAGGGAAATAGACCGTTTCTCTCTTTTTTCAAATTTCTCTGAAAGAGAACCCAGATCAACCGAAGTTCTTTCTGCTGGAAATTGCTTGAAAGCACCTTTTTTTAAAAATTTAATTTATATGCCGCCCTTCTCCGGAGACTCAGGGCGGGTTACAATGCGTTAAGCAATAGCCTTCATACTTTTGTATATTTATACAAAGTCAGCTTATTGCCCCCACAAACTGGGTCTTCATTTAACCTACCTTAGAAAGGATGGAAGGCTGAGTCAACCTTGAGCCTGGTGAGATTCGAACTTACAGTAATTGCAGACAGCTGGTGTTAATCACAATGCTATCAGTCTGCTGAGCCACCAGGCTCTTCTTAAAGCAAATTGCACCTATACACATTCTGCAGGAGGCCTAATTGATTTGGACCCCAGTTAGATTTTGCATCCAGTTTTGTTCGCCACGATATAGATTTAATTTAATTTAATTTAAGGGATTCGGGCGGCATAGATGTTGAGACTCTAGAAGGAGTGCAGAGAAGAGCAACAAAGATGATTAGGAGTGGGGTGGAAGCTAAAAGCATATAAATCAAACCACTAAATAAATGAATGAATGAATGAATTAATTAATTCATGAATGAATGAATTAATTAATTAATTCATGAATGAATGAATGAATGAATGAATTAATTAATTAATTAATGATATGAAGAACAGTTGCAGGAATTGGATGTGTCTAGTTTAATGAAAAGAAGGACTAGGGGTGACATGATCACAGTGTTCCAGTATTTGAGGGGCTGCCCCAAAGAAGAGGGAGTCAAGCTATTCTCCAAAGCACTTGAACTCAGAACAAGAAGCAATGGATGGAAACTAATCAAGGAGAGAAGCAACCTAGAACTAAGGAGAAACTTCCTGACAGTGAGGACAATTAACCGGTGGAACAACCTGCCTCCAGAAGTTGTGAATGCTCCATCACTGGAGGTTTTTAAGAAGAGACTGGACAAATATCTTTCTGAAATGGCATAGGGTTTCCTACTTGAGCAGGAGGTTGGATTAGATCTGCCCCTTTGCAGCTGAGGGCTTGAGATGAAGCTCCTGGTCTCCCATTCAAACAGTTCTGCAAGTTTCTGGAAGGAAAACCACAGAGAAGATCAGAAAAAGGAAGCCACACACACAGGATTATCAAATCAAATTGAAAACAAATGTCCCATCATTATTGAGAGCAGTGCAGAATGATTAAGGGCTGTGTGCACAACATACAATATTTGTTTATCTTGCCTTCGGAGGTTGTGTCTGCTCTTATCCATGGAGGTTTATAAGCAGAGATTGGGCAGTCATTTGTCCAGAATGACTATAGGGTCTCCTGCTTGAGCAAGGGGTTGGATTAGAAGACCTCCAAGGTCCCTTCCCACTCTGTTGTTCTGACACTACAACAGTACAAGCAGTTGTCTCAAAAAAAAAAAAAGAATTTTAAATGGCTGCTTACCTTTGGGAGGGACTTTAGCATGTATTCATAGAAAAGATCTTCTAATGTAGAAGGCGAGAACCTTTTATTGCCGCTGTTGAATCATTCAGAGACCCTTGTTGGTTGGTTTAATCCCCCCCTCCCCTCCTCTTCATAAACCAGAACCCAGAACTTTGCCTCAGTTCCAGTCATAATTTATCCACAATAAACCTTCCTCCCTTCTACAGAAAATTAACTCTTGGTGGTTTAGAACTCAAGTCCCATAACAGAGACCTGAAAACACAGGATTCTTTTTATTTCTTTATTTTTTTAAATCAGAGACCGTCCACAGGTAATATTTATTTATTTTATTTATTTATTTTATTAAATTTCTATACCGCCCTACTCCCGAAGGACTCAGGGCGGTGAACAGCCACAGGATAAAACACATAAATACAAAAAATTAAAATAGAATAAAAGCGAATTAAATAATTTGGCTGAACAAATTTAAAATACCCCATAATTTAAAAACAAATTAAAATTTACATTTAAAAAGGGGAGAAGATTTAGGCCAGGCCAGCTTGATGAAATAAAAAAGTCTTAAGCGCGCGACGGAAGGTGCGCAGATCCGGAATCCTCCGTATCTCCGGGGGGAGCTCGTTCCAGATCGTAGGTGCCCCCACAGAGAAGGTGCTCCCCCTGGGGGCCGCCAGTCGACATTGTTTGTCCGACGGCACCCGGAGGAGCCCCTCTCTATGGGAGCATACTGGCCGGTGGGAGGCTATTGGTGGTAGCAGGCGGTCCCGTAGATAACCAGGTCCTAAGCCATGGAGCGCTTTAAAGGTGATAACCAGAACCTTGAAGTGCACTCGGAAGACCACCGGGAGCCAGTGCAGCTCGCGCAGGAGAGGTGTTACATGGGAACTCCACGTCGCTCCCATAACCACCCGCGCGGCCGCACTCTGCGCCAGTTGGAGCCTCCGAGTGCACCCCAAGGGGAGCCCGATGTAATACCCTCCTACCTTGCTGTTGTCAATCAATTTTGAAAGATGCCCCATTATTCCTACATCAGTCCTCACCTTCTTTTCATTTCTCTGGGTTGCCTCCTTGCCAGAAACCTTCCTGGTGCCAAAGAAGGAGAGGGTAGACCAGTGGCTTACATTGTTAATTCCCCCCCCCCCAAACTTTATGTTGTTGGGGTTTTTTTATCCTACGCTACCAACTTGGCCAGATTTGAGCAGGTTGAAAACGATAAAGTGATTGCCTATAATTTCGTTTGGCAGAGCCTCGTGAGTCAGGAACGGCCACTCCTGCCCACCGCTGTGTTCAACTAACTAGAACAATTCTGAGTAATTACCAACCCGTCACAATTAAACAATAAAACTAAAGCCTCACAGCGGAAGCAGTGACTCTTCTATAAATAAGAAATATGTCTGGGTTAATGCTTTAGTAAAACACAGCTAATAGAAGCTTAGTATTACAAAATACGTTGGCAGGCGTCTGAAAAGCCTTTTTGGATTGGGGTGGAAAAAAACTGAGCATTGCTGAGATTAATGATCTCGAGTGGATTGTGAGTCTCTCTCTCTCTCTCACACACACACACACACACGCTCCAAGCTCCAGGTGCAGCGCCAAACATAACAATATTCCTGTGTTAAAGTTGGAACAGGAATAAAACCCCTGCTTGCAAGTTAGCTCCTAAATATTGTGCGCTTGTAAGGATAGACACCGGGCCAATTGGAGTTTTGAAACTCAATCAGAATAGAGCTGGAAGGGACTTTGGAGGTCTTCTAGTCCACCCCTCTTCACAAGCAAGAGACCCTATATCATTTCAGACAGGTGGCTGTCCAATCTCTTCTTAAAATCTCTCTCTTTTTTTTTTAAATGTTATCTAATTCTGGGTTTTATTTAATTGACCAAACTAAGTAATAATTTTAATTAGCAATTTTATGATGTTTGTGTATCTATATTTTTCCTGACTGTACACTGCCTTGAGTCCTACGGGAGAAAGGCGGTATAGAAATATAATAAATAAATAATTAATAAATAAATAAACAAACAAACAAATAAATAAATAAATAAATACCTCCAGGTATGGAGCGCACACAACTTCTGGAGTCCAGCTGTTCCACTGGTTAATTGTCCTCACTGTTAGGAAGTTTCTCCTTAATTCCAGGTTGCTTCTCTCCTTGATTGGTTTCCATCCATTGCTTCTTCTCCTGCCTTCAGGTGCTTTGGACAATAAGTTGACCCCTTCATCTTTGTGACAGTCCCTTAAATATTGGAATGTTGTCACCCCAGTCCTTCTGTTTTTTTCCTAGACTGGCCATACCCAATTCCTGGAACCGTTCTTCATATGTTTTAGTCTCCAGGCTTTTAATCGTCTCAGTTGCTCTTCTTTGCACTTTTCCCCCCAAAGTCTCAATATCTTTTTTTGTAATGTGGTGACTAAAACCGGGTGCAGAATTCCAGGTGTGGTTTTACTAACGCTTTTATAAAGCGGTATGAATGCTTCACATGATTTTGATTCTGAGCCTCTGTTTATACAACCAAGGATTGTATTAGCTTTTTCAGCGGCGGCTACACGCTCCTGGGCTCACACTCCTTCAGAGTGACTTTGGCTGCTTAGGAGCTGCCCTAGAAGGGAAGCAAATATTTTTTTTATATCTTTGGTGTTAGTATCAAAATCTTCAGAGTCAAAGCAACTAGTTTTAGTGTTTTAATGGACCTGACCGGGGTGGGGGTGGGGGGCTGTTTCCCAGGAGACCAGGGAGATGCCATAAAATGACTCTTAACATTGTGTTTATTTATTTTATTTTATTTTTTAATTTGATTTATATGCCGCCCTTCTCCGGAGACTCAGGGCGGCTTACAATGCGTTAAGCAGTAGCCTTCATACTTTTGTATATTTATACAAAGTCAGCTTATTCTCTTTTGTACTGGATGGTTGCATTTTTTTTTAAATAATGAGTGCTTTTTAATTGTTGTTTTTTAATCCATTTCTTGTCTTATTTTAGTTTATTGCTTTGCTTTAAATTAAAATGATTAATTTATTTTAATAATTGCTTTATTTGTACACTGCCCAGAGTCACTTTGTGAGAGATGGGCAGCCGTATATACTATACATTCACTAAATAAACAAACAAACTGGTTAGTTGAAATACTAGACAGATAAACGTCTGGTAGACTCATTAAGGAATCAATGCGTCTACATGACATTCATCTGCGTGCATGCAAATTATTTGGGGGTGTGGGGTGGGGAAAGAAAGGCCTAAAACTGACAAGTGATTCATTGAAACAGAGAGTTAATAAATCCAAAAAGCTTGAAAAGCAAATACTACTCCTTACAATTCTAAGAAAGCAATTTGCTCATTGCCCTTTTGAGACACAGATTACTACGGTGAGTTAGTTGCTGAGCTCAAGTCCAGGAAAAACCAATATGAAGGTATGGGTTTGGGTGCATATGTGCGGGCTTGTTTAAAATATCCTTGCATGATCATAAACCTTTTTTTTAATCGAGTGTTTCTCCTACATTTATTCTATGAGACTTGAGTTGGATAGATTGCTCTGCTAGCAACTTGCCTTTCATAATGACTAAGGCCCAACGTGCCATTCAAAATATATATACAGTGCCTTGGTTTCACGCGGAAACCCTATTATAGCTTCCATCCACTCTGTTTAGGAAATGAACAACACGCAAACAGGAAGAATTAAACGTTCTGTATCACAGTGTATTTATTTGATTCACGCTTTGCTAGAACAATTCATCCAAACGAAATATTTTTTTTAAAAAAAAAAATATTCAGAACGCAGTTAACCCTCTACCAAAACAAAATAAAGAAGGAAAAATGTGTTTTGTTTCGTTTTCTTTTTTTATTTCAGTGTGGAATTACTGACAATTTAAACTGCACCGCTCTTCTTAGAAAAGGAATTTGTCTTTGGTGTACCCCTGATAATAAGCCCAATTGGGCTTTTGAGCGCATAGTAATAATAAGGCCAAGTGCTTATTTCAGGGTTCAAAAAAAATATAAGACAGGGTCTTATTTTCGGGGAAACACGGTATATGCTCTCAGTGTACATAAGGAGAATAAAATACATTCATCAAGAATAAAAAAGATACAACACTTAGTGCTAGTCAAGGTTACTAATAAGCTATCAAATCGTACTAGGAGACAAATAAAAACAATATAACTTGAAAGATACAAGCAACATGGTTATAGTCATAAGTGGGAAGAGATAGATACTAGTAAGGAAAGAAGAATAATAGTAATACAGTCTTAGTAAATTATTTGACAATTAGTTAAATAAATGTCTTGTTCTTTAGGCGGAGTTCCAAGAATAACATTATTTCAGGCTTGAGCTTGCTAAAGCTTGGATAGTCGCTTTCCTCTGTTTTTTTTTTTAAATCTTGGCTGCCTTGGGTTTCAAAAAAGCAGACCACAGCAGTAGCCTGCGGTGTGGCAGTAACCTCGGGGTCAAAGCAACTCGAATTTTAGCAGTGGGGTCTGTCACTGCGTCTGTCACGCGACGCTGGGAAATGCCTCTCGCGGAGCTGCTAACGGCATCCTGGCTACCGATTGAAACTTTAACTTGGTGGGCCACCGTGATCTTCGGATTGCTTTCGGCTTGAGATCCACTTTCCGACAAAACGGGTTGGGGGTCTCCGAGTCTGGGCCAGGAATGACAATACAAGGGTGTAACTCGAAGAAAGAGAGAGAGAGAGAGCAGCTTCGGCTATTTGTGAAGAGGAAATGTGACTTGAAAGAAAGAATTCAAAGCGAAAGCAAAGTGGTTGACAGATGCAGATTTCACCAAATGCACAATAAGGGAAGGAATTGATTAGAGCACCCGATAACCTTTTGAAGGTAACAGTACAAAAATTGGTGTTAACCATCAGAATATTCATTTGTTTATTTCTATCCCGTCATTCTTATTTTTACAAATAATTCATAACATATCCAACACGTCTTCCTCCTTCTGTTTTCTCTACAACAACAATCCTGTGAGGTAGGTTGGGCTGAGAGAGAGAGTGACTGGCCCAAAGTCTCCCAGCTGGCTTTCATGGACTAGAACTCACAGTCTCCTGGTGCTTGGCCCAAAGTCACCCAGCTGGCTTTCGTGGCTAAAGTGGAACTAGAACTCACAGTCTCCTGGTGCTTGGCCCAAAGTTACCCAGCTGGCTTTCGTGGCTAAAGTGGAACTAGAACTCACAGTCTCCTAGTGATTGGCCCAAAGTCACCCAGCTGGCTTTCGTGGCTAAAGTGGAACTAGAACTCACAGTCTCCTGGTGCTTGGCCCAAAGTCACCCAGCTGGCTTTCGTGGCTAAAGTGGGACTAGAACTCACAATCTCCTGGTGCTTGGCCCAAAGTCACGTCACCCAGCTGGCTTTCATGGCTAAGGCAGGAATTTGAACTCATGATCTGCTTACTAGCCTGGTGCCTTAACCACTAGACCAAACTGGCTCTAATCTTCATTCGAAGAATAATCTTTGAAGGAAAGTCTAATCACCCATGAAGTTTAATCATGGAATGCTGACTAGTACCAGGATTATCTCAGTCCAGTCCTAAAAATCACTAGTACAGTATTCTGGCCTGATCGTCTGATCACAATCGCTTTCTAAACCAAACAATTCAAAGCATTGAATTGATGCTTTGATGCCTTGAAATGGGGATTTTGATGAGGTAATCTTTTACCACCCTTGCTTTGGATTATGTGAACTCCTTGCCCCTAGCTGAAATTCTTAATAGAGCCTGCCAACGCACCTTCTTCTTCCTATTTTCCCCCTCAACAACAATCCTGTGAGGTGGGTTGGGTTGGGCTGAGAGAGAGTGACTGACTGACTGGCCCAAAGTCATCCAGCTGGCTTTCAAGAAGGTGTGGGACCTTCTTGGAACTGCTGAAAGGACTGTGTTGTAGACTGACGATAAGAGGAGAAAGGAAGGGAAGGGAAGGGGAGAGGAGAGGAGAGGAGAGGAGAGGAGAGGAGAGGAGAGGAGAAGAGAAGAGAAGAGAAGAGAAGAGAAGAGAAGAGAAGAGAAGAGAAGAGAAGAGAACCTTAGAGGTCTTTTAGTCCAGCTACCTGCTCAAGCAGGAGACTATACTATTTCAGATGAGTGATTGTCTTGTCTCTTCTTAAAAACTTCCAGTGATGGAGCACTCACGATTTCTGAAGGCAAGCTATTCCACTGGTTAATTGTCCTCACTGTTAGGAAGTTTCTCCTTAATTCCAGGTTGCTTCTCTCTTTGGTTAGTTTCGTATGATGTCGTATCCCTCCCAGAGAGGGCTGTTCAATGTTGACCTAGATGGCCTCTTGGGAGCCCTCTTTCAAACCAGCGGTCCTCTTTGCCCAAAGGCTCCATCCACACCCATTTGCACCACTCAGGTGACCCTGAGGACACAAATAAACCTCCAAGTGGCCTCAACGGCTCTCTGAAAGGACGCAAATGACCAGCTGCCTGCAAGGAGTATCAATCCTTCCCTTCCCCACCATCCAGTCAGAACTGAAGAAGCTTCTTGGATGAGAAGCGAAACGTCTTCAAAAAGAAAAACCAAGAAAGTCCAGTTGCCTCCTAAAAAAAGCACGACCTGGATGACTGAGAATCTCCATAGGCATAGGTGCCCTGAGGCAAAACTTCAAAACAGAGTTGCATCTAAACTGTACACAAATTAGGATTGTAGGATATGGTCCAAAACAGTTTAGACAGTACCAATTGGCTTCCTTTGATTTTGTTTCAGTTCCAACTTTTTCAACACTCAGATAATTAATTATCTGCCTTTTAGCTGACGTTTGTTTAGGCTGGATCTGAAATTAAATGTCTGGGCAAGTTTATGCCGTAGGTTGGCTAATAAATTTATTTTAAAAATCATCAATCAAATGGATTTCCCCAGTCAGCATCTTTGGGGATTCGAAAGTCTACTATACATGGAGGTCCTCCAGTTTTCCTCCCCCCTCCAAACAGAAATCAAGCTGGTTTTGGTGCGCTTGGAGCGAAAAAGTTTAAAATGTGAAAATGTGCTGTTTTGAAGTTGCCCGTCCCCCAAATATTGCCTCCTTTATCAGATGAAGCCATGCTAATGAAATTGCCGCGTTTCCAAGTTTGTTAAGGTTTCTTCTGTGTGTTTCCAGAAGACTTAACTGGGGGTTGATTGATTATAGAGCTATGAAGAAAAGAAAAAAAAAGAAAATTTCTTCTGAAATTCTAAGCAGCCCTCCCTTCCCCCCCCCTTTGCAAGAAACACACCCTTTTGTGATGTGGATTGAAAAGCAAAACTTCTCCTCCCCTTTAAGATGTTTGATTATAGCATAAAGCAGCTAATTTAAGCATCTGTTTATCACTGCCCGGCTACTCTGAATGTGAAATTTCAATTGAATTGTCTCCCGAGAGAGAGGTGTTTTTTGTTTTTTTTAGCTCGGAGGGTAAAACAAATCATTTTCCCCTCGGGCTGATCCCCTTGGGATTTGCAGTCAAAAAGAATTCATCTAAATAGTTTACATGAGATTTGAAAACATTGCATCAACTAGCCGGGGCTCTTTTTGTTGGTGGTGGAAAATTGCCAGTGTAAATGGCATATCTTGCACCGATGTGACAGCTACACCGACTACACGTTCTTTTTAAGTAAGTGTCAGATGCCTTCAAAGGCTTTCGCAGTGTAATCGTTTGTGTTTGATTTTTTTTAAAAAAAATAAATCTAATTGCACGTGGCATTGTAAAACAGAAGATGGGGCTATAAAAAAAAAACCAACAGTAACCTTGGGACGTTGGCTTGCAATGGAGCAGGCGACATTTCTGACTTCCATGGCGATAAGCATTATTGCAAATCAGGGTGGATTTGATTTAAATCGAGTCGATTTAAATCATGATTTAAATCATGATTTAAATCACTAGTAAAAAGACTTGATTTAAATCAACTTGATTTAAATCATAATTTTTAAAGAGCAACTGTCATCTCTGCTACTCCTTTGACCCGCTGTTGACTCACCGATAGTCCCAGTGTTGCAGAATATACAGCCTCATGCTACAGAACTAAGCTCCATTTCATGCTGAATAAACTAAATTATTTATGTATCTTAAATAGAAAACTATCTTACAATAGATTTTTACCCCAAAAGTTTTTTATTAAGATAAATTCAATAAAAATCAAAAAAAAATCTGATTTAAATAAAAAAAATCCGATTTAAATAAAAAAAATCCAATTTAAATCAAGAAAATCTGATTTTTTTGATTTTTTTAAAAATCATTTTTTGTTGCAAATTATTAAAATGCAAGGAGGGTTTTGCTGATTTACCAGGAAGATGGTTATAGCTTTCTTGTATATCTCTTAACTTCTGTTTTCCTGAGGATATAATGCTACTGGGCTGGAAAAGGGAAGAGTTGTTTACATGTTGGTCTTGGCTTACCACTTAGGCGGCTTCTGTATAACCGCCATAAATGTTAGAAAATGAGTGTTCAGATCCGCAACTAACGCAATGATTTGAATTTGGAAAACAACGCTCTTTGTGTGGGCAGTTGATCTCCAAAAAGCTCAGCCGGTGTCACTGGAATAAAAATCGGAGGTTTTAGAAAATAACCGATAAAGATTTCCTAAATACTGAAACGTAAACCTCGCTCCATCTGACGCACGGTGCAATTAATCATGCTTTTTTTTTTAACGATACAAAATCACTTTCCAACATCGCTAACGAGTTAAAAAAAATTTTTTTCCCCTCCAGCTTGACGTTACCGTGATGAATGAAGGACAAATCACTTTTCTGTTAGTTATTACTAAAACCAATTCCGTCTCCAAGCTTTCTGGATAATATTGAGGGGACTCTTTGCAGAAACGGATTGCATGCCGGCTTTAAGAGTTCGTTTCCCACCAATTTGTTATAAAGCATGTTGCAGTTAAAACACGAGAAGCGGGGAGGGTGCGAGTTCAAATGATCAGGCCCAAGAATTCATTTTCGTGCTAGGGAGACCCTTCCCCACCAGAAGTCATCAGGTTCCCCTTCAATGAAGCTAATTACCCTTGGGGTACATGTTGGTCACTCTTTAAAATTCTTATAAAAACAAAGAAATTAATTATCCAATATAAAAACGGGCCATGTGTCTCCTGGCAAACATTCAATTAACTTTTTAGTGCTTGCGACTTAATGTTGTGTGTGAGCACCCAGCCATTGAAAACGACTTCTCTTTGAAACGGGCCAAAGCGGAGACCATATTGCCTTTCAGATTTTTGATGGCTTCGTAGCGTCAGGCCATCAACATTTTTTCCCAGGATCTTTTAGGGAGTTAAGTATATATTTTACTCAGATTCGTGAGGCTGCCGTTTTCTTCTGGAACCGTTTTTTGGTCGAAGAGTATAAGTGAGGGGGGCGGATAAGAATTACCAATTAGCTTGGTTTAATCAGCTACTGAAGCAGGAACCTCCTCGGAACAAAATACTTTGAATTCTGTTCTTTGACAGAGTTTTAAAAAAAGGCGGGGGGCAGTTTTGTCTTTACCTTTTCATTCGTAATATGGGAGATGCGCAGGTCATGAGTGCCAAGAAAGGGGAATATTTGCAGCTCAGGGTTGAAATGCAGACGTTTCATGACCCAAGTAAATAATATCATCAGTGCTAGGAGGGAGTGGAGTTTACAAAATAGAGCAGAAAGAGAATGGGAGGAGGAGGAGGAAGAGAAGGACCCAAACCAGATAACTTCAGCAGTGGTAGGACTGATGATGTTACCTAGTTTGGGTCATGAAACGTCTGCAAGAAAACAACCCAGCTCAGAGAGCAACAAGGACCCCTCAGTCTGTAAATGGGTTTGGCCTGTTTTTATTACATCCACAGCTGAAGGGATTCCACACAGTGGGCTAAGAAAGAAAAGGAGAGGAGAGGAGAGGAGAGGAGAGGAGAGGAGAGGAGAGGAGAGGAGGGAGAGGGGAGAGGAGAGGAGAGAGGAGAGGAGAGAGGAGAGAAGAGGAGAGGGGAGAGGAGAGGAGAGGAGAGAGGAGAGGAGAGGAGAGGAGAGGAGAGGAGGGAGAGGGGAGAGGAGAGGAGAGGAGAGAGGAGAGGAGGGAGAGGGGAGAGGAGAGGAGAGGAGAGAGGAGAGGAGAGGAGAGGAGAGGAGAGAGGAGGGAGAGGAGAGGGGAGGGGAGGGGAGAGGAGAGAGAGGAGAGGAGGGAGAGGAGAGGAGAGAGGAGGAGAGGAGAGGAGAGAGAGGGTAGGAGGAAGGGAGAGAAAGTGAGGGACGGAAAGGAGGTTAAGATAAGATAAGATAAATTAACCTTTATTGTCATTTTTTTACTGTGAGCACACTGGCACACATTAAAAATGAAATTCCGTTGCTTGCTCTTAAAAGAAAGTGCAGGTAGTCCTCGACTTACGACTACCATTGAGCCCAAAATTTATGTTGTAAAGTGAGACAGTTGTTAAGTGAATCACTGAAGTTGTTAAGTTAGTAACATAGTTGTTAAGTGAATCTGGCTTCCCCCGTTGGCTTTGCTTGTCAGAAGACTGCAAACGATGATCACATGTCCCCCATCCCCGGGGACACTGCAGCCATCATAAATATGGATCAATCGCCAGCAGCTGAATTTTGACCACGTGACCTTGGGGATGCTGCAACAGTGGCACGTGGGAGAGACAGTCGTAAATCACTTTTTTTCAGTTTCATTGTAACTTTGAACGGTCACAGAATAGAAGAGAGGAGAGAAAGAGAAGAGAAGAGATGATGAGATGAGATGAGATGAGATGAGATGATGGAAGGGACCTTGGAGGTCTTCTAGTCCAACCCACTGCTTAGGCAAGAAACCCTATACCCATGATGGCGAATCTATGGCACACATGCCACAGATGGCCTGCGCAGCCATTCCTCTGGGCACACGAGCTGTCGCTGTAGATCAGCTCTATTGCGCATGTGTGCACACCTCCCGCCGACCAGCTGATTTTTGGGTCTTTGCCACGCATGTGGGAGATGCACGCGCATTCCCCTGCCGCCACTCCCCACCCGGGAGTCTCCACACAGCTTGGATGCCGGGTAAGTACAGTGCTTGCGTGGAGGTTCTAGGAGGGTGAAAAACAGGCCTTCCGGAAGTCCAGAAACAGGCTGTTTCTGGCCTTCCAGAGGCTTCAGGGAGGCCTGCTAGGCCCAAAACGGGGCGCAGGGGGGGTCACGCATACATGCGAAGGGGAGTGGGGGAGGGTGGGGGGGAGTTGAACACGCCTGTGCAGGGGGGCAGGGCAGCTCCAGGGGATTGCACACACATGTGGAGGGGGGGCAGGGCGTGCATGGGGGCATTGGATTATGGGTCTGGGCACACGCACGGGCGCTATCACACGCATGCACACACTTTTGGCACCCTAGGAAAAAAAAGGTTAGCCATCACTGCCCTATATCATTTCGGACAAAGAGCCTTGGTGGCGCAGTGGACCAAGTGCTGTTAAAGTAGCACTTAGCTGCCAGCTGCCTGCAATTACTGCAAGTTCAAATCTCCCCAGGCTCAAGGTTGACTCAGCCTTCCATCCGGTCGAGGGAGGTAAAATGAGGACCCGGATTGTGGGGGCAATAAGCTGACTTTGTATAAAAAAGAACACCGCTTGGGGGGGGGGGCGAAAGCCCTACTAAGCAGGTATATACAAAAAGTATAAAGGCTATTGCTTAACGCATTGTAAGCCGCCCTGAGTCTCCGGAGAAGGGCGGCATATAAATCGAACTAATGAAAAATAAATAATAGATAGATAGATAGATAGATAGATAGATAGATAGATAGATAGATAGACAGACAGACAGACAGACAGACAGACAGACAGACAGACAGACAGACAGTTATCCAATTTAATGAACTATTGTAAGTTGAAGGACTACCTTGTATTCATTTTTGACCGTATGGCCGGTCAAGTAACTCTTTATGTTAAAAAAATAAAATAAAAATAAAATCTTGTGGCTGCCCCATTCCTAAACCGCGTTGAATTTTCATAGGCTGGAATGATTATGTTACAAAGCGAGCGAGAAAATTCTCCCGGACACTGAGCAGACAGTCAAAAGGAACAACGGGGATTGAAAATGCAAAGCTTGGTCTGTGGAATACAAATAAAACGGATTGAGCACCAGGTGGTTCTGCCTCGCGGAGCCGGCGCTTATAAAAATGCCGCGATAAATGCACTGATAAATCCAAGGGAACGACTGCGGCGGTGAAAGCCCTGATTGGGGCGGGGAGGGCCGGGGGGGGGGAGACACACGACGACTCAAAACTGTCCAATAAGTAGGAATGGCACCGCTTGGTCAGGCACAATGAAATTAAATAGAATTTGCTTTGGTGAAATTGCATCAAGGTTGATTAAAGGAGCTCGTGAGCAAAGGTGGGGATCGCTTCCCTCTGAAGTCAGTTAAGTAAGTGAATCTCTTGTTTTGCTATGCCCGTGGTATTCCCTCCCCCCCCCCTTTTTTTTCATTTTCTGCTCGTTTCTGTGCGTTTCCGCTTTTCTTCCCTTCATTCTTTATTTCTGAAAAGGTTCCTTAAATTCCACTTGACCCTAGGTAACAGAATTGAGGGGGGGGATTCTTGTTTTATTCATACCAAGCCCATCCCGAGGATGCAAAAGGGATACGCCTCCATGTAACAAGTGTGAATTGATAAAAGGAAAATATTTGTAGCTCAGGGTTCAAATGAGGGGGTCCTTGGTGCTCTCTGAGCCAGGCTGTTTTCTTGCAGACGTCTCATGACCCAACTAGATAACATCATCAGTGCCGGTCTTGTTTTCTTGCGGATGTTTCTTGCATTAACACAGGGATAGAATCAAGATCGTGTGAAGTGTTAATACCACTTTATAATGCCTTGGTAAGGCCACACTTGGAATACTGCAGCCAGTTTTGGTCGCCACGATGTAAAAAAAAATGTTGAGACTCTAGAAAGAGTACAGAGAAGAGCAACAAAGATGATTAGGGGACTGGAGGCTAAAACCTATAAAGAACGGTTGCAGGAACTGGGTATGTCTACCCTGTTTCTTTACTTTACTTTTATTTAATTGGTATACTGCCCTTCTCCCGAAGGACTCAGGGCGGTGTGAACAATAAAATACATACATACAAAATTTAAAAAACAGAACTAAAATCGAATTAAATAATTTGGCCCAGACAGATTGAAATCCCAATCAATTTAAAACAGATTTAAACTTTGAAAATTAAAAGATATTAAAAATATTAAAATATTAAAATTGTTTAAAAAGAGGGAGAGGTTAGGCCAGGCCCGCCTGGTGAAATAAAAAGGTCTTTAGAGCGCGGTGGAAGGTGCGCAGATCCAGGATCCTCCGTATCTCCAGGGGGAGCTCATTCCAGATAGTAGGTGCCCCCACAGAGAAGGCTCTCCCCCTAGGGGCTGCCAGTTGACTTTGTTTGGCCGACGGCACTGGAGGAGCCCCTCTCTATGAGAGCCTACCAGCCGGTGGGAGGCTATTGGTGGTAGTAGGCGGTCCCGCAAGTACCCAGGTCCTGAGTTTCCCCCAAAATAGGACAGCTCCTGATAATAAGCCCAATCGGGCTTTTGAGCGCATGCGCTAAAATAAGCCTCCCCCCCCAAAAAAATAAGCCCTCCCCGAAAATACTTAAATGCAGAGCTGGAAATCAGGTAAGACAGCAAGAGGAGCCCTATCTTGCTCCATGCACCCCAAAATAATAAGACCTCCCCGAAAATAAGGCCAAGCACTTATGTCGGGGTTCAAAAAAATATAAGACAGGATCTTATTTTCGGAGAAACATGGTAGTTTAATGAAAAGAAGGACTGGGGGACACATGATAGGAGTGTTCCAATATCTCAGGGGCTGCCAAAGAGAAGAGGGAATGAAGCTATCCTCCAAAGCCCCTGAGGGCAGGACAAGAAGCAATGGGTGGAAACTAATCAAGGGGAGAAGCGATTTAGAACTAAGGAGAAATTTCCTGACCGTTAGAACAATTAATCAGTGGAACAACTTGCCTCCAGAAGTTGTAGATACTCCAACACTGGAAGTTTTTAAGATGATGTTGGGTAACCATTTGTTATGAAGTGGTGTAGAGTTTCCTGCCTGAGCAGGGGTTCGGACTAGAAGACCTCCAAGGTCCCTTCCAACTCTGTTGTTTTGTTCTAGTCTAGTCCAGTCCAGTCCAGCCCAGTCTAGTCCAGTCTAGGTTTCACTACTCTAACTAGGCAACCTCAGCAGTGTTAGGACTGATGATGTTACCTAGTTTGGGTAATGAAATGTCTGGAAGAAAGCAGCCAAGCTCAAGAGAACCCCAAGGACCCCTCAGGTGTGAATTAATTGTGGATTAATCGGTCCACTTCCTCCCACTGGGATTATTAACTCTTGCTGTTATGAACAAATTAAGAGAATGAGGAATTGTGATTAAGGAGAGGATGCAGTTTTTGTTTTTTTCAGGTGCTAAATCTTTCAAAAAGAGCAATGAGGGTGGAGAACCCTTTCCAAGTGGATGGCCTGCTTTGAAAAATACAGGACGTCCTCGACCAAAACCCCACCCCACGCGTCCCATTTTTGCCAAAAGCAGGCCTGTTTTTCACAAAAACAGGGCATGAAGAAGGTTTGAGAGGCCTGCAGAGTGTTCCCGGAGGCTGGGGAGGGCAAAAATATGTCACGTGGGGGGTTTGGGAGGCCAATCATAGCATTTTTGCCCTCCCCAGTCCCAGGAGCACTCTGCAGGCCTCCCAAACCCCCTATAGGCCCCGTTTTTAGCAAAAACGGGACACACAGAGGGTTTGGGAGGCCTGCAGAGTGCTCCTGGGGGCCGGGGAAGGCAAAAACTGTTTTTTTTTTTCCTTGTTTACGTCTTCGAAATCTTAGTGTGTCTTATATTCCGGTGCGTCTTATAGTCTGAAAAATATGATATATGGTAATGGGATGAACCCGAGTAAAGGGAACCAAATACTCACTTAGTTTGGGTTTTCAAAGGAATTTTTAATTTTCTTAATGTCTTTATTAAATATAAACTTCGCTGCTTAGAGAAACACCCGATGTCAGAACGTTTGATCCAGTAGAATAGTTTTTTATCGTACCTGGGCTTTTCATTATCGGCCTACCCTTATATAGTGATGCATAATATTCTGGTTTAAAGTATATCAGCCTCCCAATTTCATTTCATTTTATTTATTTTATTTATTTTATTTTATTTTATTATTTTATTTTATTTTATTTTATTTTAAACTGGAGCACCATTTTCCATCCATCCCTTTGGCCGTTTACTCTCCCTCCCGTTCCCCGTTCCCCGTTAGAAGTTGTCATCCAAACTAATTATTTTCACAGCTTGAAATGTATTGGAGCTCTCCTTGAAAGTTGTTTATTTTATGGCTCCTCTTTGATGTTCAGACCTAAACTTTGCTCAGCCTTCTTTTGCTTCCCCTCCATTGAAGAATGCAGATGAGAAGCGGAATTTTAAAAAAAGAGAAATAAGATGCGGAAATATTAGAAGGCGGGTGGAGGAGAACCTGTCGCAGCCTCAGTTCTCCGCCGTTCCACCTTCCTCAATGTAAATACATCATGCTGTGAATCTCCTTGAGTGTCTTAAGAACATGGAAATAGAGTCACTTTCCAGAGAAAGTTATCCTCTTCTATTGTTGGATGGGAAGGTAGAAGTTAATGCTGCCCAAACAAGATTAACTTCCACATCAGGCTCGGGTAGATTTTCAGTCTGCAAAGCAAAGAGGGAAGAGGGAACAACTGCAGACCAGCATACTTGAAGCACCGAATAACAGAGTTGGAAGGGACCTTGGAGGTCTTCTAGTCCAGCAGTCACCAACTGGTGGTCCGTGAGAAAATTGTGGTGGGTCCGCAGAAAAATTATTTGCGTTTTTTATATTGCACAAAATCAGGGGTCCTCAAACTATGGCCCCTGGGCCGGATATGTACAATGAACATTTGTGTTGCTGCAGAGAGTCTCCCCCTTCGGGGTCTTTTTGTGCGGGTTGGAGGGGGCCAGAAATTCCAACTGGGGTCTGCTTCGGCCTCCTGGTGGGGGGCTTTGGGCGAAGGCTGGAGGGAAGCGCCGCTGTTGGTGAAGAGCCGGAGGGCCTTGTTCCAGTGGGACTGCATCATGGCCTGGAACTGGCTGACCATCTCAGCCCGCTGAGCCTCCAGGTGCCAATACCTGGCCTTGCACTCCCGCAGGTCTTCCCTCTGCTTGGAAAGCCAATGCTCCTAGTCCTCAGTGAGGTGCTTCTGCTGAGCCTCCTTCTCGGTCAGATCCAATTTGAACTGAGCCAGCTGTTTTGCCAACTCTTTCTCGTGGCGGCTGCTTAGCTCCAACAACTGCTTCCTGTTGGGACCCTAAGGAGCCTGGGCAGGCAGGCGAGGAGTGGCTGGGAGGGGAGGGGCGAGTAGAGGCCAGCGAGGCGCCCCTTGACATGAGTGACATCAAGTTGGCTATACCCACCCAGTCACATGACCACCTAGCCACGCCCACCCAGCCAGTCATTAGGCAGATCATCTTAGTGGTCCGCAGGATTTAAAATTATGAATTTAGTGGTCCTTGACGTCTGAAAGGTTGGTGATCCTTGTTCTAGTCCAACACCCTTCTCAAGCAGGAGACCCTATATCATTCTGGACAAAGCCTCTTCTTAAAAACTCCAGTGATGGAGCACCCACAACTTCTGGAGGCAAGCAGTTCCACTGATGAATTGTTCTTACTTTTAGGAAGTTTCTCCTCAATTCCAAGTTGCTTCTCTCCTTGATGAGTTTCCATCCATTGCTTCTTGTCCTGCCCTTAAGTGCTTTGGAGAATAGGCTGACCCCCTCTTCTTTGGGGCAGCCCCTCAAATATTGGAGCATTGCGATCATGTCTCCCCTAGTCCCTTCTTCTCTAGACTAGACTAGACATACAGCTTTGCCCCATTTTACGACCTTTCTTGCCACAATTGTTAAGTGAATCACTGGAGTTTGTTAAGTTAGTAACATGGTTGTTAAGTGAATCTGGCTCCCCCATTGACTTTGCTTGTCGGAAGGTCGCAAAAAGAGATGACATGACCCCGGGATACCTCATTCGTCATAAATACGAGCCAGTTGCCAAGCTTCTGAAATATGATCACGTGACCATGGGGATGCGGCAAGGATCGTAAGTGTGAAAAACGGTCATAAATCCCATTTTCAAATGGTCAGTAAATGAAATATCGTATTCAGCTGCTGAAAAGGAGCAGGCTAGAAACCGGGACTAAGCAACGAAATATTATTTCGTGTTTCTCATCCTCTTTCCTTCTGTATTCCCTTAAAAAAAAAGAAAGAAAGAAAGAAAAACCCAGCATCTCTGAAGAGGTCTATAATGCAGATTAAACGGTGACAGTAGACAGCAGTGGTTCAAGTCACACAAATGGTTTTACAGATTCATTTCCGTTGTATATCTTGAGTTATGCCAACACGCAAAGGGGGGAGCCGGCGCGACTTTTCCTGTTGTACCTTTTCGAAAAGCTTTTTGTCTCTAAAGACACAGAGTGCAAAGAACGCCCTTCCCGCAGAAAAAGGGGAGGAAAGTGTTTATCTTAAGAACAGCCAAGCCACCCTGTTAACGGTGAAACAGCTTGCTGGATTCCAGATTGCCACAGCTACTTTTACTCCGAAGATGGATGAGAACTTTTAAAAGGATTCACTTGGCCTGCAGTTAGCCAGGTCTTACCCCCCACCCCCACACACCCCCACCCAAAAAATCAGCTTGACTGGTTAATTTGCAAGGGGAAAAAAACTCTCGTTTACTCTGCTTCTTACAGCCTGTTTTGAAACTGCTGTCTAGTTATACGTATCTATGAGTATGTAAGTCCCCATCCACAAGCACATAATTTTTAGGGCATTTTTTCGAAGATAGAATTTTTATGGTAAAATGCGGCAAGTCTCCCTTAACAGCTTTTTCGCTTAGCAACAGAAATTGTGGGCTCAGTTGTGGTCGTACATTGAGGACTACCTATAATTTAGACTGGGGGGGGGGGGCGAAGGATATTCATGTGTTAATTAGGAAACCTCTTAATAAAATAGTAATAAGATTCCCTTCTATTAGATAGCCACTTCGTTTCTTAAACCAGGAAATTCTTCAAGCAAACATGTTAAAATAGACTTTTGTTTTTTGTTTGTATTTCCTAAAAGGCTTCTGTCTTTTAACGTTCCTTAAAAGTGTGGCCGTTTTTCTAGGCTTGTGGCCACTGTCTGCCACTCCACAAAATGCAAATTGTACCGGCTGTAATGTTACACGTGAGCAGATGGCAATCAGATGAAGTTGGTGAAACCAGTGCCAAGTTCCCACTTAGAGTGAAATCTAGAAATGACACAGTTGGCACTCCAGACTGATGTGATGGGACTTGATGTGTACGCATAATTTTCTTCTCTCTTTCTGCTTCCCATGGGAGGGAGGGAAGGAAGGAAAAGAAAGAGGGAGGGAGGGAGGATGGAGAGGGAGGGACAGATGGAGGGAGGGAGGAAAGAAAGAAAGAAAGAAAGAAAGGAAGCAAGGAAGGGAGAAAGAAAGGAAGGAAGGAAAAAAGGAGAGAAAGGAGGGAGGGAGAAGAGGAAGGAAAGAAAGAAAGAGGAAGGGAGAAAGAAAGGAAGGCAGGAAAAGAGAAAGAGAGGGAGGAAGGAAGGAAAGGAAGGAAGGAAGGGAGAAAGGGGAAGGAAGGAAAAAAGGAGGGAGGGAGGAGAGGAAAGAAAGAAAGGGAGAAAGGAAGGAAAGAAAGGAAGGAAGGGAGAAAGAAAGGGGAAGGAAGGAAAAAAGAAAAGGGAGGGAGGGAGGAGAGGAAAGAGAAAGGAAGTGAGGAAGGAAGGAAAAGAGAAAGAAAGGAGGGAAGAGAGGAAAGAAAAAGAAAGGAAGGGAGAAAGAAAGGAAGAAAGAAAGGAAGGAGGGAGGAAAGAAAGAGGAAGAGAAAAGGAGAAAGGAATGAAGGAAGAAAGAAAAAGAAAAAAGAGGAAGGGAGAAAGAGGAAGGAAGGAAAAAAGAGAAAGAAAGAAAGAAAAGAGGGAGGGAAGGAGACAGAGAGAAGGAGGAAGGGGAAGAGAGAGAAGGGAATCCTTCCAGGTTCTATAATACTCTCGTAAGAAAGCACATGATGGAGTCTTTCAACTTTTTGCAGATGTTTCTTGACTTCTCTCACTGTCTACATAGTTTCACAGGACAGTGGGTTTTTAAAAATGTTGGTCTCCTTTGTAAACAGTCTTCTACATCCTCTGAGTTAGAAGGGACAGAGAAGTGGATAGGATTTTTGGTGCCGAGCCTTCCTTTCGCAAGAATATTTGCTGAGACACGTACCTTTCAGACTACAGCCCCCGTCTCTTTACGCCGCTAAGTATTGATCCAGAATAGAGCAAGCACGTTTCCAGGGTTTTCAAACTCCAAAGCCGAGATTTGAACCCTTTTGAGTTTTAAAGGGCTGGAAAGGCGCTCGCTTGAGGGATGGATGCGCTCCACTTTATTGCCACACTTTTAAGTAGTAAAAACGAGTTGTGAAAAATCAGAAGCGTGTTCCGTTATTGTGTGCTGATAAAGTGTAATAAAGTTTGTGGTGTTTTTCGAACGGAGAATCTGTAATAGGCCCTCTACGTTGGGCTCAAAGAAAACCACTTCTGGGTGTGTTAACAGAGGACACACCATCGGCACTGACAAAATCACCATCAAGTCAATTGCAAAAGGCAGCTTTACTTGGGATAGCTTACATCCTGCGACGATACTTTTAATACCATCAAATATCTACGTATGCTTATCCCAAGTCCTTAGGAAGGTCTTGAGAGGTGGATAAAAATGCCAGATCCAGTCTGAACATCTAACTATATTATATATAATAATGTAACTATATTATATATAATAATATAATCTTATATAAAATCTCATTCCCATGCTCTCGGTCTGTTTGGTTCTAGTGTCATATAGTGTTGTAATTATCATTGTAATTTCAGTTGTTCTGCCCAGAGTTGCCTTATCAATGAAAAGAGGCATATAAATCTAATCAATAAACAATCAATACATTTCCCAACAATATGTTTTAGTTATACAGGTAATCCTCAACTTCCAACAGTTCGTTTAGTGACTTTTAAAAGTTACAGCGGCATTGAAAAATGTGACTTTATGACCGTTTTCCAGAGTTACGACATTTGCAGCATCCCCGCAGTCACGTGATCAAAATTCAGATGCTTGGCAACTGGCATGTACTTATGACAGTTGCAGTGCTCCTTTTGCGACCTTCTCACAAGCAAAGTCAATGGGGAACCCGGGTTCCTAGCTTATCAACTGCAGTGACTCAGTTAAGAAGTATGAGCAAAAAAGGTCGTAAAATGGGGCAAAATTCTCTCCTTGGTTAGTTTCCATCCATGATTTCTTGTCTTGACTTCTGCTGCTTCTGGTGCTGCCACAGAGAGGAGGGGGGGGGGATCAAACTATTTTCCAAAGCCCCCATAGGCCAGACAAGGAATAATGGATAGAAACCAGGGTGGATAAAAATCAATGATTTTTTTTAAAAAAATCAAAAAAATCAGTTTTTTTTTAATTTAAATTGGATTTTTTTTATTTAAATCGGATTTTTTTTATTTTTATTGAATTTATTTTAATAAAAAACTTTTGGGGTAAAAATCTATCGTAAGATAGTTTTCTATTTAAGATACATAAATAATTTAGTTTATTCAGCATGAAATGTATGTAGCATGAGCTGTTATGTAGCAGGAGGCTGTATATTCTGCAACACTGGGACCATCGGTGAGTCAACAGTGGGTCAAAGGAGTAGCAGAGATGACAGTTGCTCTTTAAAAATTATGATTTAAATCGAGTTGATTGAAATCAAGCCTTTTTACTAGTGATTTAAATCATGATTTAAATTGTGATTTAAATCAACTCGATTTAAATCAAATCCACCCTGATGGAAACTGAACAAGGAGAGATTCAACCTGGAAATAAGGAGAAACTTTCTGACAGTGAGAACAATCAACCCATGGAACAGAAGTTGCCTTCAGAAGTTGTGGGAGCTTCATCACTGGAGGCTTTCAAGAAGAGAGCAGACTGCTATTTGTCAGAATTGGTGCAGGATCTCCTGCTTGGAGAGGGGGTTGGACTAGATGACCTATAAGATCCCTTCCAGCTATCTGCTTTGGAAAATAATTTGAGCTCCTCTTCTTTGTGGCAGCCCCTCAAATACTGGAATACCACTATCATGTTTCCCCCCAAGTCCTTCTTTTCTCTTTTCCAGGCCTTTAATCGTCTTAGTTGCTCTTCTTTACACTTTTTCCAAAGTCTCAACAATCTTTTTTTTTGTAACGCGGACCAAAACTGGATGCAGTATTCCAGGTGTAACCTTACCAAGGCTTTATAAAGCGGTACTAATACTTCACACGATTTGGATTCTAATCACAGTATTATGATTGTTATGTCATGGTTTTTAGCCCTCTCTTAAGAGCTTTGACTGCTTCTTGTCGCCGCTTAAAAATTTACCGTCTGCTCTTCCCCTAGATTACGCCGGTCTTTTAAAGACTTCTAAGAAGAAAGCTTGTGTTTTTCACTCAGGTTTTAGACCCTTTGCACAATTAGATGAACACCTGAGCTCACCCACCCATGTAGCATCCTTTACAGTTATTGCCTCGTTTATCAAACTCGGGATGTAAAGGTGTACTCTTGGCTGCCTGACCCAAATAAAACCAGTATTCTGTATTGATTCCTTCGCCGGACATAATGAACTGGCAACTATATATATATTTATCTTGGGATGGTTCATTGGCGGCGTTTTTAAGGAACAGAGTCTGAATATGTACAGTCGAAAAGATTTATCTTGCTTGCTTGATGTACAAGTACAGTTTTAAAGGCAGATAAAAATCACAGCTAATTGGGTAAGATAGTACAGCTTTTTTTTTTTTTATTTTCATGGGGTTTTCAAGCTGGCAAGAGGCAGTGGCAAAAGCCCAAGTTCTGGACTGAGGTCATGCACACAACTCTTCTGACCTTGAGTCTCTGTCAGCACTTCAACCTGCATTTACTCTAGTGCTGACATAAGGAGGAGGAGAGGGGGCAGCTGGCAAGAGGACGCTTGACATTTCACCTACTTATTTTCCTTGAAGATAATATCCCCTAGGAGATGAGAGGGAGGGTAGGGCATTCCTGGGAGCTTAGTAGTAGATATGGGGAGGGTGATTTGGAAGAAGGCCAATGAGACGCAGAGATTTAGGGAACGAAAAGGAAGGGCTTGGGGTCAGGAAGCCAGAGCTGGCTACGCCACGATCGGGGGCCAGATTGTCGTGCTTAATAAAATGAAAGATTTCTTCAAAGACTATCTGTTTGGAAATGCAATTTATTTTATTTGAAGACAATATCGAAACCTGACAGTCTCTCTCTCTCTCTCTTACTATAGTAACAGGTGGTACAGGGAGTCCTCAGTTTACGACCACAATGGAGCCCTAGATTTATGTCGCTGAGTGAGACGTTTGTTAAGTGAGTTTCGCTCCACGACCTTCCCTGCCACCGTTGGTAAGGGTGAATCATCGGAAGTGTTAAGTTAGCCACACAGTTGTTAAGTTAGTAACATGGTCAATCAATCAGAATAGAGCTGGAAGGGACCTTGGAGGTCTTCTAGTCCAACCCCCTGCTCAAGCAGGAGACCCTATACCTGTGATGGCGAACCTATGGCACTTGTGCCACAGTTGGCATGTGTAGCCATATCAGTGGGCACGCCAGCTCAGCTCTGGCGCACATGCGTGTGCCGGCCAGCTAATTTTTGGGCCTTCTGGGCCCACCAAAAGTAGGGAAACAGTCTGTTTCCTGGCTCGGGAGGGCGGGGGGGGGGGGAGGAGGCCAATTTTTCTTTCTCACCTGGCTCCAGATCCTCTCTATGCATCTGGGGAGGGCAAAAACAGCCTTCCCCACCCCCTCGGAGGCCCTCCGGAGGCCTGAAATGGCCCATTTCCCAACTCCCGGTTGGACAGGAAGTGATGTTTTTTGCTGTCCCCAGCCTCCAGAGACTCCTAGAGAGGCTTAATTCTACCATAATTCTAGGTTGCTTCTCTCTTTGGTTAGTTTCCATCCATTGTTTCTTGTCCTGCCCTCTATGAACTATGAACTATGTTCACAGTTCAGAAACGTACCTGGCTTCCCCATTGGCTTAGCTCGTCAGAAAGTCGCCAAAGGGGGATTACGTGATCCCAGGACACTGCAACCGTCATAAATTTATTTATTATTCAAATTTCTATACCGCCCTTCTCCTTTCGGACTCAGGGCGGTGAACAGCCAAGATAAAAACATCTATACAAACATCACAATTAAAAAATAAAGTTAAAATAATTTATAAATTTGGCCCATAATTTAAAACTTGTCAATTAAAATCAATATTAAAATATTAAAACTAACCCTAAAATCAAGACAGACCGGCTAACTGAAAAAAATAAGTTTTTAGGGCCCGACGAAAAATCCGAAGGTCGGAGATCATTCGTATCTATGGGGGTAGATTGTTCCATAGTGTAGGTGCCACCACAGAGAAGGCTCTCCTCCTGGGGGTCGTCAGCCGGCATTGTCTGGCCGACGGCACCCTGAGGAGGCCCTCTCTGTGGGAGCGAACCGGCCGGTGGGAGGCTATTGGTGGCAGTTGCCAAGCGTCTGAATTCTGATCCAGAGTGATGCTGGAAAATGGTCGTAAGTGTGAAAAACGGTCCTAAGTCACTTTTTGCAGTGCCGTTGTAGCTTTAAACCATCACTAAATGAACCGTTGTAAGTCGAGAACTACTGTCCTCAGCTGAAGAATGAGTTTCATTCCCAATGACTCTTCTTAAGTCCAAAGAAACTGGAATGGTCTTACAGTGTAATACAGTAAGTCCTTGATTTACAGCAGTTCATTTAGTGATGGTTTGAAGCTACAGGGGCACTGAAAAAAGTGACTTAGGACCGTTTTTCATACTCTTGCATTATCATCATCATCATCAACATGGTCATGTGATCAAAATTTAGACGCTTGGCAACTGGCTCATATTTATGATGGTTGCAGAGTCCCCGGGGGGTGTGTGTCACATGATCCCCTTTTGCGCCCTTCTAACAAGCAAAATCAATGGGGAAGCCAGATTTATTTATTTGTTAGTTAGTTAGTTAGTTAGTTAGTTAGTTAGTTCAATTTATATGCCGCTCTCCTCCAAAGACTCAGGGCGGCTTACAATGCACTTATAGCAATAGCCTTCATTCTTTTGTATATACTTGCTTATTAGGGCTTTTGGCCCCCATAAGCGGTGTTTCTACAAAGTCAGCTTATTGCCCCCACAATCCGGGTCCTCATTTTACCTCCCTCGGAAGGATGGAAGGCTGAGTCAACCTTGAGCCTGGTGAGATTTGAACTCTCACTAATTGCAGGCAGCTGGCAGCTAAGTGCTATTTAACAGCACTTAGTCTGCTGCGCCACCAAGGCTCTTAAGCTTAAGCACCAAGGCTGTTAAGTGTAAGATACGTTTAACAGGCGTGTTACTCGCTTACAAACTGCAGGGTTTCACCTAACAAATGTCTCGCTTAGCAACAGAAATGTTGGACTTAATTGTGGGCATACGTTGAGGACTACAAGTGGGGAAGTCGAGCTGGGCTGTTCCCTTGTAGACATTTCCTTACCCAACGGTGACATCTGACATGCTAGAAAGCACTAATTCTAGCAGATTAAGTGCTAGAAAGGAATGGGGTTTGCTCTGTCAATGGTGGTGAGAGTGTTCTTGGTGCTTCCTTGCTTAGGCTGTTGTTTACTGTTAGCTTGTTTGTCTCCCTTCTAGCACTGATGATGTTAGCTAGTTGGGTCATGAAACGTCTGCAAAAAAACAACCAAGTTTAGAGAGCACCAAGGATCCCACAATAGCCGTCCTCCTCTTCCTCCTCCTCCTCCCATTCTCTGTCTGCTCTACTTTGTAAACTCCACTCCCTCCTAGCACTGATGATGTTAGCTAGTTGGGTCATGAAACGTCTGCAAAAAATAAAAACAAACCCCAAGCTCAGAGGGCGTCAACGACCCCCAGAATTCAACTCTGAGCTATAAATATTCTTTTCCGCCAATACTCTACAAGTAGGATTGTGTTAATGAACTTGAACAATTGTGTGTTTAATTCGAATTTTGCCGCAGTGGGCTCCGTTCTTAACTATGGGTCGTCCTTAAATTGGGGCGTTCTTAACTTGAGGACTAGCTATACTTTTAATCTGAAGGGGCTTTTTTTTTTTAAAAAAAAAAAAGGCCAGTACCCTGGGTAGCAAATGAACAAAATTAGGTTTTTTCGTGCCTGTGTCAAGTTAATGATTTTTCTTCTCTCCCCTTTTAGAGGAGAGCAAGACTACGGCTGATTTTTTTTTTCCCCCCCAAGTTAGTTGACCTTACAGCTGAACTCGGCTTTAACGTAAACAGTTTCATGAGGTGGTTTCAAAGCCAGGCCCCCCCTTCCCCCCCCTCGAAAAAAATCTGGAAGATATTAATCCTTCTGTGTTTGAAGGAAGTTGCAAATCCCTGGATAATTCTAGAAGCTGTTTTCCAGCCATGCGCCATTGTAGACATGGCTTTCTTATCACATCTCCTAAGGTTTGTTGGTCCTGCTTTCTTTTCTTTGAAAAAAGATAATTAGTAAAATAAGGCATAATTAATTCAACCGTGAAGTCCGATGCCCAGGTACACCATTAAGATCAGCTTCTTACAGTGATATTTTAGCTAAAGCTTGCTAATATTCATGATGCTTTTTAAATGCCGAGATTGGGGGGGGGGGGGAACGTATTATTTATATATAACGCTTTATATATCAGTTTGCATTTTGTTTGTCCTCTCAACAGACCCACAACAGATTACAGATAGTCCTCGACTTACGATGAGAATGGAGCCCAGCATTTCTGTTGCTAAGCGAGGCAGTTGTTAAGTGAGCTTTGCCCCATTTTACAACCTTTCTTGCCACAGTTGTGAAGCGAATCCCGGCAGTGATTAAGGCAGTAAAACGGTTGCTAAGTGAATCTGGATTCCCTGTTGACTTTGCTGGCCAGAAGGCCGCAAGAGGGGATCACATAACACACACACACACCCTGGGACACTACCACCGTCATAAATACGAATCGGTCACCAAGTGTCTGAATTTTGATCACCTGACCATGGGGATGCTGCGATGGTTGTAAGTGTGAAAAACGGTCATAAGTCACTTTTTCAGTGCCGTTGTAACTTCGAACGGGCACTTAATGAACTGTTATAAGTCAACTATATAAAGTTCCTATTAGATAGATACTAATCAGCGAATGTGCAATCCTTTATAGAGTCGGAAATGTCACAGAGTTTGATACAGCTTTCTTGCAAGTAGCTAGGCATAAATTTCCCTACTAGACAGTGATCAGATTCTGTTAAACAATACTAATTTGATTTCAAAAAATACTTTATCTAGATCATTCTTTCCTAACTGGATGCTCTCCTGTTCTATTGGCTTGCAACTCCCAAGATAAGCAGTTGGGATAGGATAGGATAGGATAGGATAGGATAGGATAGGATAGGATAGGATAGGATAGGATAGGATAGGATAGGATAGGATGGAATAGGAATAGGAATAGGAATAGGAATAAGAATAAGAATAAGAATAAGAATAAGAATAAGAATAAGAAATACAATACAATACAATACAGGATAGGACTAGGAATAGGAATAAGAAATAGAATACAATACAATACAATGCAATACAATACAGGACAGGACAGGACAGGATAGGATAGGATAGGATAGGACAGGATAGAACAAGGAATAGGAATAAGAATAGAATAGAATAGAATAGAATAGAATAGAATAGAATAGAATAGAATAGAATAGAATAGAATAGAATAGAATAGAATAGAATAACAGAGTTTGAAGGGACCTTGGAGGTCTTCTAGTCCATCCCTCTGCTTAGGCAGGAAACCATAAGAAGAGAGGAGAGGAGAAGAGAAGGATGGGATGGGATGGGATGGGATGAATAGAATAGAATAGAGGAGAGGAGAAGAGAGGAGAGGAGAGGAGAGGACAAAGAATAGGAATAAGAAATAGAATAGAATAGAATAGGAACAGAACAGAACAGAATAGAATAACAGAGTTGGAAGGAACCTTGGAGGTCTTCTAATCTAACCCCCTGTTTAGGCAGGAAACCTTATACCATTTCAGACAAATGGTGATAACCATGATGGAAGGATATAAAAGGAATTAAAATGCAATTTAACAATTTTAGGGTTAAATCATTCTAGGGGCTGCTGGTTTAAATTCAGTCGTCCATCTGCTTTGCTTTTTATTATTGAACCATTTTGGATTTTTGGCATTTGTTTGTTTATTATCAAATTTATTTGTCGCCCATCCAGCGACTCTTGAGCTACTTACCTCAAGGCAAAACAAACATTCAATGATTATAAATAGAAAAACGCATTAAAATTACAGAAATTAAAACCAAGTCAAAAAACAAGGATTTGGAGGGGAGGGATTAGGGGTTTTCTAGTTAAAAGCAGCGCAGGGTTTCTGTTCGTGAAACGTTTTCCCAGCACAGAGGAAGTCTTGATTTCTTTATAACAGAGACTGAAATAAATGCTCTAATGCTTGATGTCAATTAAGAGCTTTTGATATTTGATGATACGTTAGGAAATAAACAAAACCCACTTTGAGAAATGATTGATGTGACACAAAGGATAGATTGCATTTGAAAGGCAAAACTCACAAAACTAATATATGCAGTGTGATTGTTTTTGAGATTCAAAAGACATAACTGAAATTCTTAAAATACTGCTCCGGTGGTACTGTTCTTTTTCTTTTTCTTTTCTTTTCTTTTTTTTTTAGAAAGGGGAACTTTGTAACTTGGGATCTTGCCAGCATTTTCTGATTAAAAACAACACTCTAAAGTGTACTTGACGTGATTAACCAGGACATGATATTTAGGATTCATTTAGCACTAACTGAGCCTCTCAAATACCCCCATAAACTCAGGACTTGTTACTCTTCAGGATAACAGGCTTCTGGAGATCCGGTTTTTAGGCAGGTGGTCTTAGTGGCCAGCCAATGTCAATCACGATAATCTGACAATTACCCAGAAATGCAAACTCTGGTTTGCATTACTAGGAGCTGTGAGAGAGAGCAAAAGCTGGTGAGATATGGTAGTTAAAATATCGGTATAAGGAATTAAGAGACTCGGGACTTTGGCCAGAGACATTTTTTCATCCCTGGACGAGGAAGTCAAAACTGCCAACCCATATTTTGTTTGTTCACTGCCCAGAGTACCTCTATGAGAGAGATAGGCAGTTTCTAAATTAGACAGACAGACAGACAGATGGACAGACAGTAAAATGGATGGATGGACGGACGGACACAGACATAGATATACAAGAAAATAAATGAAAGAAAGACTATAGATAGAAAAGAGAGAGAGAGAGATGATAGATGAAAGAAAGATAGAAAATAGCTAAAAGAAAGAGAAAGAAAGAAAGAAAGAAAGAAAGAAAGAAAGAAAGAAAGAAAGAAAGATGAAGAGAGAGAGAGATACTGGATCATATGGTAGATTATGGCCTCTAGCCTTCTATGAAAAGATGTACATTTTGCATGCACTTATTTGGGCTAGAGGGTTTTAAAACTGACTCAATTCCCCCCTTTTCTGGTCTCGAATAATATCATTTATTTTTTATCTATTAGATTTTTATCTTACTGTTTATGAGTAACTCAAGGAATCAACTCTGGGAGGTGCATTGGGCTGGAAGAGAGAGTGACTGGCCCAAAGTCATCCAGATGGCTTTCATGTCAAAGGCAGGACTAGAACTCACAATCTCCCAGTGATTGCCCCAAAGTTAGCCAGTCAGCTTTCATGCCTAAGGCGGGACTAGAACTCACAATCTCCATCCTTCCTTCCTTCCTTCTTTCCTTCCTTCCTCCCATCCATCTTCTCTCTCCCTTTCTCTTCCTTCCTTGTTTCCATCCGTCCATCCATCTCCTTCCTTCTTTCCTTGTTTCCATCCATCCATCCCCTTCCTCCTTCCTTCCTTCCTCCCTCCTTCCCTCCCTCCCTCCCATCCATCCATCCATCCATCTTCTCTCTCCCCTTCTCTTCCTTCCTTGTTTCCATCCATCCCCTCCCTCCCTCCCTCCCTTTCTTCCTCCTTTCTAATATCGTAACTCATTCAATATATTGTGTTCCTGAACACCCCGTATATTCTTGCTCGCAATATGGTTTTGATTCAGTTAGCTTCTGTTTTCCAAGCTTTTATTTCAAAATCCACAAATACAGCTAAAGTGCTTGTTTTCTTATCTTGAAAATGTTAACTAGAAATAGTGTATTTCCTATTTATCAGCAGGGTAGCCTTTTTTTTAATATAAAAAAAAATATTCTTTTCACTACATGAGTCAGAAACTGGAGCCTGCTTCTCCTACGCAGGGTTACAGGTATTCATTTTCGTGCCGAGCATAATGGCTCCGGAGCGATAAAATTGTTGTTTAAATCAAATATCCATGACTTCGAGTCAAATATGCCAAATGAATTGGATGGATGGAGAAAAGAAATAGTTTGAATCAATATACAAACATTGCCGTTCTGTAAGGTGGGCCATTGTGTTGCGGTAAATGGGAAGAATATATTGAATTTATGCACACATGATTGACTTTTTATACAGCAGGTTCAGGTTAAACATTGTGAATGTAGCATATGAATAGAGCTAACATTTTCATAAGAAGCTGTAATGAAAATGAACAGAGTTCCATTTCGGCTGATAGCGAAGAACATTTGATAGTCTAAAGCATGAAATATGTTTAGCGCCTGGGTTTTGTTAGGCTTGACAGAAGCTTAAAAGTGGGACAGCCTGACTGCTCTATAAGGGCTAATTCTATAGCCCACGACAGCCTCAAGGACACAACTTGACATCTGACCACCTTTTATTCCGTAGCTGGGTGTTTGTTCATTTAAAACATTTACATAGCCATCCTTCTTTCAACCAACTCTGGACGGTTCCCAACCAAGACATACAAAGTCATAATAAAGCTGTAAAACTCAACTAATTAAAACATTTAAAAATCACAAAAATCAGTTCTAATGTGCAATTATCTAGCCTTTTTCCAACACTTGGAGGAAAAGCGATCTTTCTTTCTTTCTTTCTTTTTCTTTCTTTCTTTCTTTCTTTCTTTCTTTCTTTCTCTCTTTCTCTCTCTCTCCCTTCCTTCCCTCCTTCCTCCTTCCCTTCCTTCCTTCCTTCCTCCCTTCCTCTCTCTCTCTTTCCTTTCTTTCTCTCTCCTTTCTTCCTCCCTCTTCTTTTCCTTCCTTCCTTCCTCCTTCCCTCCCTCCCACACTCCTTCCTTCCTTCCTTCTCTTTTCTTTCTTTTTCTTTCTCTTTTTTTCCTTCCTTCCTTCCTTCCTTCCTTCCTTCTTTCCTTCCTTCCTTCCTTCCTTCCTTCCTTCCATCTGATGGCAAAATTTAAGGGGAAGGTCTAGGACCATGCCCACCTCACCTCACCTGACCTGGTCAGATGGGTTGATGTCCTTAAGAAAAACAGTCCCGCAGATAACCTGGCCCTGTGCCATAAAGGGTTTTAAATATGATGTCAGTCGCTTTTTGCAGTGCCGTCATAACTTCGAACAGTCACTAAACAAATGGTTGTAAGTCAAGGACTACCCGTAATTCTTTTTTATTTTTTAAAAAATCCCCTTGAAGTTGAACCCGGCCATGTACTGTATGAACATGCACGACAGAAACATACTGTGTGGCAGATGCCCTGATTCTAAAAAAAGAATGGATATAAGAAATGGATATAAATTGCAGGCTGATATTCCAGGGCCGCTTCAAAAACCTTCCCTTAAGGCCCCAGAGTCACCCCAGATTTACTATTTTTAACGTGACAAAAGAGGAAACCTATTCAATGGCTGGAGGAGTTAATCGGGTTAACTGTGCTTAATTAGCATTCCGCTTAAATCAAATTTAGCTTTGTGTCCTGGTTCTGCCAACCTTGGGGAGCATAATCCAGAGCATACCATTCAGTGGTTCAGTGTGGTCTGGGCTGGGGAAAGCTGAAAGAAATATAAGAACCTGTGGACTTCAACTCCCAGAAGCAAAACTGGCTGGGGAATTCTGGGAGTTGAAGTCCACAAGTCTTAAAGGTGCCAAGGTTGGACATCCCTGGTCTAAGGTGTACATAATATATATATAGTATTTTGATTCTTAACAAGAATAGATAGGTAGGTAGGTAGGTAGGTAGGTGAGAGAGAAAAGATGACAGATAGACAGGCACAAACAGACAGACAGACAGACAGACAGATAGATCTACTTGGATATAGGGATAGAACAGTATGGTCCAGAAAATAAAAAGTAAATGTGCGGTGTTTGATAACTTGATTTGTGCAATATGTCCTATTTGGACAATGAATTTACTTTTTCTTTTCTTTTTTTCTTTTGACCATTTTGCTCCTCCCGTTTCAGGAATTTTTGTGTAGTTTTCCCTAAGCTTCTGGCTTCCTCATAGTAACACTTTCTGAAATACTGCTATAAAGGTTTCTTACTATGAATTAAATCCCTAGAAACTATTTCTTGCAGAATCTGATTTTTACAGTCCTGAATACAACAGGTCATTTTGAAACTTGATTTCAGAATTTCCTTTCCTTTCCTTTCCTTTCCTTTCCTTTCCTTTCCATTCCATTTCCATTTCCATTTCCATTTCCATTTCCCTCCTCTCCCTCCCCTCCCATCCTCCCTTTGTTAGTTTCTTCCTTTCTCTCACCTTTCCCCCCTTTCCCTTCCCTCCCTGTTTCTTTTCCTTCCTTCCTTCCTCCCTTCTCTTCTCCTATCCTCTTTCCTCCCCTTCCTTTTTCCTTTTCCTTCCCCCTCCCCCCCCCCTTTTTTTTTTTTTGGCTTTCTCCTGGTGACAATTACAATTGTAAGAAACATTGGGGCACAATTTTGTCAATGGCAAAATGTTTTTTTAAAAATCTAAAACCTTTTGTTTTAGGGGTTTTTTTTTTTTTATCTGAAATAAACACAGAAGAGGGAACAAAATTTGTGTTAGCCAAGGAGATTCAGTGCCTAAGTCATCCGGATTCTGTGTAGGCATGGAAACTTCCCTTGAATAAACATCGGCTGGTGAAATTCTTCCGATCCGGCAATTACACCTCCCCTTCTAGCCCGCCGATGGATACAGAAGTGATCTCGTTTCAGCCGAAAATGCATTCTTGATAGGAATCCCATCAGGAGTCCCAAATTGGGACTTGACACGTTGACTTCCTGTAAGGAAAAAAAACCCATATTCCTGAGGGCACAATCAGCCATGGAACGGAGTGTATCTCTCTTCCGGTACCATTTTCCCTCTGGACTTTTTCATTCCTCCGGTTTAGAGAGGTTTAGCTGAAGCATCCATATTGATGCTTTGAGTTAGAATCCCAGGCGAGTCGGAATTAACACAGTTCTTGAAACTGATACAGAGAAGCCGGTCACTTTCAAGTATTTAAAATATATGGATTAGCCCCACCTGGGTTGTTCTTTTTTTCCCCCCTCTTTTTTTTTTCTTTTTAAATCATCTGCCCTGAGAGGCAGCTGGCTCCCATAAACATATGGTTTATGTGTTCATGGCCTTCCTCATTCAAAATACTACCAGCTTGAATTTGGGGCCGTGTGTTGGAAATAACAGTTGGCGCATTGTAGTGGCAGCAGCTGCTTTGCTCTCAGTGGGGAGACCAAGGAAGCAATATTTAGAGCCTTCCTTCCAGTTATTTCTAAAACCGAATAATCCGATAGAAGATTTGTAGCTCAGGGTTGAACTATGGGGTCCTTGGTGCAGACGGTTTTCACGAGCTAGGTGACATCATGCAGTGGTAGAAGGGAGTAAGGTTTAAGGAGTGGAGGAGGAGGAGGAGGAGAGGAAAAAAGAATGAGAAGGAAAAGGAATAAAGGGGAAGAAGGAGAACTGGAGGTTCCTTGGTACTCTCTGAGCTTGGTTGTTTTCTTGCAGATGGTTTTCACGAGCTAGGGGGAAACCCTTCAGTGGTAAAAGGGAATGGAGGAAGAGAAAGAGAAGAAAGAAGGAGAAGGAATAAAGGGGAAGAAGCAGGAGAAGGAGGAAGAGAGAAGGAGGAGAACTCTCTGAGATGGGTTTTTTTTTTTAAATTTGATTTATATGCCGCCCTTCTCCGGAGACTCAGGGCGGCTTACAATGCGTTAAGCAATAGCCTTCATCCTTTTGTATATTTATACAAAGTCAGCTTATTGCTCCCACCAACTGGGTCCTCAATTTACCTACCTTAGAAAGGATGGAAGGCTGAGTCGACCTTGAGCCTGGTGAGATTCGAGTAATTGCAGACAGCTGGTGTTAATCACAATGCTATCAGTCTGCTGAGCCACAAGGGTTGTTTTTCTTGCAGACTTTTCATGACCCAACTAGACATCCTCATCAGTGTGGATGTTATCAATGTGAGCGCTGATGATCTTACCTAGTTGGGCAATAAAACGTCAGCAAAACAACAACCCAGCTCAGAGAGTACCAACGACCCCCACCCCCAGCTAAATATACCATTTAACAATCCAATAATGCAAAGAACCTGGGGCTATATTTTCAGCTGACCCAGGGACACTGCAACCGTCATAAGTACATGCCAGTTGCCAAGCGTCGGAATTTTGATCACCTGACCCTGGGGAGACCGCAATGGTTATAAGTCTAAACCAGGAGTGGGCAAATGTGGCCCTTTTACAACCTGTGGACTTCAACTCCCAGAATTCCTGAGCCAGCCAAGCTGGCTCAGGAATTCTGGGAGTTGAAGTCCACAGGTCATAAAGGGGCCATATTTGCTCACCCCTGGTTTAAACGAATAGATGTAAGTCAGGGACTACCTATATTATGCTGTCCTTATATGCAAACACACACGCACACGCAACCGCGCTTAGTTTTATTTTGGAGAAAAACCCGTTTCTAAGAGCTGTGAACCAGAACAAGCTTTTGAAGTTTAAACCCTTCTAATAGCAATATGTCTTCTTCTGGCAATTCCAAAGGAAGCAACCTCATTGAAAACGTTTCTTTTCTAAGGAAAGCTCTCTTGATACCTTATCGCACTTCGGAGTTTCACATTGACATGACCCGACATTTCCTTTTTAAAATGTTGCCTCTCGTACAGATGTTCACATGAGAACTTCTTTGAATGCAGTTTGGAAATTTTATGTCATACTTCAATCAGATTTTTGCGGTTGTTATGTAGATGAATATTTCTGACTTAGTGGGGGTTTTCTTTTCTTTCTTTTTCTTTTTTTCTTTCTTTGCTTCCTTTTTTCTTCCTAATAAAGTCTATCGTCTTTTCTATTCTTTCTTGAATAGAAATCAGTTTTGCTGAATTGATTGGAACTTATTGCCGGGGACGTTCGCACAGTTAAGTTTGACACTAGCCAGAGCTGACAATAATGCTTAGTGGCAATAAAAGCAGCGAAATGTAGCTATTTTGCTGCTCTTATTGCATCATCAGATAATCGCCCGGCCGCCCTCTTTAGGGTGACCCGTTCCCTGCTCCATCAGGAAGCGCGGGAGGACCCCTTGGAGGGTAGAGCCGAGGATTTTGTTCAGTATCTGTATGACAAAATCACTCACATTCGGGAAGATTTGGACTCCGACTGGGTAGTCTCAGGGGGAGGGACTGGGGCAGGTCTTGAGAATGTTATCTGGGATGAGTTTGATCCTGTGACCCCTGAGGACGTGGACAGGATTCTGGGTAGACTGAACGCGACCACTTGTTTATTGGACCCATGTCCTTCCTGGTTAGTACTGGCTTCCCGGGAACTGACACGAGGCTGGCTCCAGGGGATTATAAATGCTTCGCTGGGTGAGGGTGACTTTCCCGCCGCCTTGAAAGAGGCGGTGGTGAGGCCTCTCCTCAAGAAGCCTTCCCTGGATCCAGCAATGTTGGTAAATTATCTTCTGGTCTCCAACCTTCGCTTCGTGGCGAAGGTTGTTGAGAGTGTGGTCACGCAACAGCTCCCCCAGCACCTGGATGAAATGACGTATCTGGATCCATTCCAGTCGGGCTTCAGGCCCGGGTACAGCACGGAAACGGCATTGGTCGCGTTGGTTGATGATCTCTGGAGGGCTCGGGACGGGGTGCTCCTCTGTCCTGGTCCTGTTAGATCTCTCAGCGGCTTTTGATACCATGGTATCATGCTGCACCAGTTGGAAGAGTTAGGGGTGGGAGGCACTGTGTTGCGGTGGTTCTCCTCCTTTCTCTCTGACCGGTCGCAGTCTGTGTTGACAGGGGGACAGAGGTCGACCCCGAGGCCCCTCATATGTGGGGTGCCGCAAGAGTCAGTCCTCTCGCCTCTCCTGTTCAACATTTATGTGAAGCCGCTGGGCGAGATCATCCGTGGTTTTGGAGTGGAGTACCATCAGTACGCTGACGACACCCAGCTGTACATCTCCACCCCGGATCACCCCAACGATGCCCTTGAAATGATGTCCCAGTGCCTGGAGGCCATACAGATCTGGATGGGGAGGAACAGGCTCAGGCTCAACCCATCCAAGACTGAGTGGCTGTGGTTTCCGACGTCCCGATATAGTCAGTTGACGCCATCACTGACTATTGGGGGCAAATCACTGGCCCCCACGGAGAGGGCTCGCAACTTGGGCATCCTCCTGGATTCACGGCTGTCTTTAGAAGAGCACTTGACAGCCGTGACCGGGAGGATTTTTCATCAGGTTCGCCTGATTCGCCAGTTGCGTCCCTTTCTGGATCGGGACTTGTTACGCACAGTCACTCATGCCCTTGTCACCTCCTGCCTGGACTATTGCAACGCTCTCTACATGGGGCTCCCCTTGAGGAACACCCGGAGGCTCCAACTGGCGCAGAGTGCGGCCGCACGGGTGGTAATGAGAGCGACATGGTGTTCCCATGTAACACCCCTCCTGCGCGAGCTGCACTGGCTCCTGGTGGTCTTCCGGGTGCGCTTCAAGGTTTTGGTTACCACCTTTAAAGCGCTCCATGGCTTAGGACCTGGGTACTTGCGGGACCGCCTACTACCACCAATAGCCTCCCACCGGCCGGTACGCTCCCATAGAGAGGGGCTCCTCCGGGTGCCGTCGGCCAAACAATGCCGACTGGCGGCCCCCAGGGGGAGAGCCTTCTCTGTGGGGGCACCTACTATCTGGAACGAGCTCCCCCCAGAGATACAGAGGATCCCGGATCTGCGCACCTTCCGCCGCGCTTTAAAGACCTTACTGTTTCACCAGGCGGGCCTGGCCTAATTTTCCCCCTCTTTTATAAAAGATTTTTAATTTTTAAATATCTTTTAGTATTTTATACATTCAATTTTAAATTGGTTTTAAAAGTTTGGGGTTTTAAATTTGTCGGGGCCAAAATTATTTAATTTGATTTTATTCTACTTTTAAATTTTGTATGTGTGTGTTTTATTGTTTGGCTGTGCACCGCCCTGAGTCCTTCGGGAGTAGAGCGGTATAGAAATCAAATCAAATAAATAAAATAAAATAAAATGCTGAGTCCCAGTGTTTCTCAACCTTGGTCACTTTAAGATCTGAGGACTTCAATTCCTAGAATTTTCCAGCCAGCAAACCTGGCTGGGGAATTCTGGGAGCTGAAGTCCACGGGTCTTAAAAGGGACCAAGGTTAAAAAACACTGAGGCTTTGCTGGTTGGGGAATTCTGGGAGTTGAAGTCCAAGAACATAATTTCATCCCAGAACAGTTCTATGCTGCCTTTTCTAGTCCTCTGTTTTAAATAGACTTTGGAACATATTTCTTCTTGCCATACAGGTAGTCCTTGACTTATGACCACAGCTGAGTCCAAAATTTCTGTTGCTAAGTGAGACAGTTGCGTGCGTCTCCCAGCAAAGACTTGAAAATCAGCTGACCAGCGGGAGGCGCGCAGGCATGTGCAGTGGAGCTGACCTGGGCATCGGCTAGCATGCCTGCAGAGATGGCTTCACATGCCACCTGTGGCATGCGTGCCATAGGTTCGCCATCACAGACTTATATTGTTGTTTTGAAACAATCGGCCTTACAAGTATTTATTTTGACACACGTATGCTAATAAGTAACACTTATTACTTACACACTGTTTATGCCAATTACTTACACTAATGGTAGTTTGGGATAATTGTCAGGGTATTATTATTATTATTATTATTATTATTATTATTATTACAAATTTCTCACTCAGCATTGTAAATTCTGGGCTCAATTGCGGTTGTAAGTTGAGGACAACCTGTACAGCGAACACACAACAAGAAGAACAAAAAAAAAAGAAGGAACAGAAAGAACTGATTTTTCTAAAGTGGCATTCGGGGGCTTCTCAGAACCTGATCTCCACTTCAAACATAAAATAGACATTGTGCTGATTTGCTTCAGGAAAGCACGCAAAAGGATTTGATTCCATATTATCCGAAACTAGCCGGTTATCCGAAGCCTCATCTTCGCAAGGGAATGGAATGCACAAAAGCAGAGCTTTAGCACACAATAAATGATCTGTACAAATTGGTCCTTCATTCAGCAGGCAAATTTAAAAACCCCAAATTACGGCAAACTACCGATCTGTTTCATTTTTGGCACAGGAAAGCAGATCAGGCTCAGGAATTGGCATTTATTTGACGATATCATTTTGTCCCATTTTACGATTTCCCTGCAGTTGTTAAGTTAGTAATACGGTTGTTAAGTGAATCTGGCTTCCCCATTGATTTTGCTTGTCAGAAGGACGCAACATGGGATCACATGACCCCGGGACACTGCAACTGAACCCGTTGTCAAGCATCCAAATATAAATCACGTGACCATGGGGATGCTACAACGGTCGTAACTATGAAAAATGGTCACAAGTCATTTTTTTCAGTGCCGTTGTAACTTGGAGCGGTCAATAAACAAACTGTTGTAAGTCGAGGGCCACCTTCCTTCCTCCCTCCCTCCCTCTTTTTCCTTCCTTCCTTCCTTTATTGGTTTGATTTCTTAATCATCATTACATTTACAAAGTAATATAGGCTCGTTCTAATTTTCCCCGGGTGGATGGATGGAGATAGATATATATATATATATATATATATATATATATATATATATATATATATATATATATATATATATATATATATATATATATGTTTTCTCAGGTTTTCGCGGGTGTTTGTATGTAGGTCTTTGGTTATTCGGGTCTTCTCCCACGTAAAATTGGAAGTGTCTTGGTGACGTTTCGACGAAGTCTCATTCGTCGTCTTCAGGCTGGTGTTCTCGGCTTCGTGCTTCCAGGAGCAATGTGTGTGATCGTAGCTGTTTCTTCCTTTTATATATATATATTTACGTTCTCAACATGGATGTCCCAATATATATCTTTGTATATAATTGGATTATTATGCCAGTTTCAGTGGGTTTCTTTCTTGAGGGGAAACATTCTGCTTCTCCCCCCCTCCTTTTTTTATTTTTATTCCTCCGTTCAAGTCATATACAGTACGCTGCTATAATTTCACAATTCTTGGTTTAAAAGAAGCTAATGCTTCTTAATCTCTCTCTGTGTGGAAGAGACTACAGAGGAATGGCTTTTGACTAATTCTCATGCACAAGCTAATATCTTGCTTGTTATTGCCATAGATTGTACAGACATGCGATTTGCAGGCATTCCTAATGAAGGCCGGTCCTTTTGGCACATCTAAACAGATTTAAGAGAAAACAAATGCAAAAAGCTCTAGGGAAAAGACCTAGATCATCTTCTTATTATCCTAATAGAAATATAAACAGGAACGGAAGGGATCATCTACCTTTCTGAAAACCGAGAATTTTATAAAATGTTCTTATGGCCCCAAGGAAAAGAAAAGATTTAGGTACAGGAAGTATGCAATAAGACAACCATTTCTGTTATTCTAATTGATTTTCACCCCAGTTTTTTAAAAGCAAGGGCTTACAAAGGCAGTTTATAATAAAGATGTTAGAAAGAAAGCTAAAGAAACGTTAATTTTTTTAAAAAATAATCAGAGTAAAACGTAGAAGCTAGGATCAAGATTAGTATTGAAGAATAACCATGTATTTGGACGTATTTTTAAATAAATGGAACTAAGCAGTATAATGATAAATGTCGGAACTTGGGGAATATTGATATTTTCCTGATTGTTTTTAGAAATTCTGGCACTAGCTATTAAAAGATGAAGCTCCCAATTCTGTGATTCTGTTATTCTAGCTTGCCTGTATCTGGTTAATGTCAGTGTGCTAATTGAAACACAATTCCAAAATCTTTTCTCGTTTCCTCCATTTATAAGGGGAAAAGCATTACAGGTAGTCCTCAACTTACGACCACAATTGAACCCAATATTTATGTTAAGCGGGAACTTTGTTGTGAGTTTTGCCCCATTTTACAACTTTCTTGCCCCAGTTGTTAAGTGAATCATTACAGTTGTTAAGTGAGTAAAATGGTTGTTAAGTGAATCTGGCTTCCCCATTGTCAGAAGGTCGGAAAAGTGGATCACACAACCCTGGGACATTGCTACCGTCATAAATATGAGTCAAATGCCAAGCATCCAAATTTAAATCAAGTGACCGTGAGGATGCTACAATGGTCATAAGTGACAAAAATGGTCATAAATAACTTTTTTTTAGTGCTATTGTAACTTTGAACAGTCACTAAAGGAACTGTTGTAAGTCAAGAACTACCTATACTTGTATCCAGCAATATAAGAAATAAAATCACCTCATGGCATTCATATTTTCAGTTAAAAATCTGTTGTTGCATTTAAGTGTTTGCCAAAATTCCTAACACCTATGGTAACACCATTTCCAAATTGGTTAGCTACATGGATATGTACAAAGAATATTTTGTAATTTTCTTTTGTTGTGTCTTCTCTGGTTTGTTAGATGTGCTTTACAGCATTCATGGGAGGAATGGATTATTATTATTAGACATGTGGCTAAGATGCTGAGCTTGTCGATCGAAAGGTGGGCATTTCAGCGGTTCGAATCCCTAGTGCCATGTTAACAGGGGAGCTCCCGTTACTTGTCTCAGCTTTTGTCAACCTAGCAGTTCGAAATCAGGTAAAAAATGCAAGTAGAAAAATAGGGACCACCTTTGTTGGGAAGGGAACAGCATTCTGTGCACCTTTGGGTTTAGTCATGCCGGCCACATGACCACGGAGACGTCTTCAGACAGCGCTGGCTCTTTGGCTTTGAAACGGAGATGAGCACCGCCCCCTAGAGTCGGGAACGACTAGCACATATGTGCGAGGGGAACCTTTACCTTTATGATTTTAGGAGGGTTACAATCAGAAACGTGACAGAGGCCAGTTCGGCTGGAGAATAAAGATGTGAATGATAAAATTCCCGAATGTTTTCCCGAAAATAAGACCCAACCAAAAAACAAGCCCTAGCATGATTTTATGGATGCTCATAATATAAGCCCTACCCCAAAAATAAGCCCCAGTTAAGATCGTCAGCCAGATAGATGCATTTACTGTATTTCCCGAAAATAAGACCAACCAGAAAATAAGCCCTAGTGTGTCTTTTGGAACAAAAAATAATATAAGACCTGGTGTTATTTTCGGGAAAACACGAGTATGAAATATGAGTCAAACTTCCATGTTGTTTCAGTTGAAGTTGAAGTTTTTCAACTAAGAGCAGACAGACTTTTAGTGATTGTCGACCATGGTTAATACAGGTAGTCCTCAACTTACAACAGTCTGTTTAGTGACCATTTGTTCAGAGTTACAATGGCACTGAAAAAAAATGACTTCACATGACTTTTGAAGAATCCCCATAATCATGTGAACAAAATTCAGATGCTTGGCAACTGGTTCATACTTATGACCATTGCTGTGTCCTAAGATCATGTGATCCCCTTTTGCGACCTTCTGACAAGCAAAGCCAATGGGGAAAGAGAGGTTCTCCCCCATTTCCTCCTTCTACCAACCTTCCCACCCCCACCAGTAAGGGTGCATCTGTTTGGGGGGGTGGGTGTGTCTGTAATGGAGGAACTGCGGGGCTCTTCCCTGTCCTTTTCTTCCTTCTATCCATATTCCTTAACGCCGGTTGCCAAGGCAATTCCGAAAATAAAAAGGAAGCCATGAATTCATATGCATACTTCCAGCAAGAACTGGCAAGGATCAATCGGCTTTTGGATGCCGATACACGTTTCAATAGATTTGTTGTACTAGCAAGGCCTTTCGAACTGTGGAGGGGGAGCATAGCCTTCTGCCAAAATTTACACAGGTTGACATGAGCTGAGTTACGAGGAAAGGAGTGGGACGACAACAACAACCTTTACAACAAGGATGGCGAACCTTTTGGACTCAGTGTGCCAAAAATGCCTACCTTGAACCTCCTGGCGCTCTCTCTCTCTCTCACTCCTCCCCTTCCTCTCTATCCCTTTCCCTCCCTCCCTCCCTCTTTTTCTCTCTCCCTCCCCGTCTGTCTCTCCTTCTTTCCCTCTCTCACTCTCTCACCCTCCCTCCCTCCCTCTCTCACTCCCTGTCTGCCTCTCTCTCCCTCCCCATCAAATGTTCTCCCTCCCTCTCCTATCCCTCTCTTGCTCTCTCCCTCCCTCTTCTTCTCCCTCTCCTCCTCCCTTCCCTCTCACTACCCCTGTCTCTACCTCTTTCCCTCTCTCTCACTCTCCCTCCCTCTCCATCCCCCCTTACTCTCTCCCTCTTTCATTCCCTCCCCCTCCACCTCAAACTATCACCCCCTCCCTCTTCCTCTATCCCACTCTCTCTCTCCCTCCCTCTCCTTCCCCCTCTCCCTCTCTCTCCCAGTCTGTCTCTCCCTCTTCCTCTCTCTCTCATACACACATACACATATACAAGTGGGAGACCTCTCCAGACCTCCCCTCCCCTCCCCTTCAAAAATCACACAAACATGATTTTTCAGAGGCCTGAGAGACCCCCCACTTGTCAGCAAAAATGGCACGGTATGTCATCTATGGCAGTAGTCACTAACCACCCGCAGGATTTAAAATTATGAATTTAGTGGTCCCTCAGGTCCAAAAGTTTGGTGACCCCTGAGCTATGGCCCCTGTGTCATAGCTTTGCCATCAATTCCTTAGACTTATAATTTTGCAGTTGGATTATTTTTTAAAAAAAAACAAAACAATTCAACGTCTATAATATGTTTAATAAATGGAATATAGCTATCATAGGACAATTGGATAAAGATCACACAAGCAAAAAACGTATTCTGAAAAGTTGGTCGTTGCCCCCAAAACAGTCCTTATCCAGGCCTCCCTGGACAAGCTCAACACACCACGATATTAGCACGCCAGCATTGCTTCTTTTGAGGCATTGCCCCTGTGCTCTATGTCGCCATTGGCATTGGCTAAATTCCATTTAGCACCCCAGTGCCAAAAAAGAAAAAAAAATGTAAGTCATAGCCACCTGGTACTATTTTCAGCAAAATTGTGGAATGCATTCGAGTCATTGGACCCTGTACAAATGTGGCACCTGGAGTTAGTATTACAACTTTGGACAAAGCTATATTTGAGCCAGTGAAGAACTGAATGTTATTTCCTTTTTTTGCTAGATAACATTGGGAAGGATAGTTTCAGAGATAGGGGCTTAGTCGGCAGAGGAGTATAGATAAGCTAGTATTAAGAACTTCTACAGACTTCTTACCGAAAATCAATAGTATCTTTTATATTTCTCTGGAGATAATTCTTCTTCCTCTCCACCCTAATCTTCAGAAAAGTGGACGAAAGGAGAGAAGCTGCATGTTATAGCAGTTTAAAACTCCCAGCAAAAAAAAAAAAAAGTCAGTGGCCTGGGTAAGCACTTCAATTAAGCCTTGGCAATAGAGCGGTCAGCAATTCTGAATTGGCTGTAATTCGAAAGCTGGCCCTTGCCAGCTCAACTAATAAAATGGAGAGAATTAACACTTTGGCTGGGTTCGCAAAACATGGCCGTCTAGGGTAAAATGGGATAGGGCACGTTGTGGCCCGCCATGTTGTGAGAAAGTCAACCATTACGTTAGCATGTCCCAAAGGTGCTTTTTACAAAAGGCAACTGGACTTTGTTTTTCCTTGAAGACGTTTCGCATCTCATCCAAGAAGCTTTATCAGTTCTGACCAAATGGTGGAAGACGACAGGATTGATACTCCTTGCAGTGCTCTGGTCATTAGCACTCTTTCTGAGGATTGTTGAGGCCACTTGGAGGTTTATCTGTGGTCTCGGGGTCACCTGAATAGTGGAAATGGGTATGGAGCCTTCTTGGAACTGCTGAAAAGATTGTGTTGTAAACAGATAAACCTCCTAAGTGGCCTCAACAATCCTTAAAAAGAGTACTAATGACCAGATGACTGCAAGGAATATAATCTTTCCATCCTCTACCATTCAGTTAGAACTGAAGACGTTTCTTGGATGAGAAGCGAAACATCTTATATTATGTGAACACAGGAATTGTGCTTTTTTTAAAAACAAAAAACAAAAAAACAGGTTAGGTGTGTTGTTTGAACCCTGTTTTTATTTCAAAACCTTGTCTGCACATAATAGATTTTGGTATGTGCAACATATTCATTGTCTCTGCAACAGAAATAGACAGTTTGCCCTCAAGTTATAACCATACCTGCGCCGAACATTTCTGTTGCTAACCAAGGCAGTTTGTTAAGTGAGTTTTGCCCCATTTTACGACCTTTCTTGCCCCAGTTGTTAAGTGAATCACTGCAGTTGTTATGCAAATAACACGGTCTTCCCCCTTGACTTTGCTTGTCAGAAAGTCACAAGAGATGATTACCTGACCTCAGAGCACTGAAACAGTCATAAAGATATGCCAGTTGCCAAGCATCTGAATTTTGATCACGTGACCATGGGGCTGCTGCAATGGTCGTAAGCGTGAAAAACGGTCACAAGTCCCTTTTTGCAGTGCCATTTTTTCATTTTGAACAGTCAATAAATAAATACAATGTAAGTCGAGGGCCACTTTGTGTTTTAAACCTCTAACGTTTTCTGGCTTATTCATTCATTCATTTACTTATTTACCGTGTTTCCCCAAAAATAAGACCCTGTCTTATTTTTTGGTTGAACTCTGAAATAAGTGCTTGGCCTTATTTTTGGGGAGGTCTTATTATTTTGGGGCGCGTGGAGCAAGACGGGGCTCCTCTTGCCATCTTACCTGATTTCCAGCTCTGTCTCCCTAACCCTAACAAAAGGAAATGCTGCGCATGCATTTCAGTATTTTCGGGGAGGGCTTATTTTCGGGGAGAGCTTATTATTTTGGGGTGCGTGGAACAAGCCGGGGCTCCTCTTGCCATCTTACCTGATTTCCAGCTCTGTCTCCCTAACCCTAACCAGAGGAAATGGCGGGAACCGGCTGCGTATGCGGTTAAATATTTTCGGGGAGGGCTTATTTTCGGGAAGGGCTTATTATTTTGGGGTGCGTGGAGCAAGACGGGGCTCCTCTTGCCATCTTACCTGATTTCCAGCTCTGTCTCCCTAACCCTAACCAGAGGAAATGGCGGGAACCGGCTGCGTATGCGGTTAAATATTTTCGGGGAGGGCTTATTTTCGGGGAGGGCTTGTTATTTTGGGGCGCGTGGAGCAAGACAGGGCTCCTCTTGCCATCTTACCTGATTTCCAGCTCTGTCTCCCTAACCCTAACCAGAGGAAATGGCGGGGACCGGCTGTGTATGCGGTTAAATATTTTCGGGGAGGGCTTATTTTAGCTCTTGCGCTCAAAAGCCCGATTGGGCTTTTTATCAGGGGATGTCTTATTTTCAGGGCAACAGGGTATCAAATTACATTCCAAATTCTTTGGAAGAGAAAGATGAAGACGGTCCTTCATATACGATGATGGTAGAGGAATTCGGCATGTCTAGCTATCGGCCCCAGTCAGTATTGCCAGTAAGGCATGATGGGGTTTGTAGTTCACTAAGGTCTTTTATTTCATGGCTAAGAAATCTGGCTCCGGCCTAGACTGGAAACTGACTAAAGGAACCTTCTTTCCGTTTTGTTGTATTAATATGGAGTCCTTCCCACAGATTTGTAGTTATTTTCTTTGTTTTGAAACAGTTCTAGAAACACCCGCCCCCCCGAGACTGCCAGCTTGTTTTTGTTCGAGTTGATAATTTATTCTCCGAATTCCTTGGAAATTATCCTGTTCTATTGTAGATTTCTCCCCCAATATAGTCTCCCTGGGGCTGTTGTTACCATGGAAACAACAAGGCCGGTTTGTGCGGGGTGGGAGGGGAGAGGAAACAAGGCCTTGCCAGGAAAAGGTGAATTGGCAACCCTGGATGCTTGTGAATTCATGGCAACTGGCTTCCCGAACCTGGTGTCCTCCCGACGAGCTGTACTACAACTCCCATAATCCCCAGTCCGTTGCCCTTTTGCAAATGGATGGGGAGGGATTATGGCGGTCCAGAATTTATACAGGTGGCCCTCAAATTACAACCATTCCTTTGGCAACTGTTTGAAGTCACTAAGCGTGAAAAATGGTTACGAGCCACTACTTTCAATGCCTTTGTCGCTTTGAACGGTCACTAAACCAACGGCCATAAATCAAGGACTACCTGTACACCATCCTTCTGAAATCTAATCTTCAGTCCGACCTTCACCTCATCATTGCACACTGTAAGTTCACTAAGCATAATTGTTGACATTAGATTACAGGTACTGTAGTCCTCGATTTACAACCACAATTGAGCCCAAAATTTATGTTGCTAAGTGAGAAATTAGTTAAGTGAATTTTGCCTCATTTTATGACCTTTCTCACCTTATTTGTTAAGTGAATCCCTGCAGTTGTTAAATAAGTAACACCGTTGGTAAGTGAATCTAGCTTCCCCATTGACTTTGCTTGTCAGAAGGTCACAAAAGGGGATCACATGACCCCGGGACACTGCAACCGTCATAAATATGAACCAGATGTCAAACATCACATGACCGTGGGGATGCTGCAACGGTCGTAACTGTGAAAAATGGTCGTAAGCCACAGTGAACAGTCGCTAAATGAACTGTTGTAAGACGAGGACTACCTGTAATATTAACATTAACCTGGAATTTTCACTTCCCACCTTTACTTTACGGTGAACTCTTTCCGAAGCCTTACTTTCAATTTAACAGAGTTAATTTAGAAAAAATATTGCCCTCATAACAATGCGCGGCCTGTAATAAGCAGCAATGGGTTTTAATATTCTTACCACCGGTTTGCCCTGCCCCTATCTAATCGGGAGGAAATGGGGATTTTGCAGTAACCTTCCCCCAGATTGGGGAGGGAATGGAGTTTTTACAGTATCCTTCCCCTGCCACACCCACCAAGCCACGCCCACCTAGCCATGCCACACCCACCAAGCCACACCCCCAGAACCTGTAATAAAAGAATTTGAAACTCACCACTGGCGCTGGGACTTGGTAGGCAGAGAATAGATGGGGGCGGGGCCAGTCAGAATTTTTACTACCGGTTCTCCGAACTACTCAAAATTTCCACTAACCGGTTCTCCAGAACTGGTCAGAACCTGCTGAAACCCACCTCTGATGTGCGCCTTCCACATATGCGCGTGGCCTCGAAAACGTGGCTAAATAGGATGGCATTATGCCGGGGCTGGTGGGTAGGCCCACCCGCAGTCGCCGCTACCGGTTTGTGCGAACCGGCTGAATACCACCTCTGGTAATAAGCTCCTATAGCAGTAGAGTGTGTATGTATGTATGTATGTATGTATGTATGTATGTATGTATAGGTATATTTATTTATTTATTTATACATACATACATACATACATACATTCAATTGCTTCTTGGTCCTTTTAATTTTTAATCTTACCAAGGCCTCTCAATAAAATTCCATATTCAGGGCCATGAATTTCTTCATAAGCATATGCCTTCTTCACATAGAAAAATCACTTTACAACCAGGAGTCTAAATTAGACTAGGAAACGTGGGGGGAGGGGGGGCGGACCTCTAGGTGAACACAGTTGCAGGCCACTTTCATATTGTTGCTAAGAATGTGTTCTTAGCATGAATATGTTCCAGGTAATCACTTCAAAATTGACTTAAAGACGTCTTTACCTTTATCTAAGAATAAAAGGAACAATGCAGCTACTAAGGAAATGTTCTCTGGTGTAGTCCAGTCATCAAAATGTTTTATAAACGTGTTATCAAACATTTTTCTTGGCAGTTTCTTTCATGTCTGTGAGTCTATTAGAGAACATGAGATACATTTCTCTTTATGCGCTCGAAATTAGCGTTCACATTAGAAATTCTGTATCTTCAAGTCTTTAAGAATCATCAACATTATTTGTCTGGGTTTTTTAATCTACCAAACTGCCTGCACATATTTATATTAGTCATTTGTTCGTTCATTCAAGGTGGTGGGTGGCAATTTTCTTTTCTTTTTTTTCAGATTACAAAAACTTTGCTTCCTAGTTGCTTAGATACAGGGCAAAGTGGCTTTCTAGGCATCGCATTTTCCCTTCGCTTTCAAAGGAAGACAGCTTTTTTTAAAAAAATCATATATGACCGTGATGGCGAACCTATGACACGTGTGCCATAGGTGGCACACGAGCCATATTAGTGGGCATGCCAGCTCAGGTCTGGGGCGCATGCGCGCTCCGGCCAGCTGATTTTCGGGCCTTCTGGGCCCGCCAGAAGTAGGGAAACAGGCTGTTTCCTGCCTCTGGAGGGCCTGGGGGTGGGGTGAGGAAGGCCTGTTTTTCTTTCTTACCTGGCTCCAGATCCTCTCTGTGTATCTGGGAAGGGTGAAAACAGCCTTTCCCACTCCCTTGGAGGCCCTACGGAGGCTGAAAGGGCCCATTTCCCGACTCCCGGTGGGACAGGAAGTGACGTTTTTTCCTGTCCCCAGCCTCCAGAGACTCCTAGAGAGGCTCCTAGAGGCTCCTAGAGACTCCTAGAGAGGTTCTGGAGGCTGGGGACAGCAAAAAATGTCACTTCCTGTCCCACCGGGAGTCGGGAAATGGGCCCTTTCAGCCTCCGTAGGGTCTCCAAGGGAGTGGGGAAAGCTGTTTTCGCCCTTCCCAGATACACAGAGAGGAAAACGGGCCTACCAGGCCATCATGTGCCAGGAGCGGGAGGGAGGGGGGAGGGGGTTGCGCACGCATGTGCATGGGCATGTGCGCGCGCAACCCTCCCCCGCCCCCCCCTCTCCTGGCACGCGATGGCAAAAAGGTTAGCCATCACTGGTATATGAACTGAGGGGTCAGGAAGAAAGTTGGCTTATTGTTAACATTGTCCTGAAGCCAAACCTCACAACTCACACCCTGGTCAGCAGTTCAAACTCCTACCATCTGGAAGGAGATATCAAAGCATAGCCAGCCGCACAAACAGGCTGAAGAATAATAATAATAATAATAATTTTATTTCTATACCGCCCTTCTCCCGAAGGACTCAAGGCGGTGTACAGCCAATTTAAAAACACAAGGCACAACAATAATTAAAAATTAAAATAAATAGATTTGGCCGATTTAAAACCCCAAAAATTTAAAATACCCCAATTTAAAATTATTAAGTTGATAGCCCGGCCTGGCGGAACAACAGGGTCTTCAATGCGCAACGAAACACCCGGAGGTCAGAGATCTTATGTATTTCCGGGGGCAGTTCATTCCACAGGGCTGGGGCTCCCACAGAGAAGGCCCTCCCCCTGGGTGTCGCCAGCCGACATAACTTGGCTGATGGCACCCTGAGGAAACCCTCTCTGTGGGAGCGGACTGGTCGGTGGGAGGCTATTGGTGGCAGAAGACGGTCTCGAAGGTACCCGGGTCCTATGCCATGGAGCGCTTTAAAGGTGGTAACCAACCTTTAAGAACAATTTTTATCCATGGGCTATCAGACTCCTGAATGTGAAATAACATCATAACTACGTAGTACGATGGACTTGCAGGGCCGGCGCAATGTGCAACATGTTCACACTGGTGTAATAGGACTGGGGGTTTGTTAATATGATTTATTGGGTTAGGGATTTTCTGTTTCCACTGTGAGTTGTATTGTGTTGGGGGGGGTGCACTGAGGGAGCTCCACCAATCTCATTGTACATATGTTGTGCAGTGACAATAAAGGTTGTTGTTGTTGTTATTATTATTTATTTTATTCATTAAACATGAAACTCAGTCAACTGAACATTCAAAAATGCATCACAAATACCATTGACTGGTGCGAATGGTTGATACGGGTTGCTGGCAGCCTCCTAGGTATCAACCAAGTACCTTCTTGAGATGTACGATGTTCCAAGTAGCGCAGTTTTTTGCAGTTCCGCTGGTGTTCTTAATGTATCTTGTAAAATTCCTGGACATGGTACCAATGCCCCGATGACAGTGGGTATCACTGTTACATGTTTCATCCATAGCCGTGTAGTTTCGATGTCCAGGTCGCAATATTTCATGATTTTTTTCAATTCTTTTTCTTTGATTCTGGCATCTCCTGCTACCGTGATGTCAATAAATTGTACGTTTCAGTTTTTGACAACTGTGATATCTGGTGTGTTGTGTCCTTGTGACTATTATTATTATTATTATTATTATTATTATTATTATTATTTAATCTTTAGTGAGATTCACAGCCTTTGAGGCTGGTTAATAGCTCAGCAGCTTGAGTCCTAACCAAGGACCTAGGAACTGTTAAGGTATCGTCGGAGGATGTAAGCTGTTCCGAGTAAGGTGGGTTTTTTGTAAAGTCAAAATGTTCAAGTCCGGCAAATTTAGAATTTCTAAATAGCGGGGTAGCCCTTTGGGTATTGCTCCAAAGGCTCCAGTTACAATCGGGACAACACACAATTTCTTTTTCCACAGTCGCTCAACTTCAATTTGCAAGTCCCGGTACTTTGTGATTTTTTCTTGCTGCTTATCTTCAATCCTTGCATCACCAGGTATTGCAATGTCAATGAACCATACTTTTTTCTTTTCAACTACTGTTATGTCAGGTGTGTGGTGGACCAAGTGCCTGTCAGTCTGAATCCAATATGGCGTTGTTGTTGTTGTTGTTGTTGTTATTATTATTATTATTATTGGTTAATCTTTAGTGAGATTCACAGCCTTTGAGGCTGGTTAATAGCTCAGCAGCTAATAATAATAATAATAATAATAATAATAATAATAATCTGGATATTGTACAGGGATTACAAATAGGGAAGTTATTGCTAAAAAAACAACATGCCTTCTAAATCAGGAGTGTCCAACCTTGGCAACTTTAAGACTTGTGGACTTCAACTCCCAGAATTTTCCAATCAGGCTGGCTGGCTGTTTCTAAAGTATCACGGATTAGTAAGGACATTGCCATGAAAGTAAATAATTTTCCAGCCTGTCTGCCCATCAACTAGAAGACTTCAGGTAGTCCTCAACTTATAACCATTTATTTAGTGACCATTTGAAGTCACAATGGGCTTAAAAGTGACTTTTAAGACAATTTTTCACATTTATGACTGTTGTAGCATCCCCAAGGTCATGTCATCAAAATTCAGATTGGCTGGCGATTGGTTCATATTTATGACGGTTGCAGTGTCCAGGAGATCACGTGATCCCTTTTTGGGACCTTCTGACAAGTAGAGTCCATGGGGAAGTCAGTTTCACTTAACAACCGTGTTACCAACTGAACAGCTGCAGTGATTCACTTCACAACGGTGGCAAGAAAAGTCATAAAATGAGTCAAAACTCACTTGGCAGCTGTCTCGTTTAACAACAGACGTTTTGGGCTCAATTGTGGTCGTACATCGAGGACATAAGAGCAGTGTTCCAATATTTGAGGGGCTGCCACAGAGAGGAAGGGGTCAAACTATTTTCGAAGGCACCTGAAGGCCAGACAAGGAATAATGGATGGAAACTGACCAAGGAGAGATTCCACCTGGAAATAAGGAGAATTTTTCTGACAGTGAGAACAAACAACCCATGGAACAGAAGTTGCCTTCGGAAGTTGTGGGAGCTTCATCACTTGAGACTTTCAAGAAGAGACTGGACTGCCATCTGTCAGAAATGGTGTAGGGTCTCCTGCTTGGGCGGGAGGTTGGGCTAGATGACCCACAAGGTCCCTTCCAACTCTGTTAATCTGTATCTGACTACCTGTATTCTCAGGCTGACGCGATTGTACGAAGTTGTGCATTTGTGTGGTTTGGTGTGTTTTTTTCCCCCCCGAAACTCACCAAACTCATTCGTTTCCCTCCCCTCTCCCTCTCTCTTTCGGAAGGACTGTCACAATGTGGGCACCGACCCCCTTGTTCCTAAAAGGATTGGCTCCAAACTGCTGCTTTAGTGCTTGGCATGGAGGCTGGATTAATAGGTTGGGTGTTCCGAAGATGGCAAGCAGCAGCACAGGGATAATCCCCCCCACCCCCGTTTTCCCCACCCAGTGTGGAGCTGTGCTCATCAGCAAATTGTAAAGTGGTGGCGGAGCTTGGCGGGCAACCCTCTTATCCATTAAAAGGGAAATTTCCCAAGCAGGGGCTTTAATCCCAACTTGGAAGTGGAAGTTGGCCAGCCATGGCTGAGAAGGTTCGCTCTTCATTCTTTAATCGAATCATGAGAATATCCACAGTTCATGCTCCTTGCGCCATCAATCTCCCTTTGCCTTTCCTCTTCCCCGGCAGCCCATCGGTACGTTCAAGAAGTAGGCAGAAATAACACACACAACACACACACACACACACACACACATACACAAAACACACAATCCATCCAAACCACTAAGATTCTGGAAGCCACAGACCACATCTGGGAGGCCTTTCATATTTACAAGTTTCTTTTGCTAAGCCAGATATTCATTCAGTGAGTTTTGCCCCATTTTACGACTTTTCTTGCCACAGTTGTAAAGTGAATCACTGCAGTTGTTAAGTTAGTGTTGTTGTTGCTGTTGTTGTTATTATTATTATTTAGATTTATATTGCCACCTATTCGCACATGGCGACTCAAGGCGGCTTACAAATATATAAGTAAAGGTAAAGATTCCCTTCGCACATATGTGCTAGTCGTTCCCGACTCTAGGGGGAGGTGCTCATCTCTGTTTCAAAGCCAAAGAGCCAGCGCTGTCCGAAGACGTCTCCCTGGTCATGTGGCCAGCATGACTCAACGCCAAAGGCGCACGGAACGCTGTTACCTTCCCACCAAAGGTGGTCCCTATTTTTCTACTTGCATTTTTTACGTGCTTTCGAACTGCTAGGTTGGCAGAAGCTGGGACAAGTAACGGGAGCTCCCCCCGTTATGCGGCACTAGGGATTCGAACCGCTGAACTGCCGACCTTTCTGATCAACAAGCTCAGCGTCTTAGCCGCTGAGCCACCACGTCCCTGTATACAAATATATAAAAACATCATATAAACAACAATAAAACTAGTAAAAGAATCATATATAATAAAATAAAATCATCCGCCCACCCACCCCCGGCCCCGGTAATAGGGTTGTTAAGTGAATCTGGCCTCCCCACTGACTTTCCTTGTCAGAACATCGCAAAAGGGGGGATCACATGACTCCGGGATGCTGCAACCGTCATAAATATGAACCGGTCGCTGAGCATCCCAATTTTGGTCACGTGATCATGGGAGGATGCTGCAACGGTCGTAAATGTGAAAAACGGTCCTAAGTCACTTTTTTCAATGCCGCTGTCAGTTCGAGCAGTCACTAAATGAATGGTTGTAAATTCGAGGACTGTGGTATTCTGTATTCCGTAGCAAGATTGTTCTTCGCGTTGTAATTTTCTACCGTGCGCATTGAAGTTGTGGATTGTAGACCATAATATCCTGTGGGAGACTCAGGGAAGATTTATAGCACTTTTCCTTCTGCCATAGGAAAAAAATGTTTCCCGGATGTGCACAAAAGTACTTTGCTTATGCAGATGAACTTTGGATAACAATGATTATATCCAGGTTGTAGATTAATAACTCTGTGGTTTGCATCCAAATGACGGTAGCAGAAGATTAGTGCTTTGTTCCATGATTATTCAATGTTTTGTTTTTCCCTCAGACCAAAGCCATAGCTCTGCACTGCAAATCTTGGATATTCTCCTCAAGTCGTATCCCCCTCCAAAAGTTGTCGCTAATTTTTAAATGTGGCGCAGGAAAGACAGCTTGTCCATTTAATTTCAATCAAAATTTACTTTGTGTTCCGGCCATCTCCCATATTTTTGTCGCGTTTATCCATTTATGAATTTTTAAATGCACAAAGTCTGAAGTAACGCGGACACCCGAACAGAAATATTATGGTTCGTCATACAGTCATACAGTTGTTCAGGCTGGATTTGGCATTTTGTAGCCCTGGTGGCACTCTGCACATAGCGTGGAGTTCGATCCTGGCAGGGCTGAAGGTTGACTCAACCTTCCATCCTTCGGGTAAAATGAAGACCCAGATTGTTGGGGAAAATATAGTGACATTGTAAACCACACAGAGATTGCAGTAAAGCACTATGGAATGGGTACACACACACACACACACACACACACACACACACACACACGATAGACAGACAGACAGACAGACAGATCTGCCTGCCTGCCTGCTATTGCTATTTGTGACCGCCTATAACTGTGATGGCAAACCTATGGCATGTGTGCTGGAAGTGGCATGCAGAGCCATCTCTGTGGGCTCGCCAGCCAGCGCCCGTTGCTCTTCTGGGTTCCGCTGGCCAACTGGTCTTCGCACACCGGAAACTGGAAGCTCAGCATCCCCATCGGTCAATTGCAAAAAGGCAGCTTTTCTTGAAACAGCTTACATCCTGCAATGAGACCTCTGACACTTGCTGTGCTGAAGTGCTGAAACGGGAGTGCGCGCACGTGCGCCAGGGAATTGCTGGGGAGTTGCTCTTCCGGTTTCCAGCGCTCCCCCGCACACGCACTCTCGTTTCGGCACTCGGTGCCAAAAAGGTTTGCCAACACTGGCCTACAAAATCCTTCCAAAGGATCTGGGCAGATGTAAGTGTTTGATGGTGTCAGAGGTCCCGTTGCAGGATGTAAGCTGTTCTAAGGAAAGCTGCCTTTTTGCAATTGACCGATGGGCATTTTGTCAATGCCGATAGTGTCCAAGTGGTACACCAGTTGTGTTGGCATTGAACCCGGGGCTCCTATTACTATTGGCACTCTCTTTGCTTTCTTTTGCCACAGCCGTTCTACTTCTACAGGTAGTCCTCAATTTACAACCATTTGTTTAGTGACTGTTCAAAGTTACAACGGTACTGAAAAATGTGACTTCCGACCATTTTTCACACTTAGGACTGTTGCAGCATTCTTGAGGTCACGTGATCGAAATTCAGACACTTGGCAAGTTGGTTCATATTTATGACGGTCGCAGTCTCCCGGGGTCATGTGATACCCTTTTGCGACCTGACAAGCAAGGTGAATGGGGAAGCCAGATTCGTTTAACAGCCATGTTACTTATTTTACAACTGCAGTGATTCACTTAATAATTGTAGCAAGAAAGGCCATAAAACAGGCCCATTAAACAACTGTCTCACTCAGCGACAGAGATTTTCGGCTCCGTTGTGATCGTATGTCAAGGACTATCTGTATTTGTGGGACTTCGTATTTTGTTATCTTCTCCAGTTCCTTCTCTTCTATTCTGCTGTCTCCAGATACTGCAGACTTTTTTGTCTTTCTTATCAACGATTAAGTCTGGGGTATTATGTGGCAGGTGCCTGTTGGTTTGAATTCTTAAAATCCCAGAGCAAATAAATACTCAAATTTTTTTACCGCCCATCTCACAGTTCGAAGTGACTCTGAGTGGATCATATCATCATGTGTCTGTTTCACCTGAAAATGACATGACACTAATTCTCAGTTATAACCAAGACAGACACACAGGTACGAATAAACAATAATGGATATTGTGACTAAAGCAGGAAAAAAAAGAATATTTGAGAACCTCTAATGCCAATATCGGTTTTAAATCATTTAGCCCTGTGGGTCATGTAAACAATTTCAAGTCCCTTCACCAACTTTTTCAGTAATTGCTTTGGGTTTTTTTCAGGCCAAAGTCTATCGGCTATCTTTGTATATCTCTGGATTGAGGCTGAAAGGGTCTTTCCAGCAGCTAAGTGATTTGTCTGCCTTGTGTATAAGAAGAGAGGGTGCTGTTTTTCATTTCAGGACCCTCAAAAACAGTGCTTCCATTGAGTTTAGTAATATATATTTCAATTAGCTAATTAATCCAGCCTCGGCTGTCTCCTCACTGGGTGGTTTTTCACAAAAACCCTTATCTCAATCTTCAGTTCCCATCTCTATACAGTGGGAAGGGGGGTGCGGATTGCAACTTACCTTGCAGGGATGTTTTGAGGATGAATTAAATCGGGAGATTTTTGCCCACCCAGGGGCTTACGACATGGGGTGGGCTCATCAATCTTTTTTTTTTCTTTTAAAAAAAGCTTGGTTTTTCAAAATCAGACAATTACCCGATTAAAACAAATGGAAGAGAAATTAGTTAGCGATCCAGATAGTGTTTTGCACTTATAATCCATGAAACAACATGTGAAATGATGATCCGAGGTACAGCCAGCAATATAGAAAATATTAACATCAGTTAAACCCCAGTTGTGGGGTTTTCCAAAAGTCCTGACAGTGAGAACAACTACCGTGTTTCCCCAAAAATAACACCCTGTCATATATTTTTTTGAACCCTGAAATAAGCACTTGGCCTTATTGCCACGCACTCAAAAGCCCGATTGGGCTTATTATCAGGGAATGTCTTATTTTGGGGGAAACAGGGTACTCAGTGGGTATGTCTACCATGTTTCCCCAAAAATAAGACCGGGTCTTACATTAATTTTTGCTCCAAAAGACACATTAGGGCTTATTTTCTGGTTAGGGCTTATTTGGGGGAAAATACGGTACTAAATGCACCCATCTGGCTGACAATCTTAACGGGCTTGTTTAGGGAGTAGGTCTTACATTATGAGCATCCTGAAAAATCATGCTAGGACTTATTTTCCGGTTGGGTCTTATTTTCGGGGAAACAGGGTCGTCTAATGAAAAGAAGAATTAGGGGTGATTTGAGCGCAGTGATGCAATATTTGAGGGGCTGCCACAAACAAGAGGGCGTCAACCTATCCTCCAAAGCACCTGAAGGCAAGACAAGAAACGATGGATGGAAACTAACCAAAGAGAGAAGCAGCCTGGAATTAAGGAGAAACTTCCTAACAGTGAGGACAATTAACCAGTGGAACAGCTTGCCTCCAGAACTTGTGAATGCTCCAACACTGGAAGTTTTTGAGAAGGGATTGGACAACCATCTGTCTGAAATGGCATACGGTTTCCTGCTTGAGCAGGGGGTTGGATTAGATCTGCCCCTTCGCAGCTGGGGGCTTAAGATGAAGCCCCTGGTCTCCCAGTCAAACAGTTCTCCTACTCGGAAGGAAACGGCAGTCAGGTGTGGGATTGGACTCTTCTATGCAGCATATGACCGAGTTGAAACACTGACTGCCGTTTCCTCCTCATAGAGAACGGACGTATCAGGTAAGACCAGGGTGGATTTGATTTAACTCGAGTTGATTTAAATCACAATTTAAATCACGATTTAAATCACTAGTAAAAAGGCTTGATTTAAATCAACTCAATTTAAATCATAATTTTTAAAGAGCAGCTTTCATCTCTGCTATTCCGTTGACCCACTGTTGACTCACCGATAGTCCCAGTGTTGCAGAATATACAGCCTCATGCTACATAACTAAGCTCCATTTCATGCTGAATAAACTAAATTATTTATGTATCTTAAATAGAAAACTATCTCACGATAGATTTTTACCCCCAGTTTTTTATTAAAATAAATTCGATAAAAATTAAAAAAAAATCCAATTTAAATCAAAAAAATCTGATTTTTTTTTTATTTTTTTAAAAAATCATTGATTTTTATCCACCCTGGGTAAGACCAACGTCCATTCTGCCAGTTTCTGGAAGGAAAATCACGGAGAAGATCAGAAAAAGGAAGCCTCACACAGGCTTATCAAATCAAATTGAAAACAAATGCCCCATCATTATTGGGAGCAGTGCAGAATGACTAAGGGCTGTGTGCTTAGAGCACAACATGCAATATTTATTTATTTTGCCTTCAGAGATTGTGGCTGCTCTTATCCATGGAGGTTTATAAGAAGAGATTGGATAGTCATATGTCCAGAATAACTATAGAGTCTCCTGCAAGGGGTTGGACTAGAAGACCTCCAAGGTCCCTTCCCACTCTGTTCTGTTCTGTTCTGTTCTGTTCAGAGTAAATTAGGGCATCTAACTTCCTTCTTTATACAATGTTCCTTCGAAAGTTTAATTAGCTTTCTGAAAATTGGCCTGATTTCTCATTACATTTCCCTTCGGCCGTCTGAATGCACTTTTGCGCTGTGGACAGATGCACCTTCTCTCAGTTGGATGCACAGCTTGAGCAAACCTGGGAAAACAATTAAGGTATCTTTCAAAGTGACTCCGTTTGATTGCATAATTACTCAAATCACGGTCAGTAATGGAATACGTAAGGTTATCTTCTGGCTAATCCTCAAGTAATGGAATTGTGTATCTCGGGGTTTTTTTTCCCCCCCTCCTCAGTCTCCCTCTCGGTGTGCAGGGGGGGGAAAAACAAAAAAACACGAGACACAAGTGATTATGGGAAGTAGGGAGAGTCACTGGAGGCCAGCTAGGAAAAGGAGACCTTATCTGAAGCAATTAATCAGGAAACTCATATTGTAGGATAATTATTCAAAGCTCATGCTAAAATACTTTCAGAGCCCCAGGTCCTAAGATATTCCTCCCCCTCATTTCCATCCCCCTTCTTTCTGGTCAAGGTCACCGAGACAAAGGCCAGGCCTTGTTGCAAATCTACTTTAAAATGCATCTTTTGCTGATGCAGTGATCTTTCACTGATCCTTAATGATATTTTAGCGATCTTTAATGATCTTTTACTGATAGCTATAGCCCTTAGACTTGTATACCGCTTTTCAGTGCTTTCCAGCCCTCTAAGCAGTTTACAGAGTCAGACTATGGCCCCCAACAATCTGGGTCCTCATTTTACCCACCTCAGAAGACTGAGTCCACCGGTTAGGATTATTGGGGCAAGAGGTTGAGTCTGTAAACCACTTAAGAGGGCTGGAAAGCCACTGTGAAGCAGTATATAAGTCTTGAGTGCTACAGTGCTCTTAACTTGCAAAGCTTTCAAGTTGCCATGAGCAGGAGGGGAGGGAGAACTGAAGTGAATTCCATACATTCTTTCTGACTGCAATCAGAAGGAGGGTGTTAGGTTTCACAGCCAGCCAAAGTGGTTAATTGGAGAATGTGATTTATGACATGGCCAGAGAGGAGGGGAGAGACAGGGTCATAGGGGAACGTAAATCTACGTAGGATCAGTCCTAACTGCATCCCAGTATTGCCGGAATGTTGCTCCTAATAAATGGCTATATTTCATTTGAAGTTTGGATCATGGCTCATGAATTAATTAGGGCATCTTTCGGAAACTTGACACCTTTTTTCAGTGCCGTTGTAATTTTGAACAGTCGCTAGCTGTTGTAAGTCAAGGACTACCTACAGCGTTCCGTGTATGGCTGTAAGAGTTGGACCGTAAGGGAGGCTGAAAGCGAAGTCTTGATGCTTTCGAAGTGTGGTGCTGTGGAGAAGTCTCTTGAAGAGTCCCTTGGACCGCGAGGAGATCCAATCAGTCAATCCTAAAGGAAAGGAAGGACAGAGACCGAAACTGAAGCTCAAATACTCTGGCCACCTAATGAGAAGAAAGGACTCCTTGGAAAAGACCCTGATGTTGGGAAAGATGGAAGGCAAAAGGAGAAGGGGACGCCACAGGATGAGATGGTTAGATAGTGTCATTGATGCCAGGAACAAAAATGTGAGGAAAATCCCAGAGACAGTGGAGCATGGAGGGGGGGGGTGTCTGTTATGCTATGGTCCATGGGGTCATGAAGAATCAGACACGGCTTAGTGACCGAGCAACATAGATTTCATGCCTTTCCCAATTTATTCTCTTTCTCCTTTCCCAACAATTAGATTACAATTTACATTATCCATAACCGTAACATGGTCAATTTACTAGGAGCCTATGAAGCACAGGTTATAAAGCAGAATAACCTGCTTTTTTTTTAAAAAAAAAATTGATTTATGTGCCGCCCTTCTCCGGAGACTCAGGGCGGCTTACAATGCGTTAAGCAATAGCCTTCATACTTTTGTATATTTTATACAAAGTCAGCTTATTGCCCCCACCAACTGGGTCCTCAATTTACCTACCTTAGAAAGGATGGAAGGCTGAGTCAACCTTGAGCCTGGGGAGATTCGAACTTACAGTAATTGCAGACCGCTGGTGTTAATCACAATGCTTTTAGTCCGCTGAGCCACCAGGCTCCTTTAGTCTTCTTTATGCTTCCTCAGGTAGACTATCTTCAGTTGATGTCCACTGGGATGGAGTAAAGATTAATTGAAGCATAGATTTATACATCACCCCGTTATAGCTCCACTCACGGCAAGGGCTGCAGCCTTCAGTTGATTAGATATATAAATTGATTAGGGGTGAGCACCCAATTAAATGCATAGGTTTTTTTAAAAGGTTAACTTTTTATATAGGCAGTCATAAAACTGCAGCACCTGGCCAGTTTTTTCCCCCCTTCTTTCTCACATTATTTTTTTTTTTTAAATTTGATTTATATGCCGCCCTTCTCCGGAGACTCAGGGCGGCTTACAGTGCGTTAAGCTATAGCCTTCATACTTTTGTATATTTTATACAAAGTCATCTTATTGCCCCCACAAACTGGGTCCTCAATTTACCTACCTTAGAAAGGATGGAAGGCTGAGTCAACCTTGAGCCTGGCAAGATTACAGGAGAGAATGACCCTCCGGGCTTCCGGGGGTGTGTGGGGAAGGCCGTTTTTGCCCTCCCCAGGCTCCTAGAAAGGCTCTGAAGCCTGGGAAGAGCAAAAAACGGGCCTTCCAGTCCCAACGGAAGTTGGCAAACTGACCATTTCCTGCCTCCGGAGGGCCTTCAGGGGGTGGGGAAGGCCATTTTTGCCCTCCCCAGGCTCCTAGAAAGGCTCTGAAGCCTGGGGAGAGCAAAAAACGGGGCTTCCCCACCCACCCCCAGGCCATCTGTAGGCAGGAGCAGCCTGTTTTCCTACTTCCGGTGCGCCTGGAAGGCCTGAAAATCAGCTGGTCAGCGCGCACATGTGCACCGGAACTGAGCTCACATGCCCACCAATATGCCCGGGACACTAAAACCGTCATAAATATGAGTCAGTTGCCAAATGTCTAAATTTTGATCACGTAACCCTGGGGATGCCGCAACGGTCATAAGTGTGTGAAAAACAGTCACTTTTATGTGAAGCAGATCCCATTGTTGGCCGTGAGACTGAGCCCAGGTATTGCAACCCAGCTGAAATCGGTATTTGCAACCTTATGCTAAAAATTAGCAGCCCTTAATTAGATTTGGCAAAGAGATATTAATAAGAAAATGCCATTTTAGCTCGTCAGTGGAATGCTTGACAAATGGTTTATCAATAATTCCTTGATTTCTCTATCGTTGGTAAGGAAAGGTCCAACTTTTCCATTAACTTCAATCCAGATAGCGAAACAAAGGAACAATTAATTGAATTAATTCAATGGTAATTTAATTTAAAGTTCTGTTACGTTTGAATCTTCCAGAACAGGGGTGTCAAACTCCCGGCTCACGGACCGGATGTATCATGCGCTAGGCACCCCCATGCCCAATTTAGCGAAGGGGAGGAAAATCACAATACGTCACAGTGCAAGTGACAGCGCAAGTTTGACACCCTTATTCCAGAAGGACACAAAACCTTCTTTGAGACTCTGTGAGTCTTAGACAGAAATGCAGTGGTGAGTCCTATCATAGTCTTAGCTCTACAGATCTAGCTGAATCTAGATATGGTGCCTGCCGAGCTCAAAGGTGCTTGTCTAACTGAATTATGAATATTTCTCTCTGATCTCACGGCGCGTTAAACGGGAAGTGTCTGTATTGATTATTTCAAAGCGTCTTCATCTTACTTTAGTGGAAGCCGAACAACTTGTTTGCACACACAAGCGATTTGTCTTATTTTGCCACTTGGTGGGAATAAACTGGCAGGGTGTTTTGTTCTGCCGACTTTAATATATTTCCATTTTGATTTTTTTTCCCCCACACTCTGTTTCTTCCTAGGCCTGTGATGGCAAACCTATGGCACGCATGCCACAGTGGCACGCGTAGCCATATCAATGGGCACACGAGCTCAGCTCTGGCGTGCATGCGTGCACTGGCCAGCTGATTTTCGGGCCGTCTGGGCCCACCAGAAGTAGGGAAACAGGCTGTTTCCTGCCTCCGGAGGGCCTGGTGGGGGGAAGGCCCGTTTTTCTTTCTCACCTGGCTCCAGATCCTCTCTATGCATCTGGGGAGGGCAAAAACAGCCTTCCCCCGCCCCCCTCAGAGGCCCTCTGGAGGCCTGAAACGGCCCATTTCCCAACTCCCGGTTGGACAGGAAGTGACTTTTTTGCTGTTCCCAGCTTCCAGAGACTCCTAGAGAGACCTCCGGAGGGCACATAGAATTATGGGTGTGGGCACGTATGCACGCAAACCTCCCCCCCCGGCACGCGATGGCAAAAAGGTTAGCCATCACTGTCCTAGGCTCTTGGCAAGTGGCCTTGAACCCGAACATGTAATCAAGGCGCTAGGCAAGGTGGTATAAGTAGAATAGAATAGAAGAATAGGATAGGGCAGTGATGGCTAACCTTTTTGCCATCGCATGCCAGGAAGGGGTGGAGTCGTGCGTGCACACGCCCACACCCATAATTCTATGCTCCCTGTCCCCGCGCATGCGCGTGTGACCCACTCTCCCCCCACTCCTGGCACGTGATGGCATGGTAGGCTTGTTTTTTGCTCTCCCCAGCCTCCAGAGCCTTTCTAGGAGTCTGGAAAGGGTAAAAATGGGCTTTCTGCCAACCATAGTAAGATTACGATTATTGATTCTTTGGATTCTTGTAGGCTGTTAAGAAAGTTAATTAACAGCCTTTATTTGAAAAAAGACTGATTTAATTTAGTAAACTAAGGTTTGTACAGACTTTGTGTGTGCTGCGTTCTTTGAGGTCCGTAGCTGGGGCAGAACAGTCCAAAGCATCAGACTTGGCACCCTAGTTAAATCAGCCCGAAAGCTACATTGAGTCCCCTGCACAATTTTACTGACCTTCAGAGTCTCATCTGATTATTGAAAACTTAGGGTAGAGTTTCTCATCATTTTGAAATAGGAAGCCAGGCGAAATATAACTGTAAGCCGTAAAATAAGGATGAAGAAGAAGGAAAAGACTTAATCCTACTTGAAACCCGCTCTTTTCTCATCTCCGTGATTCAACCAGCCCCTTAATCCCTCCCCAAAAACAGCTAAATGAGATCCAGCAAAAAGTTTGTCCATCCCCACTTCAGATAATGTTGTATTTTCATTTGCTTTTATATTTGGAATTCAACTGATCCATAGCTGAAAATCTCCCTTAATTCTTTCCTAAAGCAAATTAGTGCGTGATGCTCATTGGCCTCTGAGATTTCGTGGGCCTCACCTGTGTGTGTAATCTCTGCTTTCGTTAATGGGGTGTCACCATCTCCCCAGGTAGTAAGTCATTCTGGCTTTCTACCCCATTTCCACTTCATTGCAGGTTCTATTACGGGTAGTCCTCGACTTACAACAGTTCATTTCGTGACGAGTCACAAAGGCACTGAAAAAAAGTGACTTATGGTCGTTTTACACAATTACAACCATTGTAGCATTCCCATGATCATGTAATCAAAATTCAGATGTTTGGCAACTGGTCCATATGGGGAGGTGGGAAGGTCGCAAAAGGGGATCATGTGACACCCCTCCCCCCGGGACAAGTGCAAACTGTCATAAGTACATGCCAGTTGCCAAGCATCTGAATTTTTGATCACGTGACCATGGGGAGATTCTTACAACCGTTGTAAACATGAGGATTGGTCCTAAGTCGCTCTTTTCAGCACCGTTGTAACTTTGAACGGTCACTAAACGGATGGTTGTAAGTCAAGGATTGCCTGTAAACCTGGAAGATTTCCCTGAAAAGTGCCAAGATGACGGATAAATAAAATCTTCTGTCTTGAAGGGGTGGGCTTCAAAACTTTTAGCAAGGGTTTGCTGCCTGTTTGCTGGGTGGGTGTGGCCAAGGTGGGTGTGGCCTAGTCGGCCTCCTGCACCACAGTGGGGGGGGCGCGTTTTTGCCCTCCCCGGGCTCCCGAGGCTTTTCTCGAGCCTCCGGGAGGGCGAAAACGACCTCCCCAGGCTCCGAAGGCCCTCTGGAGGCTGGAAATGGGCTCATTTCCAGCCTTCCCAATCTTCCGGTAGGCCCGTTTTTCACCCTCCCCAACCCTCCGCACTTGCCTTGTACTTACTTGGATCCAAAATGGACTGTATAGGGACTCCAGGGAGGGGAGGGGTGGACGGGGCCAGGCAGGAGTGGGATTTGCGGGTTCTCTGAACTGCACAGAATCTTAGCTAGAGGTTCGCCCGAACCCCCAGCAGTTCTCAGATGTTTGGACCAAGAGAACCAGATTGGTCGACTGTATCCTGTGTTTGTTTTCTTTCTGCGCGTGTGTTTTAAATGAGTTGGGAGTTGCTGCACCGGGGTAAAATATTTTCCCGTCTTAAGTGCCAGCTTGAAAACTCCTTCCCAACTGCTATTAGCTCGATAAATACAGAGTATAAAAGCTGACTAAGGACCTTCCCACACATGGGCTGGTTGGTTTTTCCCTTTTTTCCTGCTTTCAGGTGTGGATGTGGCCCTCCCATTCTCACACACACCCTGGTGGCAGGACACGTCAGAAGTCCCAAAATTCCATGAAAAGCTTTCCCAGGCTTTTAATTTTAAAACCACCCCCTTTTTTTTTTCTTTTTCTTTTTTGCCTGCGAACAACAGGCAAGAGAGAATTTTGAGACGGCTCGGAAATTTTTGCTCAAAGAAAAAAAAAAAATCCCTTAAAAACCTCAAACCCACCTGGTGACAATGGTCTCCGATCATCTCCAAATTCATATTTCTTTTTTTTCTTTTTTTTGGTAAGAAATGAGCCGGGCTGAGAAAAAAAAAATATCTCTCACCTTAATGCTTCCGATTACCATAACTGGGCACCTATTATATTATTGTAATCAGGCCTGAACCACCACCAAAAAAAAAGAGGAGATTAACGACGGCAATTTATTGTACCTGACGAGGGGAGAAAATGGGAGATGTTGTCGTTATCATAAATCATATCATAAATAAGCAAAAGAGAAACCCTCGGAAAGCCGGGTTTGCGGTGTCCGCCTTGCAAAGGCCCTTGCCGGCACATTCGCTCAGGATGGTAGCCATAGAAACCCCAAAGTCATATTGTTATCTTACTCTTGCTGCAGTTCTGTGATACAACCATATTAACATATAGATTAGGCCATTTATAATACCAGGTGTCATTTCAGGTTAGCCTGCTTATATAGCATTTTAAGGTTCTCTCTCTCTCTTTTTTTATTGTGGATATGTTAGAAAAGACTCCTTTTTCTGCCGGTCAGTCTCTCTCTCTTTCTCTCTCTCTCTCTCTCTCTCTCTCTTTCTCTCTCTCTAGCCATTTATAGTCCATCAACATTGTACAATCCGTCGTCTTAGTTAATCTACTCCTGTTATTGATTGGCTGCGGTGGACAGGTTGTCATGGCCTAATTACCTTGTCTTTGCTAATAATTTCATTTTTTCACCGGGGGAGTGGGGGGGAAGAAAGAAATACATTTAAATAAGGAATATGGCGAGCATACTTTAGGGAAGTCTTTGGTTAAGGAAGCCTGATTGACAGTGGAGCGGGAAGTGGAGCGGGAATCGGGTTTTTTATTGATGGTAGGGTCAATAAAGGTCACAAACGAAGGTCACAAATGACGATCATGTGACCCCCCACGGGACACTGCAGCGGCCGCAACTTTGAGGACCGGTCGTACATCCCCTTTTGCAGTGCTGTCGTAATTTCAAATGTTCACTGACTGAGTCGTTGGTAAGCGAGGACTACCTGTACAGCACAGATAAAGGAGAATATTTGTAGCTCAGGATTGAAATGGTGATCTCTGAGCTTGGTTGTTTTCTTGCAGACATTTCATCACCAAACTAGGTAACATCCTCAGCGTTAGTAGTCTATATAACCTGCACAGTGTTAAGTAAAGTAGAGTGATGTTGTTTTCATGCAAAGTTTCTGCGGAGATTCTCAGTCATTCTCAAGTTATGGTTGTCCTAAAAGTGCTTTTTTGAAAGGCAGCTGGACTTTTCTTTGTTTTTGTTTTTTTTCCTTGAAGACGTTTCACTTCTCATCCAAGAAGCTTCTTCAGTTCCGATTGAATGGTTGAGGGAGAAATGGAAGGATTTCTATTCCTTGCAGTCATCTGGTCATTTGCACTCTCTCTGAGAGTCATTGAAGCCACTTGGGGTTTATCTGTGCCTTATCAACTCCCAGAGAGAGTGTGAATGACCAGATGACTTGCAAGGGATATCAATCCTTCCATTTCCCCCCTCCACCATTCTGTCAGAACCGAAGAAGCTTCTTGGATGAGAAACAAAACATCTTCAAGAAAAACAAAAACAAAAGAGAAGCCAAGTTGCCTTTCAAAAAAGCACTTTTCGGACATTTCATGCCAAAGGATAGTGTCAAGCCAGTAAGTTTCTTTTCATCTCTGTTACTCCACAATTCTGCCCCTCGACCTTACAGTACCACTCAGTTGGCCTTTTGAAAACCCACTCCCTGAAAGTCGTTTGAAGAGCTGGGGGTCTGGAATCAGCTTGAGGGAAGCCCCCCCCCTCCCCCAGACTGAAATATTTTGGGAAATATAAAAAGAAGCATAATATTATATACCCCCAAAGGAGAAATGGAGAGAAATCTTAACAAAGGCAGAAACCAGCCCCAGTCTTCCTGCCATAACCTCAAGCAGACGTCTTAAGTCTTTAGAGATGGATATGTTGTACCTATTAAAAAAGACCGGGCCAATCTATTCATAAACAAAATGCCTTTAGTCACAGCTCCCACAGAAGGCTGGATCTGATGGGATTAAGAATGTACATTCCCCCCACCCAAATTCTAAGGACAGGACCTGACCTTTAGGACATAATAGGATTTACCCACCACCATTAGAATAGCAAAAGACACAAGGCTCACCACATTGCACAACCCCCTGGAGCATCTCAATCACAAAACCCCAGAACCCTATAAAAATCCATCCACTCACCCAACCATTTGGTCAGCCACCCCGGAAACATGCTGCTGTCACTGAAGTTTCTGGCATCCAAATAAACTTTCTTTCCAACCAGCCAACCTCCATTTTATTTCCAGCATTTTTCTCCTGGCTTGGAACCGGACCGGATTTTTCTTCTAAGAAGCTTTATGAGACCCGCTTTTAAATCATTTCTGCTTAAATCCTCCCACCCTGGATGCTACTGAATTTGTGACAGCAATTGCCTTTGAGCAAGTGTGGGAAGAAATTAGGATTTACTGCTTGAGCCACAGGTACTTGCTCCCTGTGGAAGTGACTCGTTTTTGTGCACAATTCTTTTTTTTTTTCTCCTTCCTTTCTTTTTAGAAAGTCGAGTTCTCTTAAGGGGATGGTCAGGTTTTTTGTTTTGTTTTGTTTTAATTGTCCATTCTTTGTTTTGTGTAATTGTAAGAGCTCCTTCAGAAAGTTATTTTCTACCTCTAGGCAAAGGATTAGGATTCAAAACAAAACAAAAAAATATAGAATATTCACTGGCTCGGGCTGCTAAACCATGACAAACTGGGCAAAAGCATGCTTTCACAGCATTGTTGGCTTGCTTTTGTTTATTTATTTGTATCCCGCCTTCGTTATTTTTTACAAACAACCCAAGGTGGTAAACATATCCAACACTACTTCTTCCACCTGTTTTCTCCACAACAACAACCTTGTGAGGTTGGCTGGGCTGAGAGAGTGGGGCTGGCCCAAATGTACTCAGTTGGCTTTCATGACTAATGAGGGACTATAACTCCCAGTTTCCTGGTGATTGGCCCAAATTTTGCGAGACCGCCTGCTGCTACCGATAACCTCCCACCGGCCAATACGCTCTCACAGAGAGGGCCTCCTTGGGGTGCCGTCGGTCAGGCAATGTCGGCTGGCGGCCCCCAGGGGGCGAGCCTTCTCTGTGGGGGCACCCACCCTGTGGAATGAGCTGCCTCCCGGAATACGATTGATCCCGGACCTCTGGACCTTCCGTAAAGCCCTGAAGACGTTTTTATTTCATCAAGCCGGCCTAGCCTAAATCGTTTTTAACTGGGATTTTAAATTTTATGGATTTGGGGTTTTAAATTGGGTAGCCAATTATTTAATTCTTTTAATTATCTTAACTTTTGTATTTGTATGTTTTTTAATTTTGGCTGTTCACCGCCCTGAGTCCCTTCTGGGAGAAGGGCGGTATACAAATTAAATTAATAAATAATAAATAAATAAATAAATTCACCCAGCTGGTTTTCATGGCTAATGCAGGACTAGAACTCCCAGTCTCCTGATGATTGGCCCAAATTCACCCAGTTGGCTTTTATGGCTAATGCGGGACTAGAACTCCCAGTCTCCTGGTGATTGGCCAGATTCACCCAGTTGGCTTTCATGGCTAATTTAGTACTAAAACTCTCAGTCTCCTGATGATTAACCCAAATTCACCCAGTTGGCTAATGTGGGACTAGAACTCCCAGTCTCCTGGTGATTGGCCCAAATTCACCCACTTGGCTTTCATGGCTAATGTACTACTAGAACTCTCAGTCTCCTGATGATTAACCCAAATTCACCCAGTTGGCTTTTATGGCTAATGCGGGACTAGAACTCCCAGTCTCCTGGTGATTGGCCAGATTCACCCAATTGGCTTTCATGGCTAATGTAGTACTAGAACTCTCAGTCTCCTGATGATTAACCCAAATTTACCCAGTTGGCTTTCGTGGCTAATGCGGGACTAGAATTCATGATCTCCTGCTTTCTAGCCTGGTGCCTTAACTGCTAGATCAAACTGGCATACAGTATATCATCCAGGAAGGAGGGGCTGTGTGCTTAGTGTGTTAATAGATGTGTTAGAGTCTTGTAATTACAGTTTCTGGATCTGAAGCTGGTAGGATGTCACCAGGATAATGCTCAAGGATTTCTAATGGTATTTCTATGAGGGCTGATAAATTAAATTACTGTTCTGTCTGCATGCCTCCAGAATAAAAATTCCTTCAAAAAAATAATATCTCCAGAAATTACAACCTCTATATACTGCTTTGATCCAGTTCCTTTGAGTAACCGTTTGCAGGCAGTTCTCGACTTACGATCACAATTTGATCCCCAAAGTTTGGTTGCTAAGCAAGGCAGCTGTTAAGTGAGTTTGGCTTCATTTTGTCACCTTTTTATTTATTTATTTATAATTTATTTATTGCTATGATTGTTAAGCAGATCACTGCAATTGTTACACGAATCGTGCGGTCCTTAAGCGAATCCGGCTTCCCTCATTGACTTCGTTGAGGCCGCAGGACGGGTGGCACACTGAGAAATTGTTCCCAAAGACCCGGCAGCCCAGCTTTGACTGGATCCATGCTTCCCTGCCCTCTTCCTAGCCCTTACAGCTGAGAAGTGCATTATCAGCTCAGTCCCAGAGAGCTTGGAAAGCTGAGTCTGCCCATCACTGTCCTACCTCACAGGGATGGTGTTATTGAGGACAACAGAAGGACACACACACATTGCCTTGTGCTTTGGAGAATAGCTTGTCTCCCCTCTTCTTTGGGGCAGCCCTTTAGATTTTGGAGCACTGCTATCATGCCACCCCTAGTTCTTTTCACTAGACTAGCCAAACCCAATTCTTGCCACCATTCTTCATATGTTTTAGCCTCCAGTCCCCTGTTCATCTTTGTTGCAGGAGTATTAAAGAGAATTTTTCTTTCACCTCTACACCGAGCTGCTTCTCTGTAACATTGAGGTCAAACCTACAAATTTGAAATATTTTTCCAGCTCGGCTCATTTCTCTTTTAAATCATGCCCCCATAGGGACATGAGCATATTTCACTACCCGAAGAGATCAAGAAGTGATTAAACCAATTTTTTGGAACCTGCACAAAATCTGGCAGCCCAGTCTATTTCTAGCAGGTGGCAGTACAGGAGATTTGAGCCTTCTTCTTTTTCCTCTTCTTCTTCCTCTTCCTCTTCCTCTTCTCCTTCTCCTCCTCCTCTTCTTCCTCCTCCTCCTCTTCTTCTCCTTCTCCTCCTCCTCCTCCTCCTCCTCTTCATCTTCTTCTCCTCCTCCTCCTCCTTTTCTTCTCCTTCTCCTCCTCCTCCTTCTCTTTCTCCTCCTCCTTCTCCTCTTCATCTTCTTCTCCTCCTCCTCCTCTTTTTCTTCTTCTCTTTTTCTCCTCCTCCTCCTCCTCTTCTCCTCCTCCTCCTCTTCCTCCTCCTCTTCTTCTTCTATTTCTTCTCCTCCTCCTCTTCTTCCTCCTCCTCCTCTTTTAAACGACAAAAACACACATGTCCATCCAAGCAAAACTGGAACTAACACATTTCTGTTTCTTACAGAAGGCTAAATAAAACAGAAGCCTTTATCCCCTAGGCAGAATCTCCACTTTGGACCTGCTGCGTAAATCCTCTGGGCCTCGGCCAAAGCTTAACTTGTCTTTGTTTGTTTGTTTGTTTTTACTTAATTTGCACTGCTGGCACAAATTCATGTTTAGACCCGAGGCTCTTGACTCGAATCTCGTAAATCAAGCCATTGACACATTTTAGAGGAAAGGAAGGGTCTCTCCCCCCCCCCCCAGGCTTGAAAGGCAAACCCCCAAAAATCGAATGAGATTTTTGGAGGGGGGGGGGTTTCCAGACACGAGAAGCAAAGTTTTGTTAAAATAACAAGAATGCACCCACCAAATAAATGTCGGGTTGTTTCTCAAATGTTATTCTGTGGCTTGGTTTTTATTTGAGTGCCTTAAAGTGGATGAAAGGGGATTTTTATGTGCCGTAAGTCAAGTCACTGGAAAAGGGTCGCATGGTGCATCAGCTCCCACTATGCCAAAGTAAAGCCAGAAAAAGCCATTTGTCAAGAAGTAAAAGGACAAAGGAATGTAGTTGTTCTGTAACAGGAGTAGCACTAGAATTGGGCTTGCATAATGTAGCTATGGGATCACATTTTGATCACATGGCCATGGGGGACAGTCATAAGTGTGAAAAACAGTCATTACTTAATTTTTTCAGAGCCGTCGTAACTTGGAATGGTTTCCAAACAAATAGTCGTATGTTGAGGACTACCTGTATGACATGGCAGATGAATAAAATATAAATGCAATATTTATTATGAACCGCTTAAAGAGTACGGTATATAATCTTAAATGCTATTTCTATTTATTGGTGCCTTTTCTTGGTGTATTTCTGATCTTCAATTAATTAGAATAGAATTCTTTATTGGCCAAGTGTGATTGGACACACAAGGAATTTCTCTTGGTGCATAGGGTCTCAGTGTACATAAAAAGAAAAGATACGTTCATCAAGAATCATAAAGTACAACACTTAATGATAGTCATAGAGTACAAATAAGCAATCAAATTATACTAGGTAACAATCAATATAAATCGTAAGGATACAAGCAACAAGTTACAGTTATTCAGTCATAAGTGGGAGGAGATGAGTGATAGGAACGATGAGAAAATTAATAATAATGCACTTAGTGAATAGTTAGACAGTGTTGTGGGAATTAGTTGTTAAGCAGAGTGATGGTGTTCGGGGAAAAAGCTGTCCTTGTGTCTAGTTGTTCTGGTGTGCAGTGCTCTATACATCGTTTTGGGGATAAGAGTTGAAATAGTTTATGTCCAGGATGTGAGGGGTCTGTAGATATTTTCCCAGCCCTCTTTTTGACTCTTGCAGTATACAGGTCCTCAATGGAAGGCAGGTTGGTAGCCATTGTTTTTTCTGCCGTTCTAATTATCCTCTGAAGTCTCTGTCTGTCTTGTTGGGTTGCAGAGCCAAACCAGACAGTTATGGAGGTGCAGATGACAGACTCAATGGTTCCTCTGTAGAACTGGATCAGCAGCTCCTTGGGCAGGTTGAGCTTTCTGAGTTGGCGCAGAAAGAACATTCTTTGTTGTGCTTTTTTAATGTTTGGTGTCCATTTTAGGCCTTGAGATATGGTAGAATCTAGAAATTTGAAGGTCTCTACTGTTGATACTGTTGATAATGCCACCTCAGTGGCATCGCAATGAACCGTTCTTTCTGTGCAAGCGAATTCCTCATGAACTCTATAAACTGTTATCTTATCCAGAGCCTGAAAATGACCCAAAGGTGCTTTTTTCAGGAGACAACTGGACTTCCTTGTTTTTTTTTCCTTGAAGACTGTTTTTTATCAGGGCAACCTGGTTTACCCAATTATGGGATGGAGCCTACTGCTTCCATTTTCGCCTTTCAGCCCCAATCCAGGGGCCTTCGCAGGCAGCCAGTTTTGTGTTAAATTTATCTTTGACCGACAAAGAAAAAAAGGGAGACTACCATAGATCTGTTTCAAGCTATTTAGCTGTCATTAGCAAGCCCAGGGGTGTCAAACTCGATTTCATTGAGGGCCGCATCAGGGTTGTGTTTGACCTTGGGGGACCAGGGTGGGCATGGCCAACTCGGCGTCACTGGTGTCAGGGGCGCCTGTGGTGGCCCGAGCGCTCTGCCAGTGAAAATGGGCTCCCAAGCTCTGTTTTAAGCTGTGACGGCCTCCTGCAACTATCAGCCAGCGAAAATGGAGCTGGGGGGGGGCTTCACGCAGCCCTCCCAAGTCGATTTTTGCTGGTAGAAGCACTGCAGGCTGGTCCTTCACTGTTTCCAGGGCAGCTTCACGGGCCAGATCTAAACACCCTGCAGGCCGGATCCAGCCCCCGGGCCTTGAGTTTGACACCCTTGAGCTAGCCATACCCTTCTGGGATTCAAACCCCGCTTAGAGGTTAATACATCTACCTAATATGCAAGTAGCCCGGGTTCAAATCCCAGAAAGGTACGGCTAGCTGATGAGAGCTAAATAGCTTGAAATTGATCTATACTAGTCTCCCTTTATTTCTTTGCCAGTAAAACATAAATTTCTTTGAAGACGTTTCACTTCTCATCCAAGAAGCTTCTTCAGCTAGAGCTGAGGAAGCTTCTTAGATGAGAAGCGAAACGTCTTCAAAGAAAAAAAAAACAACCTAGAAAGTCCAGTTGCCTCTTGAAAAAAGCACCTTTGGGACAACCATGACCAGGATGACTGAGACCCTCCGTAGACTTTTTAGCCTGAAAGTGACTTTTCTCTTTTCTCTCTTCTTACTGCAGAGGAGGAAGAGGAGCAGGTGCCAACGGATGGAGGAACTTCCGCAGAAGCCATGCAGGTTCCTTTGGAGGAAGAAGGAGAAATGGAAGAAGACGAAGCTGTGAACGACGAAAATTACTTAAGCAAGAGGCCCCTGGAAAGCCCCGAATCCGAGGAATTGCCTCCGGCCAAGCGACCCAAACTAACCAACACGAAAGGAGATGCTCAGCTTGACATCACCCCGGAGCCACGCGAACCTCTTAGTTTGATCAACGCCCAGAAGGTGCCTCCAATGCTTTCCCCAGTTTGTGTTCAAGAGGGTGGCGATCAGGTACCGACTTCCCCAGAGCCACCTGTCCTGGCTCCAATGGCAAAGTCCCAGCTGCCCGTTCCCAAACCCTCCGAATCCAAAGCACTTCTTCCTAAACCCAAGACGAAAACAGTCTCTCCGGTGCATAAGACTAAAACGCCCAAGGTTTCCCCATCTCCGGCAGTGATGGGCAGCCCCCTCCGCTCGCCCAAAATTGGTACCAAGGAGAAAAAATCTCCTGGCCGGGCCAAGAGCCCCCGAAGCCCGAAAAGTCCCAAACTTCCAGTCCACGTGGTCCCTCAAATAACAATTAAGCAGGAGACCCCGATGAAAACCCCATTAGTTGTACTGAGCGAAAAGATGGGGAAAGAGACTATTCAGGTTAAACAAGTACCGATGCCAGCTGAACCTGTCAAACCCACAAGTGAGAATCCAGCAAAGAAATTTATGGTGATGGACAAGACAATTGACGATTCAATTGACGCGGTCATTGCCCGGGCATGTGCCGAACGGGATCCAGATCCATTTGAGTTTTCTTCTGGGTCTGAATCCGAAGGAGATGTTTTCACAAGTCCCAAAAGACTTTCTGTGTCTGAGCCTCCCATCCCTAAAGCTTCCGTTTCGGCGAATAGCGGCTTAAATAAAGCAGGAAGCACCCCACTTCCGCCTTCTGGCGGAACTTCAAGTTCGGACATTTCATGGACAATGGACGATTCGATCGACGAGGTGATTCGCAAAGCCAACATGGGCCCTCATGCAAATTTACCGGCGAGCTTCCCCTATTTCTCATCTCCTTCGGCTTCTCCACCCACACCGGAACCTTTGCTCAAAATCTACGAGGAGAAAACGAAGCAGGCAGCCTCGGTGGAGGTGAAGAAGAAGCTGAAGAAGGAGCTGAAGACCAAAATGAAAAAGAAAGAAAAGCAGAAAGATAAGGAGAAGAGCAAAGAGAAGAACAAAGACAAGGAGAAGAACAAGGAGAAGGACCGAGACAAGGAAGGAGGCCGAGAAGCCAAGTTTCAATGGAAGGACCTGCTCAGAGGAGACGATGACCTGGATTCTTTCAAGTTCAAAATGAAGGACTTTGAGGATGACACCAAAGTCAAGATCAAAGACCTAGGGTCCAAGAAAGAACGCGAGAAACACAAAGAGAAGAAGAAGGAGAAAGAGAAAGGCAAAAAGGACCGAGAGAAGAAAGACAAGGAGAAAATAAAAGAGAAAAGTAAGGACAAGGCTAAAGCTTTGTCAGTCCCTCTGGTCCTCCCTCCCAAAGACTTGGCCCTCCCCTTGTACTGCACCCCGACCGCCATGAAGCTCCCCTCGTTGCTGCAGCCCCCTTCCTCAGTCCTTCCCGAGAAGCTGTTCGAGGAGAAGGAAAAACCCAAAGAAAAGAAAAAAGACAAAAAAGAGAAGAAGAAAAAGAAGGAGCGGGAGAAGGACAAAGAGAAGGAGAAAAGGGAGAAAGAGAAAGAGAAGAAGGAAAGGGAAAAGAAAGAGAAAGAGAAAGAGAAACACAAGCATGAAAAAGTAAGTTGATCTCATATGTTGGTAGGTAGCGTCAGATTTGCCTTCCTCATGGCCTGAAATTATATGCTGATTACTTTTCTGTTTTGTTTTGTTTAAAGATATACTGTATTTTTTCGGACTATAAGATGCACTTTTTTGCCTCCAAAAAGGGGGTGAAAATGTCTATGCCTCTATAAGACGCATATTGCCAAAGATGCATTGTCTATGCATCTACAAGATGGCCTGGCTGCCTGCTGGCCATTTTTTGGCCTCCACGTGCCCCTTTTTCAGGCCTTTTTTGGCCCATTTTCAGGGGGGTTTCGGCCTGTTTCTGAGGCTTTTTTCAGCCCATTTTTGAGAGGCTTTTTAGCACATTTTCTAGCCTTTTTGAGGCTTTTATTGGCCTGTTTTCAAGGCTTTTTTCGGCCCATTTTTCAGAAAAAACGGGCCAAAAAAGCCTCAGAACAGGCCCCAAAAAGCCTCAAAAATGGGCCAAAAAAGTCTTGAAAACGGGCCAAAAATAGCTTCAAAAATGGGCCAAAAAAGCCTCGAAAACAGAAGCAGAAAAAAGGCTGGGAAAGGGCCAAAAAAGGGCCAAAAATGGGGTGCACAGAGGCCAAAAACGTTTTTTTATTGTTGTTTTCCTCTTCTAAATTTAGGTGTGTCTTATAGTCCGAAAAGTACGGTAATTAGCCTAAAAATGGAAGGGCGTGTGCAGGATTCTGAAATTTAAATAGGAATGAAAATAATAAGAGGGGGAGACTGCAGATCATTAGACCGTATCCAGGTAGTCCTTGACTCTGATGATTGCGTGGCTCAGCCAGGCATGGGGTGGGGGGGCAGGGATTTTTGTTATCGGTTCTCCAAACCACCCACCGCCCTCGCTACCGGATCGGGCAATCCGGTCTGAACCGGGAGCATTTCACCCCTGATATGGAGTCAGAGACTTGTGAAGCCTCCAAAGGGATTTGCATTTGATCTGGAGTCAGGTTAGATGAGAAATGCCAATGAAGAGGGCTCAGGATCTTCCCCCTTGGCCAAAGGCAGAGGTGGGCAGATGGGCAACTAGGCCAGCTTTACCACCTGTGGACTTCAACTCCCAGAATTCCTGAACCAGCATCATTCAGATTTTCTCATCTCTCGTCCAGCAAACTGGTTAACCTCTTGAGTTGATGTGAACTCTTCCCTTGGAAAACACCTTCAGGGTTCAAACAGGAGATTCTTTTGAAGAAATGCTCTGTCTCAAAGTAAACTGTGCAGAGACCAAGGAGAAAAAAGAGAATCTGGGGGGAAAAGACAGAAAGAGAAATTTTGCTCCGACGATCAGATTATCGGGCTATTTGATAGAGGTGCAGTGGGAGGTGGGGGGAGAAAGCCAGTTCATTGAAGGAGACAGAAGGGATTTAAGTATCTATGTTTAAATCTGTCTACCTCCCCTCTATCTAGCCTGGTATTTCCTTCTCACTGCTCCTTCATTTATTTTTTTTCTCTAGGTTGGATACTTTGGCATAAGAAACCACTCTATAAATCCCTATAATAATCACATTGGATGGGGTAAATCTCCCAAGTAGAAATCGCATATAAATAGATATCTCCCAATGACTGCCTTACCTGCAGAGGGGGGGAGTCGTCATAATTGCAGCATTCATATATTAGCAGATTTTGAGAGAAGATAGGATTCTGTTCCAAACTGCAGCTTAAAGCGCTGAATGATTAAAATGAACTTAGAAAATAAAAAAATAAAAATAAAATAAAATAAAATAAAATAGCTCTTCCCTCATTTTATAACTAGCTCTCGTCTCCTACCGTTAACAATTCAGTACACTATTAGGACTATAATGCACCATTACAAGTGATTAAAAAGAAATCTACCCTTTATACTCCTAAAATATATTGCATTATAGGAAAGCAATATAAGCTTGGGCAGATTACATTGACAAAGCTTTCTGTTAGCTTTGGCGAAAAGTCCCTGTCAAAAGATAAAACTTTAAAGCCAGGCTGCATGAAAGAATCCCTACCACACAAAATTAAAATTTAAACCGATCTCCACAGATAAGCCTTTCCCTCTCTTTTTCTTTTTTTTTTTCTTTTCTTTTTTTTTTTTTTTCCTTTTTATTAAAAAAAAATGATGGAAAAAGTCATCCCATCTCTTTGCTGGAAGTCAGGATTTTGAAAATAAATTTTCTCCCCTCTCCCCCCCCCCCTTTTTTTTTTTTTTTAAATCTCATGAGTGATTTTCATTTTTTGCAAGGCTGCTCTGTTGGTGTCCTGGAAAAACGGAGAGTTAAGGCTTTATCAGTTGGTGCCCTGAGGTATGTGGCAAAGAAGCTAAATCCTTGAAGATTAGTGCCAAAAAAAAAAAAAAGGAAAAAGAAAAAAAATATCCTGCAGCACACCGCAATAAGGGGCTTATAGGACTACTAGTATTAGTTCAGGTGAAAGAAGTATTGCTTATACATAAAACTGGACAAATCCAGGGACAATGTATTTTTAGTTAGCTACAAAGGAGTCTTACATTGCTGGACATTGCCACTTCGGTGACTTGAAAGCTCAATAATTCACTGTAGATATTCTCGTCCAGCCCAAGTGCCCAGCTTCCTCCAGAATTGCAGTTCTTTAAATTTTAATTGTCGAGAGTTCGTGACATTAAATATAATATTAATTTAAATGAACAGATATATATATCTGTCCATTTAAATTAATAGAATGGAATGGAATGGAACGGAACGGAATGGGATATAGAATAGAATAGAATTAGAAAGAATAGAATAGGATAGGATAGGATAGGATAGGATAGGATAGGATAGGATAGGATAGGATAGGATAACAGAGTTGGAAGGGACCTTGGAAGTCTTCTAGTCCACTCCCATGCTTAGGCAGGAAACCCTACACCACTTCAGACAAAATGGTTATCTAAACTCTGATTAAAAACTTCCAGTATTGGAGCATTCACAACTTCTGGAGGCAAGTTGTTCCACTGATTAATTGTTCTGTCAGCCATTGCGTCTTGTCCTGCCCTCAGGTGCTTTGTTCCCTCCTCACCTTTACAGACCTTGAGTCGATTCTGGAAATTGGAAGTCCACAAGTCTTAAAAGTTGCCAACTTTGGAGACCCCTTGCTTTGCCTAACCCAAGACAGCATGAAAACATTTCTCCATAGCTGCTACCCCCGTTTTAACACTGGAATCTGTTACCTTTAGCAGATCAAAATCGAACCCGTTATCATGGCCCCATCTCCTGTGATCCCCCGGCTGACGCTGCGAGTGGGTGGTCAGGACAAAATGTAAGTATGAAATAACCCATTTGATCAGTTCTTGGTGGGTATGGTTTCCTCTGCTTGTGGCAAAATCCATTTAATAGACTGTATCATTTTTCCTAATGAATTTATTTCCTGAACATTGGTTGCCATGATAATTAACGCATTTTTTTTTTTTAAAAAATTGCAATTAAATATAAAGCCTTTAAAACTACCCAAGGGCATAATCCCCGTTTCACGATTGTACGGGCAAGATTAAGACTTTTTGTTTGTCTTCCTGTGTTTCGCGTTCAAGGACACTAAACAAAACTTAAAAAGGCTTAAGGAATAATGTTTTGGAATCCAGACCGCTAACCGCGATTTGCTTAAAAATGGCACATGAATTGTACAATTGACTTGCACAATTGGCAGCTTATGATATTGAACAAAAATAGTCGCTATTATTTCATCAGACTTGATCTCCGAAAATGAGATATTGTTTAATAGTATCATTCGATACAATGGCTTGGATTGAATAGCGCACACATGTACGTTTTAATGTTATACTTATCTCTGGCATTTTATAAACCCTTTGTTTAGACAGTACTGGCTTCTAAAAAAAGATAAAAATGAGTAATAGCGATGCAACGGTAGAAATGTGGGATGGATTTTTAAAAAAATTTATTTGTTTATTAAATTTAATCACCAGTCATCTCAGCGTCACGTGATTCCGGATGGCTTACAATACAGTCAAACAATTGTCAAACACAGGAAATCAGGAGTCCAGGCAGTTCAAATGAATTTATAGGTTTATTGTACGCTAAAGCACCGTACAAGATCCGAACTACTAACGGTGAAGGCAAATTGGCAATGAATTCAAGGAGAGCTGAACTTAGATCTCTTGTGGGCACAAAGGGACTCAACACTTATGACATGTTTGACCCCTCCCTCGGGCTCAGCTTGGTGATCTCCTACAACAATATTAGCATAGCAATAGACTTATATACCACTTCACAGTGCTTTTACAGCCCTCTCTAAGCGGTTTACAGTGTCAGCATATTACCCCCCGCCCCCTCCAACAATCCGGGTCCTCATTTTACCGACCTCGGAAGGCTGGAAGGCTGAGTCGACCTTAAAGAGTAAGATTAAACAGTAAAACAATAAATATGTTAAAAATTAACAAAGAAATAGCTAAGAATCTGGGGGAGAAGGGGTGGAGAGGGGATCTTCTATTTAATCCATTAACCACTTCCAGTATGACATGCCCCTATCGGGACCCCAGGCCAGACAGCAGAGCTAGGTGTAAGGCCCTTCCGGAAGACTAAGAAGGTGGATACAAATCTCATCTCAAGAACTATGATGTTCCAGAAGGCAGGAGCCACAGCAAAAAAGGACCTTCTCTGGACCCCGCCACAAGCATTTCCTTGGCCAATGAGGTCCATAACATTCCTCTTCTGCCATATGAGCTGTGGTGGCGCAGTGGTTAGAGTGCAGTACTGCAGGCTACCACCTGCCTGCAATTTAGCAGATTGAATCTCACCAGGCTCAAGGTTGACTCAGCCTTCCCTCCTTCCGAGGTAGGTAAAATGAGGACCCAAATTGTTGAGGGCAAGATGCTGACTCTGTAAACCGCTTAGAGAGGGCTGTAAAGCACTGTAAAGCGGTATATAAGTCTAAGTGCTAGTGCTGGTGCTGGTGCTATCACAAGTGGGGTGAGCCAATCTCGTTGGAGTGAGATGGTTCCTCAGGTGTCAAGCGCAGGTGTCAAGCATAGGAAATTGGGAGTCCCGGCAGTTCTAATGAATATATAGGTTTATTGCAAGCTAAAGCTCTCTACAAGAATCTGAACTACTAAGGGTCAAAGCAAACTGGCAGTAGATAAGAATCAGAGGAGTTCAAGGTGAGCTGGACTTCAGTCACTTGTGGGCACGAAGGAACTCCAGACTGATGATGCCCTTGACCCTTCCCTCAGGATCAGGGATTGGACAGGTGAAACATACATTTTACAACTTCAGAAAATGATATACAGGTACTCCTCGGCTTATAACTATTCATTTAATGATCATTCAAAAGTTACAACGGCACTGAAAAAAAGTGATTTACGACCGTTTTTCAGATTTACAATCATTGCAGGGTCCCGGGTTCACGCGATTCCCTTTTGCAACCTTCTGACAAGCAAAAGTCAATGAGGGAAGCCAGAATTGCTTTACTAAATTAACAACTATGATGATTCACTTAACAACGCTCGTTGAAAGAAAAGTCCTAAAATAGGGCAAAATTCACTGAATAACTGCCTTGCTTAGCGATGGACTAAGCCAGGGGTCGGCAACCTTAAACAGTCAAAGAGCCACAAATGTCCCAACCAGAAGCCCCCCCTGTTCAATTCTGGAGCCGACCGGAAGTCCAGTTCCCCCAGCATAGAGTCTCCTCCTAGCGCGGCATCCTTCTTCCTCTGCCAACCAGAGATCTGGTTTTCAAACCATAGAGCGGCGTCCTTTTTCCTCTACCTGTCCTAACCGAAAGTCCTATCAATTGTGGAGCTGACTGGCGACAGGGAGCCGCAGCAGAGGGATGAAAGAGCCACATGTGGCTCCAGAGCCGCAAGTTGCTGACCCCTGGACTAAGCCAAGGGTGTCAAACTCGATTTCATTGAGGGCCACATCAGGGTTGTGTTTGACCTCCGGGAGCTGGGGTGGGCATGGTCGGGGTGGGACGTGGCCAGCTTGACGTCATTTGTGTCCGGCGCCTGTGGTGGCCCGAGCGCTCTGCCAGCAAAAATGGGCTCCCGAGGGCCGTGTGCCTCCCAAGCACGTGGCCCTCCCAAACTCCAGTTTCACTGGCAGAGGTACCGTGGGTTGGTCCTTTGCTATTTCCAGGGCGGCCCCACAGGCCAGATCTAAGCACTCCACGGGCCGTATCTTTGAGTTTGACACCCCTGGACTAAGCGAACTGTCGTAAGTCGAGGACTGCCTATATATAAGTGCAGTTTTGTGGGGTCCCCCGTAGAGCGATACAATCGTCTCTCAAAGCATCTGCAATTCTGCCCAGGTTTTCAAATCTGTCAGATTGTTATGCCTGCTGGATAAGCGTCGCCTGCCAAAATGAGATCATCCGACTGTTCGAGTAGAAAGTTGTTTTTGGAGACTTTAATGAGAGCATTGTTGAGGTATGGATGGTCGGAAAACTATTGTTGCTATTTAGGAGTCTTGCAACATTCTTATTCCACACTGAATGTATGCAGGTAATAAGAGGGAGAAACAACCTGAAAGACAATTCCAGTGTTTGAGTAAAAGGGGGGGGGGAACAAAAATCTTTCAAAATGAAAAATCGTCTTTGGACATAAGGAATGGAGAAGTCCCCCAATAAAAGCATGACAATAGGGGCCCCTCGGAATCAATTGATTGGAATTTCTGGAAACTCATGGAGACCACCAAGTTAACAGAATAACAAGGTTGGAAGGGATCTTGGAGGTCTTCTAGTCCAACCCCTTGCTCAGACAGGAAACGCTATATCATTTATAGGGTCTACTCTAGAATCCCCACAATGTAAAAAAAAAAAAAAAAAAGATGTTGAGATCCTAGAAAGAGTGCAGAGAAGAGCAACAAAGATGATTAGGGGATTGGAGGCTAAAACATATAAAGAACAATTGCTGGAACTGGGTATGTCTAGTCTAGTCTAGTGGGAGAAAAAAAAGACTAGGGGAGACATGATAGCAGTCTTCCAATATCTCAGGGGCTGCCCCAAAGAAGAGGGAGTCAAGCTATCCTCCAAAGCACCTGAGGGCAGGACAAGAAGCAATGGGTGGAAACTAATCAAGGAGAGAAGCAACCTAGAACTAAGGAGAAATTTAATAGTTAGAACAATTAATCAGTAGAAGAACTTGCCTCCAGAAGTTGTAGATACTCCAACACTGGAAGTTTTTAAGAAGAGGTTGGATAACCATTTGTCTGAAGTGGTGTAGGGTTTCCTGCCTAAGCAGGGGGTTGGACTAGAAGACCTCCAAGGTCCCTTCCAACTCTGTTGTTCTGTTCTATTTCAGACAGGTGGCTGTCCAATCTCTTCTTTAAAAAACCTCCAGTAATGGGGCACCCACAGCTTCTGGAGGGAAGCCATTCCACTGATTAATTCTTCTCACTGTCAGGAAATTTCTCCTTAATTCCAGGTTACTTCTCTCCTGGGTTAGTTCCCATCCATTGCTTCTTGTCCTGCCTTCAGGTGTTTTGGAGAATAGGTTGAAACCCCCCCCCCCACCTCTTCTTCGTGGCAACCCCTTCAAATATTAGAAGACTGCTATCATATGAGAAGAAGCAATTACAGTATAGGAGAATGTAGTGACAGAGCAGAGTTTTAGACTAAAGTTTAGCACCTGAAGTTTAGCATCAGGGATCCCCAACCTCCAGTCCATGGACTGGCACCGGGCCACGTCATGAAAGAAACCGGGCCACGCAAACAAGCGAAGCCCCATCCGTGGGATTTAGGCAGCATGCAAAAAACCACATCCCCTGCGGTCCGTGGATAAATTCTCCCCACGGAACCAGTCCCTTGAGCCCTAAAGGTTGCGGGCCACTGATGATACGCGAGTCACCTAAATATGTTTATAGCTTTTACAGCTAGTCCTCGGCTTACAACCATTCATTTAGCGACCGTTCAAAGTTGCAACAGCAGGGGAGAAAAGCGACTCATGCCCATTTTTCAAACGGGTGTCAGTGGTCACGTGATCAAAATTCACGGCAACAGACTTGTATTTATGACGGCTCAAGTGTCCCGGGGTCATGTGATCCCCTTTTGTGACCTTCCCAGCTGGCTTCCCACAAGCAAAGTCAATGGGGGAAGCCAGATTCTCTTTAACGGCCACATGATTCACTTAATAACTACAGTGATTGGTTTCACGACCGTGGAAAGAAAGGTCGTAAAAGGGGGCAAAAGCTCACTTAACAACAGTCTTGCTTAGCAACAGAAACATTGGACTCCACTATGGTCATAAATTGAGAACTCCGGAACTTAAGATTTTTAAAATCTTAAGTTCCGGAGTTCGCAGTATGTCTGCTTCTTTTTTTACATACATATATATATATATATATATATATATATATATATATATATATATATATATATATATATATATATATATATATATATATCCATACATACATACATACATACATACATACATACATATATGTATATGTATATAATATATATATCCCTCTGAAAAAAAGAACATGGTTTGAGAAGGGGGAGAAAAGAGGAGGGGGAAAAACCCATAAAATTGTTCGCTTTTCCTCTCTAAATAATACCAAAGAGAAACAGGTTGAGGGATTTATGTGTCCCCTCAGAAGAAGGGAAGTTGAAATTGTTTGCATCAAATCACTAGAAAGAGATAAATGTATTTGCACCTCCAGTAGACAGTTTCTATTAAGGTCCATCAATCCTGAGCTGCAGAAACTTTCCTTGTGGATAAAAAGGTGAGTTTTTTCCCTCAGTATTTGGGTTTTTCTGTTTGGACTAAGAGCAGCAAATAGAGATTTATTATTATTATTATTATTTAATCTTGTGCGTGTGTGCCTTCGAGTCAGTTTTTGATTCTCGGTGACTGGATAAAATCTGTTGGGTATCCTGTCCGGTTTTTGGAAGAGGCATTAAAATTAGATCCGGGTTTACCCAACCTTGGTGCTTTTAAGACGTGTGGACTTCAACTCCCAGAATTCCCCAGCCAGCATGGCTGGCCGAGGGAATTCTGGGAATTGAAGTTCACACGTCTTAAAGTCGCCACGGTTGGGAAACCTTAAATTATTAGACGGTACGCCCAAGACGTTTTTGGCACCCATTATGTCTGTTGTCTGCTGTGGGTCTATTGCTTTATTGTTTGCTGTTATTATTATATGATTTGATTTATAGTCTTTCTGCTTTGGCAACCACTCAAGGTGACATGTTTATGGAGCCTTTGCGGTTTGGGAGTTTTCTTGTAGGCGCTCTGAAAAAATCTTTGCACCGAGAAACAGGTCGCAATTGCTTTAAAATTCAAGGTCTGCTTGACAGTTTAACCCTGGCAAGTCAGTCTGTGGATCCTTTTTCCTCTCCATTTTTTCAGGTCTCATTAATCCCATTGATACTCAAATTATATCAAAATCTTTTCTCTTTCGTGTTTTGTCCAGTATCTATACTGCCCAATATATGTTCAAATGTGAGTATGTGACTATGTTTCCAAAAAGCCTGGCCTTCCTTATAAAAGGAAACATCTTTACAGATAATCCTCAACTTATATCCATTCGTTTAGTGACCGTTTGAAATTACAATGGCACTATGACTGTTTTTCGCATTTACGACTGTTGCAGTCTCCTCATCACACAATGTATTTGGATGCTTGGGAACTGGCTCATAGTTATGACGGTTGCAGTGTCCCAGGGTCATGTGATCCCCTTTTGCGACCTTCTCACAAACAAAGACAATGGGGAAGCCAGATTCACTTAACAAGCGTGTTGCTGCAGTGATTCACTTAACAACTGTGGCAAGGAAGGTCATAAAATGGGGCAAAACTCACTTAACAACTGTCTCGCTTAGCCATGGAAATGTTGAGCTCAATTGTGATTGTAAGTGGATTGTATTGGATAAACTGATATTTTTGAGCCTACATCGGTTTGAGCAAACATAACTCTCGGGGCAATAAATATCTGTTTATTTATTCAGTTCCCAATTTGAATCAATATTCAGACAGTGAAATTATTGACTAATTATCTTTAATATGAGTATTTGCATATGTTTCTATAGACGTTTTGTGTGTAATGTTTGGAAAACACATTCTTCCTCCTTTCCAATGACTCTGCCAAGATACGGCAGATTGTACACTTGGATTGATCTATGCGTACAATTCAGTAAAAATAAATATTTTTGAGATGCCTTGTTTCATTCACAAGCAGATCCATGTAAATAATTGATTCTCTGTAACTCCTTAAGAATCCTGTTTTCTCCCTCCTTGGAAAAGTCTTCTACATACAAATATATACAGTACACATTCACATTTTAAAAGAAACTTTTCAACTAATTTAAATGTATATTCCAAACAGATGGACCGGATTGTCGAGTCTGGTTCTTCTATATTTAAAGCAAGTTTGAAAAGATCTTATGAGAAGTTTTAAATTTCAAACACCAGTTTCTTGCAAGTGCTTTGACTTCACAATAAAACCAAGTGGAAAAAAAATAGATTATAATCACAGAATCTCTAATGCCTTTGTAGTAAACAAGTACAGCAATACTTGCGTAAATGCCACATTAGAAGAAATTTATTGGATTCCATTCTAATGTAATTAGAGCTAAATTTGTTCTATAAATGAATAAAGGTCAACGACGAATCTGTTTTATCTCCAATTTGAGCTTCAATAAATTGCTTTATTTAATTTGTTGTGAAAGATCTTATCCTTTAACGGATCGAGGATTTTGGTCTACCGGGTTTCTAAGGAATCTGCAGTTACTTTTATATGATTTGCCAGTCCTGGCTATGCTGTTGTTATTAAGTCAGAAGATTACTACTGTAATTTAGAGTCTAAAGGGAAACATTTATGATTAATTATCTAGAAAAAGCTGGTGGGTTAGCTCCAGTTGCCAGTAGGATTTGAGCATCCTTGTCTGCACTGTTTTATTTCCAAATGGGTTATCGCATTCATTGACTGATAAATGCCCTTTACTTGATGAGATTGTATAACATCCCCGTTCATGAAATTGCAGTGACAGTTTTGGTAGGCTGCCACAGGCTGCTGGATTCATGCAAAAGATTTGGAACAAGGAACAATCTTTCAGAGGACTCCAGGTTCAAAATAAATTAATTGTAACATTAATTAATAATCACTTGGGCCCGTTCTTGCTTAACTGATCGATTGGAATTTGGAGATTGTAGCTTATCTCATAGAAGTGTGAAGAATGCCTACCTGTAGCATATACAGATATTGAGCTCAATCATATATATTTGACTATTTTATGATGGTGTCTGTACAGGTAGTCCTTGACTTAAAACAGTTCATTTAGTGACCATACAAAGTTACAACCGCACTGTAAAAAGGGACTTAGGACCGTTTTTCACACGTGCGACCTTTGCAACATCCCCATGGTCACGTGATTTACATACAAATTTATTTATTTTATTTATTTATTTGATTTGATTTCTATACCGCCCTACTCCCGACAACTTGTTCATGTTTATGACAGTTGCAGTGTCCCGGGATCACGCAATCCCCTTTTTGCGACCTTCAGACAAGCAAAGTCAGCGGGGAGGCCAGATTCGCTTAACAACCGTGTTACTCACTCAACAATGGCAGTGATTCACTTAACAGATGTGGCGAGAAAAGCTGTAAAATGGGGCAAAACTCACTTAACAAATTCCTCACCTAGCAACCTAAGTTCTGGGCTCAATGGTGGTCGTAAATCGAGGACTACCTGTAGTTATATGGTGACGTTGGGCCAGTCCCTCTCTCTCGGCCCAATTCACCTCATAGGGTTGTTGTTGTTGTGGGGAAAATAGGAGGAGGAGGGAGTATTAGGTGTGTTCTCCGCCTTGTGTAATTTATAACAGTAGTAAAGATGGGATAAAAATCAGGTAAATATGCTGTTTTTTAAAAAAAGTCCCTTTTTGACTACAAAATGGCTGCTAAGGGGGCTGAGATTCACCCAGTCAGAAAGTACCTACCTCCCAGGCCTGCTTTAAAGTTTTGCTTGCCTTTGTCCCTAGCTTATTTTTATTATAATTAATTTTACCTTCATACAACCTCTACGTTTTGTCTCATGTTTGTTCCACCAAATAATAACACCCATTTTTCACAGAGCAAATGGGATTTACAGGGGGGAAAAAAAATACAGCACTTGCATCTGCCTACTCCCTTCTTACTGAATTCACCCAATATTTGGCATTTGCACCATTCTTTCAACCATAAATTAGCCAAAACGCTAAGCTGGGGAGGAAAAAAAAAAAAGCCTAGTTTGCATGAAGAAAAAAAAAAAATTAAACACAGTACAAAGCCCCTAGATTTTTTTATTTTAAACTGATATTGCTGAACATGCACCGAAGTTGAGTTCCCAGAGGCTAAATCGATAATGTTCAGAAACCTACAGTAGCTTGAACAAAACAGTGGAGGACAACACGGCTATCGCCCCGTGCCCCAAAATCCAAAACATAACGTACAGTGAGGTGCCCAGTTCAGGGAAAGCAATAATGGTAGTTCTCACATACACACGCAACGAAAACATCTGGGGGCACACATCGCACCAGAGCTTGCACGTAACGCAAGGGAAATCATTTTCTAAAATCTCAGAATATTTCCTGAGAACCCCCTCAGGCCGGAAGCTGATGTTTAGCCTTTGTTCCACAGCAAGCGTTTTGCGACGGTTGCACTGCTGTGGTTTAGCAGCATTTCCAGAGAGAGAGAGAGAGAGAGAGAGAGAGAGAGAGAGAGAGAGAGAGAGAGAGAGAGAGAGAGAGAGAGAGAGAGAGAGAGAGAGAGAGAGAAACATGCAACAAAACTGCACCAAAATTTCAGCTTCTCCGTCACTCGGGGAACTGAATTTTCTGCATCTCTCATTTTATACAGGCAGTTCTTATGATCACCATCGAGCCCAAACATTTCCACTGCTAAGCAAGACGGTTGTTAAGTGAAGCCTGCCCCATTGTACGACCTTTCTTGACACTGTTTTTTAAGCCAGTCGCCGCAGTTGTTCAATTGGTAACGTGATTCTTCAGTGAAACTGGGTTCCCTGTTGACTTTGCTTGTCCGAAGGTCGCAAAAGTTGGCTCACACAATCCCGGGGACACAGCAAACTGTCATAGAGACATGCCAGTTGCCCAAGGTCTGTATTTCGATCACATGACCCACGGGGATGCTGCAACAGTCATTGTGTTCGTAAGTCACTTTTTTCAGTGGCGTTGTAAGTTCGAGAGATCACAAAAAGTTGTAAGTCGAAGATCATCTGTAGTCTAAAGCAGGGATCTCCAACCTTGGCCACTTTAAGACTTGTGGACTTCAACTCCCAGCTTTGTTGGCTGAGGAATTCTGGGAGTTGAAGTCTACAAGTCTTAAAGTTGCCAAGGTTGGTCTAAAGTATTGTTTCTCAACCTTGATAGCTTGAAGATGGGTGGACTTCGACTCCCAGAATCCCCCAGCCAGCAACGCTGACTGGGGGATTCTGGGAGTCAAAGTCCACCCATCTTCAAGCTTCCAAGGTTGAGAAACACTGGTCTAAAGTAATAGACTTCAAAACAAGTAAGGCCTTCAAGTCAAACTTTTTGTTTGCTTCATGGATATATGCACTTGTAGTTTTCTTGGTAGCATTGTAGAAGTGGTCTCTGGTAGTTGCAGTGTCCCGGGGTCATGTGATCCACTTTTGCGACCATCTGACAAGCAAATCAATGGAGAACCCAGATTCACTTAACAATCATGTCACTAATTTAACACCTGAAGTGATTCACTTTAACACATTGCTAGTTTCTTTTAGGTGGATGATTATGATATATCATGGTATGTCATTCTATCAGACAGATGTTTAGACTGGATTTGGCATTTCTGTCCGCCTATCAAGTCCTTCCCAAGAACCTGGGATAGGCAGGATCGTTGCAAGGATGTAAGCTGTTTCGAGTCAAGCTGCCTTTTGCAATTGACCAATGGTGATTTTGTCAATTCCAAAGGTGTTGAAGTGGTGCTCCGGCTGTTTTGGGATTGCACCCAAGGCGTTATTACTATTTATTATTATGGCTCGTGGCACAGTCAGCCAGATGTTTAGAGTGCCTTTGGCATTTTTTATGGACCTATCGAGTCCTTCCCAAGGACCTGGGAATAAGCAGATGTGGATGTTTGATGATGTTAGAGGTATCATCGCAGGATGTAACCTGTTCTCAGTAAAACTGCCTTTTGCAATTGACCGATGGGATTTTGTCAATTCCGATGGTGTGCAAGTGGTGCTCCAGATGTTTTGGGATTCCACCCAAGGGGCCTATGACTATTAGTATTACCTTTGCTTTCTTTTGCCACAATTGTTCTGTTTTTATTTGCAGATCTTTATATTTTGATTTTTCTCTTGTTTTTTCTCTTATGGGAGCGACAGGGCGCTCCCATGTGACACCCCTCCTGCGCGAGCTGCACTGGCTTCCTGTGGTCTGCAGGGTGCGCTTCAAGGTGTTGGTGACCACCTTTAAAGTGCTCCATGGCTTAGGGCCGGGGTATTTACGAGACCGCCTTCTGCTGCCAATAGCCTCCCACTGGCCAGTACGCTCCCACAGAGAGGGACTCCTCAGGGTGCCATCAGCCAGACAATGTCGGCTGGCGACCCCCAGGGGGAGAGCCTTCTCTGTGGCGGCACTTGCCCTCTGGAACGACCTGCCCCCAGAGATACGCACAATACCAGACCTCCGGACTTTTCTTCGGGCCCTGAAAACACATCTTTTTCACCTAGCCGGGCTGGCTTGATCCCATCCCTTCGATTTTAATTTGTAATTGGTTTTAACCCAGGTTGTTTTAAATGGATAGCCAAATTATTTAATGTTTTTAAATTGCTTTTAAATTTTATATGTTATGTTTTACTATGGCTGTTCACCGCCCTGAGTCCTGTTGGAGAAGGGCGGTATACAAATTAAATTAATTAAATTAATTAAATTAAATTATTCTGGTGGTCTCTGATCCAGATATTAACCCGGTCCAACAGCAACAACAAAGGTTTTGTGGGTGACTGACCACCTCTCTGGATAGGCTTCAAAAGCACTCCTTAAACATTCTGTGGAAACTTTTGAGACTTGCCCAGAC
>JAKOOJ010000007.1:85324455-85421955 GCA_022577455.1 Arizona elegans | reverse complement strand
AGCAAAGTCAATGGGGAAGCCAGATTCACTTAACAACCGTGTTACTAATTTAACAACAGCTGCGATTCACTGAACGGTGGCAAGAAAGGTCATAAAGTGGAGCAAAATTCATTTCAATGTTTCGCTTAGCAACATAAATTTTGGATACGTCAATTGTGGTACGTCAAGGACTACCGGTATCGATAGAAACACTGTATTGATCTTCCGAAGCTATGCCAATCATCCAGTGAGGTCCATCCAAAACTAGTAATCAAATCAGCATCCATTCAGGAGCTGAATTTTCAATTCTGTCCCTAATCCAGGGGTGAAATGCTCCCGGTTCAGACCGGATCGCCCGATCCGGTAGCGATGGTGGAGGGCGGTTCGGAGAACTAGTAGCAAAAATCCCTGCCTCCCCCCCCTCCCCCCATGCCCAGCTGAGCCGCACAATCATCAGAGGCTTTTTTTTTACTTTTAAAAACATTTTTTCTACAACCTCTTCGGCCAAAAAAATGCTTTTAAAAGTTTTTTAAAAAAGCCTCTGATGATCGCGCGGCTCAGCTGGGATCCTCAAAGGCTTTTAAAAGAAAAAAAGCCTCTGCCGATCAGCTGGGATCGTCAGAGCCTTTTGAAAGCATTTTTTTACAACTTCTTCGCCGAAGAGGTTGTAGAAAAAATGGTTTTAAAAGTTAAAAAAAAAAATTGGCCATGCCCACCCAGTCACATTAAACCCCCCCCCAACCAAGCCACACACACAGTAACAAATTTTAGATTTCACCACTGCCCTAATCCCTGCGCTAAATATACTTTCTCGATAGAAGTTGTTCACGAAAGGAAAGCCGCCTTCTTGAGGGTGTACGAAAAAAGTGGCAAAGTGTGTTTTTCCTTTCCTTCGTTATTAATCCCCTCCAAGATAGAAATAGCAGGTATTTCCATGATATACATAAATATCTAGAGGGCAGGCATATTTTAACACACACAGACACACACACACACACACAAAACACACAGACATGCACTCACAGCTTGCCTTTAGGATGCCTTTTCTGTCTTTGGGAAGCCATGTACACCTGATAGGGTGAGCTGGAAGGAGAAAGGAGTCACGAATTGCCTAAAAGTTGTAGAGAACACAACTTTTCAGAGTTGTAGAGCGTAAACAAGGAAGGGGTGGGGGGAATGCTAAAATGATGGCATTGAGTGGTGAGATCTACAGGCACAACAACACTAGCCTTTTTTTCTACCTAGTCCTGAGCACATAGAATAACAGGGTCGGAAGGGACCTCGGAGGTCTTCTAGTCCAACCCGCTGCTTGAGCGGGAAACTCTATACCAGTGTTTCTCAACCTTGGAAGCTTGAAGATGGGTGGACTTCAACTCCCAGAATCCCCCAGCCAGCAGCGCTGCTGGCTGGGGGATTCTGGGAGTTGAAGTCCACCCATCTTCAAGCTTCCAAGGTTGAGAAACACTGCTCTATACCATTTCGGATAAATGATTCTCTCTTTTTGAAAGCCTTCACTGATGGAGCAGCCACAACTTCTGAAGACAAGTCGTTCCACTGGTTGATTGCTCTCACCGTTAGGAAATTTCTCCTTAGTTCTAGGTTGCTTCTCTCTTTGGTTAGTCTCCATCCTTTGGTTCTTACCTTTTGGTGCTTTGGAAAATAGATCGACCGACACCCCCCTCCCCCCCCTCCCCAATCTTTGAAGGAGCCCCTCAAATATTGGAAAGCTGCTATCATGTCCCCCCTAGTCCTTCTTTTAATTAGACTAGCCATGCCCAGTTCCTGCAACCGTTCTTCATATGTTTTAGCCTCCAGTCCCCTAATCATCCCTATTGCTCTTCTCAGATAGATAGAATTCTTTATTGGCCAAGTATGATTGGACACACCAGGAATTTGTCTTTGGTGCATATGCTCTCAGTGTACATAAAAAGAAAAATAAAATACATTCATCAAGAATGAGAAGAGACAACACTTAGTGATAGTCACAGGTTACTAATAAGCAAGCAAATCATACTAGGAAACAAATAAAAACAATATAAATCGTAAAGATACAAGCAATATGGTTATAGTCATAAGTGAGAAGAGACAGATACTAGGAAGGATGAGAAGATTAATAGTAATGCAGACTTAGTGAATAGTTTGACAGTGTTGTGGGAATTAGTTGTTAAGCAGAGTGATGGTGTTTGGTGTTTAAGAGCCTTGGTGGTACAGCGGACTAAGTGCTGTTACGTAGCACTTAGCTGCCAGCTGCCTGCAATTACTGCAAGTTCAAATCTCACCAGGCTCAAGGTTGACTCAGCCTTCCATCCTTCCGAGGGAGGTAAATTGAGGACCCGGATTGTGGGGGCAATAAGCTGACTTTGTAGTAACACCGCTTATGGGGGGCCAAAAGCCCTAATAAGCTGGTATATACAAAGAATGAAGGCTATTGCTATAAATGCATTGTAAGCCGCCCTGAGTCTTTGGAGGAGGGCGGCATATCGGCATATATATCTATATATCTATATCTATATCTATATCTATATCTATCTATCTATCTATCTATCTATCTATCTATCTATCTATCTATCTATAATAACTGTTCTTGTGTCTAGTTGTTCTGGGGTGCAGTGCTCTTTAGTGTCTTTTTGAGGGTAGGAGTTGAGACAATTTATGTACAGGATGTGAAGGATCCGTAAATATTTTCCCAGCCCTCGTTTTTGACTCATGCAGTATACAGGTCCTCAATGGAAGGCAGCCATTGTTTTTCTGCAGTTCTAATTATCCTCTGAAGTCTCTGTCTGTCTTGTTGGGTTGCAGAACCTAACCAGACAGTTATAGAGGTGCAGATGACAGACTCAATCATTCCTCTGCACCCTTTCCAGAGTCTCAACACCTTTGTTTATATTGTGGCTCCCTCGTTGGGTTCAGCTCCCATAATTCCCAGCCAATTGTGCAAGTATGGGCTTCTCTGAGCGAACCTGGTTGTTGTTGTTGTTGTTGTTTTTTTCATGTGCTCTTCGGCTTAACCATGTCCCTTGCATTCTTTCTTTGGCTGGCTTTGTTGTCCCAGATTGTAGCCATCTCTGATCACCCTTGTTTCTTTCTCCATTCCAGTTGTGAAACTTGGCTTCCTTCTGTCCTTGGAGCACTTGGGCACAAAGGTGTGATTAAAATATATATATATATTATACGAGTAGCAGAATGTGAATTCCTCCGACGCGAAAAAGGCCTCTCTCTGTTTGTGTACAATAAAAATACACTCCTAGGCCACAATAGATGGGTGAGGATAGGAGTGTTGGGTCACAAAAGAGAGAAGGTGATTCCATATTTGAATCTTGTGCTGTACCTCATATGTCTTGTGATGTACCTTAGGATGTACCTCTGATATTTGATGTATCTCATTATTTTTCCCAAACAACTAAATCACATGGCAGTCACTGCCTCCAGAGCCTGTGGGTTCTCCATCCCTGAAGGTTTTTAAGAAGAGACTGGACATCTGTCTGAAATGGTTTAGGGCAGTGAGGGCTAACCTTTTCCGGACCAAGTGCCCAAAGCATGCGCCCGAACCCCCAAAATGCAATGCGTGCATGGCACCCGCGCAGGTCGGCGTGGATCCCACACGCCCTGCCCCCACATGCACATGTGCCCTGCCCCGCGCATGCACAAATATCCACACACACACCCTGGTCCCCGACACATGTGCACACATCCCCCACATACGCCCCATCCGCGCGTGGCAGAGACCCAAAGACCAGCACATGTGCAGGCGCAGTGGGGCTGAACTGGAGTGACGGCTCGCGTGCCATCAGAGAGGGTGCTGCATGCCACCTCTGGCATGCCTGCCATAGGTTTGCCATCCCGGGTTTAGAGTCTCCTTCTTGAGCAGAGGCTGGACTAGAAGACCTCCAAGGTCCCTTCCAACTCTGTTATTCTATTATGTTAATCTTGCCCTACTTTGGAATCTTGGAATGTGGATGCAGTTGGGAATTTCCATTCTTCTCTTCCCCTCCTATCCCCACGTCTCCTCTCCCTCTCCTCTCTTCCCTCTCTCCTCCTTTCTTCCTCCCACTCCTCTTCTCCCTCCCCCTTCTCCCTCTCCTTCTCCTCCTTCCTCCCATTCCCCTTCTCTCCCTCTCCCTTTCTCCCTTCCTCCTCTCCTTCTCCTCCTTCCTCCCATTCCCCTTCTCTCCCTCTTCTTCCTTCCTCCCTCCCTTCCTCCCTCCCTTCCTTCCTTCCTCCCATTCCCCTTCTCTTCCTCCCTCCCTCCCTTCCTTCCTCCCATTCCCCTTCTCTCCCTCTTCTTCCTCCCTCCCTTCCTTCCTCCCATTCCCCTTCTCTCCCTCTTCTTCCTCCCTCCCTCCCTTCCTCCCATTCCCCTTCTCTCCCTCTTCTTCCTCCCTCTCTCCCTCCCTCCCTCCCTTCCTCCCATTCCCCTTCTCTCCCTCTTCTTCCTCCCTCCCTCCCTCCCTTCCTTCCTCTCATTCCTCTTCTCTCTTTTCTTCCTTCCTCCCTTCCTCCCTTCCTCCCATTCCCCTTCTCTCCCTCTTCTTCCTCCCTCCCTCCCTCCCATTCCCCTTCTCTCCCTCTTCTTCCTTCCTCCCTCCCTCCCTTCCTCCCTCCCTCCCTTCCTTCCTCCCATTCCCCTTCTCTTCCTCCCTCCCTCCCTCCCTTCCTCCCATTCCCCTTCTCTCCCTCTTCTTCCTCCCTCCCTCCCTTCCTTCCTCCCATTCCCCTTCTCTCCCTCTTCTTCCTCCCTCCCTCCCTCCCTTCCTCCCATTCCCCTTCTCTCCCTCTTCTTCCTCCCTCTCTCCCTCCCTCCCTCCCTTCCTCCCATTCCCCTTCTCTCCCTCTTCTTCCTCCCTCCCTTCCTCCCTTCCTTCCTCTCATTCCCCTTCTCTCTCTTTTCTTCCTTCCTCCCTTCCTCCCATTCTTCTTCCTCCCTCCCTCCCTCCCTCCCTCCCTCCCTCCCGCCCTCTTTTCCTTTTTTCTTTTCTTTGCCCCCAATAGTCCTGACAATAAATTATGCTTTTGGGAAGAAACCTTACCATTTCCAGAGAGGTGCAAATTAATCGCCCTCCCAGTTTTTTCCTAAAGCTACCTTAAACTGTAAGCATGAGAACCTGTCCCAGCCTTCCTTGAGGTTCCCTTCCCTCCTTTTAATTACAGGAGCCGCCACCCCAATTATTCCACTGGGTTGCATTAGGTGGGGAGCAGAAGCTGTTGGGCCACACACTCCAAAGAGTGACTCCCAAAAGGAAGCCATAAAAGAGCTTTGAGTCATTCGGAAGGAAAGACCAATTGCCAGATGTGAGTCCCTTTGATTCTCTTCTCGGTTGCGCAAGAGGGATGGAGGTGCCGGGGAAGGTGTGCGCATCTCAATTAAAAAACAAAAGTGAGAAACCTCCCAGCAGCTTTGGACACAGCCCTGCCCAAACAGGGCTCCACACACAAAGCGTCAGGAGAAAAACAAAAACTTACTTTGCCTGCACCACAGAACTGGAGGCGGTGGGTGCCTTTGGGTTCTCGGATTGCACAGCTTGGTGGTACAGAAAGCAGGCTCTCTTGACTTCTCACCGGTTTCCTTCTTTCCTCTCTCCCTCCCTCCCTCATTTTTTCTTTCTTTCTTTTCTTTCTCCCTCCCCATCATTAAAACAACTAAAGAAAGATAAATAATAAAACTCTTGCCTGCCTGCCTGCCTTCATTCATTCATTCCTCCTTTCCTCATTTTTTCTTTCTTTCTTTCTCTTTCTTTTCTTTCTCCCTCCCCAACATTAAAACAACTAAAATAATAAAAATCTAGCCAGCCAGCCTTCTTTCTTCCTTCCTTCCTTCCTTCCTTCCTTCCTTCCTTCCTTCCTTCTTTTCTTTTCTTTCTCACTCCCCATCATTCAAACAACTAAACAAAGATAAATAATAAAAATTTAGCCAACCTGCCTTCATTCATTCCTCCTTTCTTCAGTTTTTCTTTCTTCCTTTCTCTTCCTTTCTTTTCTTTCTCCTTCCCCAACATTAAAACAACTACCCTGCCTGCCTTCTTCCTTTCCTCATGTTTTTTCTTTCTTTCTTTCTTTCTTTCTTTCTTTCTTTCTTTCTTTCTTTCTTTCTTTCTTTCTAGTTAACATCAAAACAACTAAAGAAAGGTAACTAATAAAAAACCTAGCTTTAGTACTACCTATGTTAAAAGCCAAAAATAATCAGGCAAGTGCAAGGGGCATCTCCAATGCCAAGGCTACCTAATCAATTATTTCTTACTGACACTTGAGTCACTTCCTTCCATTTTTAAAAAAAGAAATTCCGTTTATGCACTCTTTTTTTGTCTGAAAGGGATATGAAGAGAGGTATGACTTACTACAGCATCTTAAAAATATGGACTATTGGACTATCCTCTGCCTGATCCAAGCCACACCACACAGCATCTATGTTTTTAATGCTAATTAAGTATAATTTTAACAGAATAACAGCGGAAGGGACCTTGGAGGTCTTCTAGTCCAACCCCCCCAATACCATTTTAATCCTTATGCCAGTACAAATTTAATAGCAGACAATGATTCACCCTTTTCGCTACAGTATATTTTCCTCTGAATCTCTCTCTCTTGCTCTCATCTCACTTAAACTTACTCTTCCATCCAGTTATTTTCATTTTCTTTACCACAAATCTGTGTGTCGGGAATTAACATTGTATCCTAAATCTTTTCTTTCTCCAGTAAACAAAAACGGAAGTAACCAGCTGCCATTTTGATCTACAGATTGATTTTTAAGAACGATAGCAATCAACCTGATGTTATCAGACCATAAATTTTAGAACTTTAAAAAAATAACCGCCTCGAGATAAATTTCAGTTCCGTATACACGGTTTTAATTGACATATCCTTTGTCGATTTTTCTCTTTAGTCTGGCAATGATTTAATTTCCAGAGTTTGTAATTTTTAAAAGCTCTGCCGTCTTATCTGTAATGGATCCAGGACAAAAAAAAAAAAGCATTCATATATATTCACTGCATATTTGAAGTAAGAACAAAACCGAAAGTATTTTTGATTCCATCCATTGAAACATCTTTAGGTAAATATGACTTGCATCGACTCATTATATTAGTTCTCTTTTTTAAAAAATGTAATATAAACAACCTATCTTGCTCTGCAACAGGATGAAGCTTATTCTCAAGGAAATGCATTTAGTATCAGACCTCTAGCTCTTATTTCTGTAGTTACAATTGTGCTAGGTTTTAATTGACTTCTAAATGCACAATTGCTAACATTTCAAGTGTCTTTTTGAAGCGAGTTTGGCAGCTTTTATTTTCCTTCTGGTCTACTGTATAGCTGTTAGGGCAGGGGTCTGCAACCTTAAACACTCAAAGAGCCATTTGGACTCCTTTCCGACAGAAAAAAAAAAACACCGGGAGCCACAAAAACCCTTCCCGTGCCTGACTATTTCTTGAGCGGCCACAAAACTAGCATATGTAGTTGAATTAAATGTTCTGAAACTTTTCTTTCCTTGGATTTATCTATGGTTGGCCTACCGGGGGTTGAAAAGCTCAATAAATCGTGTGCCAGCGGGTGTCACACATTGATGGTTGTGACGTATAGATTGAGTGACAGGGAGCCGCAGCAGAGGGGTGAACGAGCCACATGCGGCTCCAGAGCCACAGGTTGCTGACCCCTGCGTTAGGGTTTTTTTTTTCCACCCTCCATTCATCGTGAAGTTTGAAACATCTAGAAAACACCAAGTCCCTGGATTACATCCAGGGTTTTAAATTTTTTGTATCTATGTATTTTATTGTTGGCTGTTCACCACCCTGAGTCCTTCGGGAGTAGGGCGGTATACAAATCAAATAAACTAAACTAAACTAACATCTTTGGGAGATAACTTGCCCAACTGCTTTCTTCGTGTTTCTTTCTGCTGTGTGATAATCTGGTTTTCTCTTCATAAAATTATAGAATTGGAAGAGATAACTTCGGCCAAACACACAAATCAAAATTAGAACTTCAAAAGAAATGGCTGTCCAGCTTTCACTTGACCATATCTAGCGGAGGGTAACCTACCACTTCTCTGGATAATTGGTTCTACGGCCAAACTGATCCTGTAACCCAAATCCATTATTTTATTCGCTTCCTCTTTTGCTATTTGGTTTTCCAGTTGAGTAAGTCAAAGTCTCTGTCCGTCGAGCCATTTTCACGGTGACTACATAAAAATGTCCATATAGTTTCCTTGGCAACGGTATTAAATGTAGCTTGCCTTCCTTCCTTGGTCTCCCATGCAAATATTAATCAGGTCCAGTTTTAGCTTTTTCGAGATGAGTAGGTGTTCATACTTGGTGCGGCTTTATTCACTGAGCGATCAATAGGTTTCTTCCAGGTCATTTTGGTCTAGTGCGGGGATCCCCCAGGCCGCGGCCCACTAACAGGCACAAGCGGTGAGCCGTGCGCGCTAGCCCGCCATTTGCGCAGCCCAGTTCCTCTCTCTCCCTCCCAGCCAGGTCGCCAAGCCACAAAGGTTGGGGACCGCTGGTTTAGTGGTTAAGGCATCAAAGTAGAAACTGGGCGGTTGTGAGTTCTAGTTCCACCTTAGGCATGAAAGCTGGCTAGGTGTCATTGACCAATCACAAGGAGAATGTGAGTTCTAATCCTGCTTTAGACAAAAAAGCTAGCTACAGGCCATTGACCAATCACTAGGAGAATGTGAGTTCTAGTCCTGCTTTAAAGCTGGCTAGGTGTCACTGACCAGTCATTAGGAGAATGTGAGTTCTAGTCCTGCTTTAGACAAGAAAGCCAGCTAGGTGTCATTGACCAGTCATTAGGAGAATGTGAGTTCTAGATCCGCTTTAGGCATGAAAACTGGCTGGATGGCATTGATCAACCACTAGGAGAATGTGAGTTCTAGTCCCACTCTATGCATGAAAACCGACTAAGTGTCATTGACCAATCACTAGGAGAATGTGAGTTCTAGACCCGCTTTAGGCATGAAAATCGGCTGGGTGACATTGATCAACCACTAGGAGAATGTGAGTTCTAGTCCTGCTTTAGACAAGAAAGCCGGCTAGGTGTCATTGACCAATCACTAGGAGAATGTGAGTTCTAGAACCGCTTTAGGCATGAAAATCGGCTGGGTGACATTGATCAACCACTAGGAGAATGTGAGTTCTAGTCCAGTCCCACTCTCTCAGTCCAACCTACTTTACAGAGTTGCTGTTGCGGAGAAAATAGGAAGAAAAAGGAGAATTTAGATACGGTAACCACTTCGAGTTGTTTACCAAACTAATGAAGGCAGGATATAAATAAATCATGATGATGTTTGAAATGTTATTGCAGTATTGAAGCCCTGCCGATGTAATAAAATCCAAAACTTCTTTAAATTTAGGATTTCCGCGAATAATTTCTCCAGCTCGGCCATTTCTGTCCCTTTATAGGCTGATGTTTTCTATTAAAATGCATCCCATCCATATATTTTCCTGTGACTTTTTTTTCCCCACTTTTTGGGCTGCTACAGTTTCAACATTCAGCCTGTTCATACAAGACCCCAACTTATGACACAAGGGCTTCCTGCGTTTGTAGCTTTTGATAGCATCAGTTCCCTTATCTGTAACATTCCTCTGATGAAACATGCATAAATTCATCCCAGTTTTATAGTTTGCATTAAGAGGCCTTTTTTACCTTCGGCAAAGGTTAAAAAAACAAATTTAAGCACATCTTAATTTTTTCCCTATAAGCATAAAAAGGATTTTTGTTTGCATATATTCCCTTTCTTTTGCCTGATGAAGCCAGGTAACAACAACCAGTTTGTTGTGAATGTTTTAACTTTTTAATATTTTTAACTGACTGTGTTGCTGTTTACGATACTGTAAGCCGCCCATTAATGTTTGCTTAGTGAGATAGGCGGCATATCAATTTAATAAATAACAAATTAGGTAACATTTTTGCCTATTGTTCCATAAACTTCATTATTAGGACTCCTAAAACATGGAGGCATTTCAGGAGAAAGATCCATCAGGCGTTGTGGTTTTTTTTTTTTTAATCTTTTCTAAGCTTTTTCCAACTTCCTGCTTTCCAAATTCCCAGAATTCTCAAGTCAGTTTAGCCCAATTTCTCAACCTTTGCAAGATGAAAGACCTCGACTTCCAGAATTCCCCAAGTACAGTGCCCTCTAGTGAATAAATGGCACAGTGATACTATCCATAAAAATAGGGGATGATGTCCAAAATTCTGCCTTGTTAAAAATCGTAACAATCCCTCAATCCCGTATGTAAAAGAAGAACAGAATTGGAAAGATGCTTGGAGCTCTTCCAGCCCAACCTCCTGTTTAAGCAGGAAATCCTATATCATTTCCGACAGATGGTTGTCCAATGTTTTTGAATATCTCTGGGTGATCTGTCTAATTAATCTACACCAGGAGTGTCCAACCTTTTGGCTTGCCTGGGTGGCATATAAAATATATAATATAGTTAATGTATTTAAATCACGTAATACAGGTCGTCTTGACTTATCACATGTACGTCACCGTTCAAAGTTACAACATCGCTGAAAAAAGTGACTTACGACCGGTTTTTTTTTCACACTTACTGACCGTTGCAGCTTTTCCCCATGGTCACACGATCCAAATTCAGACGCTTGGCAACTGTCTCACATTTATGACGGTTGCAATGTGTCATGTGCGATCTCTTTTTGCGACCTTCTGACAAGCCAAGTCAATGCGGAAGCTAGCTTCGCTTAACAACGGTGTTGCTTATTTAAGAACTGCAGCGATTCACTTAACAAACGAGGCGAGGAAGGTCATAAAATAGGACGAAATTCTCTTCATAGCTGTCTTGCTTCGCAAAATAAATGTTGAGCTCAATTGTCCTAAGTTGAGGACTACCACCTTATGGGTCCACTTTGCTAGCTGTCCCAGGACCGCATGCAGCCCACAGACCACCTGACGTACAAAAACACCTACAAACTCTTTTTGTGCAATTGCACTTTCCCAAATTTTAAAAAAAATTGTTGAGTAAGTATAGTATTTACGGAACGGGCGTATTAAGAATAGATTTGCAAGTAAGACAATATCATTATAAAATGAACCGATGTTTTACGGAATTGCTGCTAAGCCTCCTTAGAACAAAGTTTCAGGATTTCAAAACTTCCAAAGCTGCCAGTAATTAGGTGATTTCTGCTCAATAAAAGCGATAATTCATCACATTGCATTTAAAGGGCTGCATAAACCGATGGCAATCTACAAATACGAATGTCGCAGGTGAAAATTGAAACCAACTTTGGATAACGCTTTCAAAGCGTGCTCCGTGGTTATAGAGAGAGCAGGATGAGGTATGTTATAAAGGCATAGAACGGGCAGACTTTTAATATATATATATATATATATATATATTTAGTGGTTTTATAATGTATCTCCAGGATCAGATAAGTGCCATACTAAAACTAAGGCAAGCACCAAGCTGCAGACTTTGAAATCTTTGTAACTCTTGGCTTTGAGCTTTAGATTTATTTTACTGAAATGAAACTTCCTTAACCGAGGTGTGAGGGTCGGCCACAAAACTCACTTAATTGCTCAGAAATTTATATCCTGTCATGTTTGGGACAGCTGAGGGGAAGGGAAGTGAGAAGAAACATAATTTTGTGGGTCGGCTACAGTACCGGATTAGGGATAGTCCTCAAGTTACAACTATTTGCTAAGTGACCGTGGCATTGAAAAAAACCCACTTACGATGGTTTTTTCACACTTACGACCGTTTATTTATTTGCTTGTTTGTTTATTGGCCACCCACCTTACCAGAAGGTAACTCTGGGCACAAACACCCATGGTCACATGATCAAAATTCGGACAGCTGTCTCACATTTATGACGGTCGCAGTGTCCCGGGGTCACGCGATTCCCTTTTGCGCCCTTTGACAAGCGAAGTCAAACGAGGAAGCCTGATTCACTTAACAACCCCGTTACTAACTTAACAACTGCCGTGATCCACTTAACTGTTCTGGCAAGGAAAGTTGTAAAACAGAGCAGAATTTGTTTGACAGCTGTCTCACTTAGCAATGGAACCTTTTGGTTCAATTGTGGTCGTATGTCGAGGACTACCTGTATGTAGATCCACCTTCAATTGGCCAGTTGCACTTCTGGAACTCCCAGCTGAGCAATGCCAGCCCCATCTGGAGATGCCAACCCACAGGTGGCTTATTATATGCAAGAATGAGTTTGTGATGTTTATTGCTTCTTTTGTTGATTAAATGAATGTGCCGCCCGTCTCACTCTTGCAGCAACTCTTGGGAGCCTTACAAAACTGATTGAAGCGATAAGAAAGATAATAAAAAAACGATTAAAATTAAGAAAGATTAGCTAAAGACTTCAAAACCGAGAGGACGGGCGATACGAGGCTGGAATTAGCAAGAGCACTTAGACTTACACAGGTAATCCTCAACTTACAACAATTTCATTTAGTGACCTTTCAAAGTTATAACTTGAAGAGCCGTGGTGGCACAGTGGTTAGAAGGCAGTACTGCAGGTTATTTCCACCGACTGCCGGCTGACTGCGATTCCCCAAAGCTGGCTGGGGAATTCTGGGAGTTGAAGTCCGCCAGGCTTAAAGTTGCCAAGGTTGGAGACCCCTGCCCTACGCCATTCCAGACAAATAGCCCTCCAATCCCTTCTTGAAAACCTCCAGCAATGGAACACCCACAATTTCCGGAGGGAGGCAAGCCCATCCCATTGATTAATTATTCTCCTTAATTCTAGGTTTGATCTCTTTTTAGGGTTGGGGCGAGACGGCTCCTCAGACACCCCTGGACCGACCAGCAAGCACTGACAAGCACAAACACACAAAAACAGGTGTTGCTGTTTGTCTCTAACCACCAAGCACAGTAACCAGAATATTAGCAAATCTACAGGGCAGCCACACTCCCCGGGCACAACACTCGGGATTTCCAAGTTGTGGTTACTTGCGTTAGAAAACGCCAAACACTACACACACACACCCGGTTCATTCTCGCTTATGAACAAGGCTCTGCAGGTCTCTTCCTTGGTTATCACGTCCAGCAACCTTCACTGCTCCCCCCTCCCCAACCCCCGCTTTTTGGAAATATGACAGGAGAAAGTTGTGGGGTTTTTTGTTTTTCTTTTCTTTTCTTTTCTTTTCTTTTCTTTTCTTTTCTTTTCTTTCTCCCTCCTCAACATTAAAACAACTAAATAAGATAAATAATAAAAATCTAGCCTCCCTGCCTTCCTCCTTTCCTCATGTTTTCCTTTCTTCCTTCCTTCCTTCTTTCTTTTTCTTTCTCCCTCCCCAACATTAAAACAACTAAAAAAGATAAATAATAAAAATCTATCCTGCCTGCCTTCCTCCTTTCCTCATGTTTTCCTTTCTTCCTTCCTTCCTTCTTTCTTTTTCTTTCTCCCTCCCCAACATTAAAACAACTAAAAAAGATAAATAATAAAAATCTATCCTGCCTGCCTTCCTCCTTTCCTCATGTTTTCCTTTCTTCCTTCCTTCCTTCCTTCCTTCCTTCCTTCCTTCCTTCTTTCTTCTTTCTTTCCTTCCTTCCTTCCTTCCTTCCTTCCTTCTTTTTCTTTCTTTCTCCCTCCCCAACATTAAAACAACTTATAAAGATAAATAATAAAAATCTAGCCTCCCTGCCTTCCTCCTTTCCTTATGTTTTCCTTCCTTCCTTCCTTCCTTCCTTCCTTCCTTCCTTCCTTCTTTCTTTCTTTCTCCCTCCCCAACATTAAAACAACTAAAAAAAGATAAATAATAAAAATCTAGCTAGCCTGCCTGCCTTTCTCCTTTCCTCACGTTTTCCTTCCTTCCTTCCTTCCTTCCTTCCTTCCTTCCTTCCTTCCTTCCTTCCTTCCTTCCTTCCTCCTCCTTCCTTCCTCCTTCTTTCTTTCTTTCTTTCTTTCTTTCTTTCTTTCTTTCTTTCTTTCTTTCTTTCTTTCTTTCTTTTTCTTGCCAGAAAAGTTTGCAAGACGTCTTTCTCTCCCTCGCCCCGTTCTCTTTTCGTTTTAATAAAGTCAGGCGCTTTCTCGCCAGCCAGGATGAGATTGAAATCAAATGAATTGCATCCAAAGTTAGGGAATTATTTCACATCTTGGGGGTGTGCTGAACCTCAGGTGTGGCGTGTTGCAGCTTGTGCATCTTGCAAGCCACCACAACCCAAGTAACTTACCTACTCAGGGTGACTGGGAGAACACGCTCTCCTCTGCAAAGGTGAGGTTGGGAGAGCTGTATCAAGTAGAAACTTCCAAAGCTAAAAAAAATAAATAAAAAAAATAGGTGACTTTTTTTTTTAAAAAAAAAATTAAATTAAATTCTTTCTCTTTTTTTTAAGCGTATTGTGCTCAGTTTCTTGGGGGGGGGAAACACTCTTGAGGTTTTCTGTGCCATTGGGGTTAGCATTTTAATTGCAGAACTAGGCCACTTAGATGAAATTACAGCTCTAGACAGGGTGGGGAACTTCAGGCAACTTCTCCAATTTTCCCATTGTTAAATAGAAATAAATGAGGATCACATGATCCTCTTCTGAGGCCGAATAAAGGATCCACGTATCAAAAGCGTGCCAGGTTTTCATTTACGTGCGAGCATAGAATTACCCTCAACGTGCAAAGCGTGAACATCAGAATTCCTTGTCTATGGTTAGGTTTTCATTAGATCCACTTGTTCTTAAGCGGTTCGGGTTTTGGTTCCTTTTGGAAACATCTGTCTGAACCTGGCAGTTTTACAAATTACGAGTCCTCAAATTACAACCACAGTTGAGCCCCAAATTTCTGCTGGCAAGCAACTTTTGCCCCCATTTTACAACCTTTCTTGCCACAGTTGTTAAGCGAATCACTGCAGTTATAACCCGGTTGTTCAGGGAATCTGGCTTCCCCACTGATTTTGCTCGTCAGAAGGTCTCAAAAGGGGATCATGTGACCCCTGGGATCACGTGACCCCTATAACCGTCATAAGTACGAGTCAGTTGCCAAGCATCAGAATGTGACCATGGGGGTGATGCAACAGTCTTAAGTGCGAAAAATGGTCATACGTCACTGTTTTTGGTGCTGTTGAACCTTTGGACAGTCACTAAACAAACTGTTGTAAGTGGAGGACTACCTGTATACAGCTTCCTTTCTCAAGTTGTATGATTTTTGGAAGAAAGCAAGCAACAAAGAAAACAGCATTTTTGAGCTCCGGAGCAATTTGAAGCCGGGTGGACTTCAACTCCCAGAATTCCCCAGCCAGCATAGCTAACTCGGATGTTTCATAGTTAGTATGGTTGCAGAATTGTGGGAATTGCAGTTGCAAAAATACCTGGGAAAGACTCCATAGCAGTCTTTTCACCTTAACAGCTTTAAGCTGGGTAGACTTCAACTCCCAGAATTCCCCAGCATAGCTATGTCCCCAGTCAGTTTTTAGGCGTGTGAACTTCAGCTCCCAGAATTCCCCAGCATAGCTATGTCCCCAGTCAGTTTTAAGGCATGTGGACTTCAGCACCCAGAGTCCCCAAGCATAGCTATGTCCCTAGTCTATTTTAAGGTGTGGGGACTTCAGCTCCCAGAATTCTCCAGCATAGCTATTCCCCAGTCAGTTTGAGGGCATGTGGACTTCAACTCCCAGAATTCTATGCTATGCTGGCTGGGGAATTCTGGGAATTGACATCCATACACTTTAAAACTTGCTGAGATTGAGAAATACTGTTTTACCCATTCTCACATCTTTTGGAAAGGGAGTGGTGCGTGGTATTTTGTTAAATTTAGGTTGATGTGATTGAAGGAAGATTCATCCCAGCATGGCTCCAAGGGTTTTCTCACAGACTCCTTCTTCTTTCTGGGGTGGCAATTTTTGTTGGGAGGGGAACAAACAAACAAAAAAAAGAGAGAACCCTTAATTTATTTTTTATCTCATAATGAAGGGTATAATCCTGGTTAAAAAGAAAAAAAGAAAACACTGCCAGGCAAAGCAACCTGTGGAAAAATTAATCTGTGATTTTACTGCTTTGAGCAGCTTCGGTGTGGTACTGGTAATTTTTATTCTTAAAAAAATAAAAAAGATTGTGACTTTTGAGGAATTCCCATGCTCAGAAAGAGCACTCTGGATTTTACTTGCATTTTTTTTTAAAAAAAAGGAAGAAGGATCTGCCTCTGTCAGTGGCTAAGGAATCAGAAATTCAGTTTTTCTGAGGCACTTATTTTTATTTTTAAAACGCAGACAGTCCTTGACTCACGACAGTTCTTTTTAGTGACCGTTCAAAGTTGCACCAGCGCCAAAAAGTCTGACTTATGATTGTATGATGGCTTGCAATGATTCACTTAACAACCCTGGGCAAGAAGGTTGTAAAATTGGATGTGACTCCCTTAACGGCCACCTTGCTTTGTCACAGAAAATCAAACACAACTTCGCGACTCAACAACAACAACAACTCTCCATGTGGTGTCAAATGGAGACTTTTCCCGGCCTTCTCTGGAAGACCCAGATAATGAACCTGAGGACTTTGGCCTCGAGGCGTAAACTTTTGCACCAAGCTATAACCATCCTTCAGCTGGTTTCCAGATCATGGGCTCCAATTATATCTGAAACCAAGAACTCATAATAAAGATGCAGTCTGTTTCCTGCAAAACATGAGAGTCCACCTCAAATTATGCTTTTGTTCCTTCAAAAGCATAATTATTGTTGTTAGTTGCAAAGTCCTGTCCGACCCATCGTGACCCCATGGACAACGTTCCTCCAGGCCTTCCTGTCCTCTACCATCCTCTGGAGTCCATTTAAGCTCACGCTGACTGCTTCAGTGACTCCATCCAGCCACCTCATTCCCTGCCGTCCCCTTCTTCTTTTGCCCTCCATTTTTTCCAGCATTTTCCGGCTCTTCTCCAGGGAGTCCTTCCTTCTCATTAGGTGGCCAAAGGATTTGAGTTTCCTCTTCAGGATCTGGCCTTCTAAAGAGCAGTCAGGGTTGATCTCCTCCAGGACTGATGGTTGGATCGCCTTGCAGTCCAAGGGACTCGCAGGAGTCTTCTCCAGCCACCAGAGTTCAAAGGCCTCCATTCTTTGGCAGTCAGCCTTCCTTATGGTCCAACTTTCACAGTCATACATTGCAACTGGGAAAATCATAGCCTTGACTATATGCACTTTTGTTGGCAGGGTGATGTCTTTGCTTTTTAGTACGCTGTCTAGATTTGCCATGGCTTTTCTCCCCAGGAGCAAGGGTCTTTTAATTTCTTGGCTGCAGTCCCCATCTGCGGTGGTCTTGGAGCCCAGGAAAATAAAATCTGTCACTACCTTCATTTCTTCCCCATCTATTTGCCAGGAAAAGTATAATTATGTGATGCCAATACAATTTTACTGTGATTCAAGGATGAGAACCTGTATCTTGAATTTGTCCAGAATATTGTTTTATTTGTATTACCTGAGATATTGAAATCATGTTAGCCTTTTTCTAGGCAGAGTCACACATAAGTTCCAAGCTTCTGACATACATCAAATGGCATGGCTTTGCTACTTTTGGTGGCTCAGCATGGTGGTTTATTAAGCAAATACTAAACCACATTTAAGAATCCCATTATTTTGGGAGACGTTAGGAAGCTGTCTTATTCTAGAATGAAAATGTACAGGCTTATAACCACAATTGTCAAGTGAGTTTTGCTCCATTTTACAACCTTTATTGCCACAGTTGTTAAGTGAGTACAATGGTTGTTAAATGAATCTGACTTCCCCATTGACTGTGCCTGTCAGAAGGCTGCAAAAACTGATTACGTCACCCTGGGACAGGGCAACCATCGTAAATATGAATCCGTTGCCAAACATCCAGATTTTAATCACATGGCCAAAGGGATGCTACAATGGTCATAGGTGTGAAAAACGGTCAAGTCACTTTTTTCCGTACCGTTCTAACTTTGAATGGTCACTAAACAAATGGTTGTTAGTCAGGGACTACCTCTACTCTCAAATCTAACTCTAATGTCCAGGTTTTCAGACAAATCTGTTTTTCCTAGTGTACTAATTGAAAAAGGAGCCTTGGTGGCGCGGTGGTTAGAATGCAGTATTGCAGGCAAACTCTGCCCACAGCCTGGAGTTCGATCCTAACTAGCTCAAGGTTAGTTTTCCATCCTTCCGAGGTCGGTAAAATGAGGAGGACCCAGATTGCTGCGGGCAATAAGATGACATTGTAAACCACTCAGAGAAAGCATTATGGCATGGTATATAAATAAGTGTAAAAAATTTTATTTATACATTTTTCTTTGGTATACATAAGTGCTTAATAAACAGCGTATTGTCTTGGTCAACTGACTTATACATAATAATAATAATAATAGTAGTAATATTTATTTATACAACAATGATAATCTATCATCCTTTACTTGTATATAATGGTGATCTTTTATCTTCCAATGTCTACCTCTATTGTCTAACAATTGATAAAACAAATCCCATGTTAAAAGATATTTTGTATCTTCCTTATCCTTTATCTTTAGTGTCAACCTATCCATCTCTGCGCATTCTAATATTTTTTTTTTAATTATGTTTTCATCTGTAGGAGTTTCCTCATTTTTCCAATACTGTGCAAATACAATTCTCGCTGCCGTCAAGAAATCTTAAGTGTATTTCTATGACTATTGCTATCCTTCAGCCAGAAATGTCAGAATTCAGCCTGTATCTCTTTCTTTGGACCATGATGCTTCTTTAGATAGCACAAGACATTATTTTAATCCACCGTATATGTATATTCAAGAGAAGAAGGCTGAATCTTTACGGCTGCTTGGCAGGTGTTATCTTGCTGTCTCTTCTTGTGAAAGTCTTCCGGGTAGTCATTTCCCAATGACTATCTCTCCATAGGCTCGTAATTTGTTTATTTTTTGACCTAAGTTTATAAATTAGTCTTGAAGTTCATCTGCACAAGGGAAGATTCGAGCAACGCTTCTGGTTAAACAAGGGTCTCTCTCTCTCTCTGTGAGAGAGAAATGGGCGGTCTCCGGATTGGATGCAGAAACAAACAAGAAATAATTAAAACGATTTGACTTTGATTTATCTGCCGTGCCTTGCCACCTATCATCTCCTGCCTTCAGATAGGATGATAAGGCTACCACCCCTCTTGAAAATTACCCCATCGCAGCCGAGTGGCGCAAGGCAAGTCAGTTTCTGCATCTACTCCTGGAGAACATTATTAGCTGAAGGGAGTGGCAGTTAGATTGTGGATATGATACCTGAGATAACTAGGCCACATGTTCTAAATAAACATTTCAAATACGGCCTGTCAGTCACTCCTTCTCATGGAGATTGTGAGGAGACGAGATTATGGATGTTTAGGATTAGAGAGCAGAAGCAGGAAACACAGCCGGAAATTAATACAGGTAGCCCTCAGTTTACGACCACAATGGAGCCCAAAATTTCTGTCACTAAATGAAACCTGTGATAAGTGAGTCTTGCCTCATTTACGAACTCTTCTTGCCACTGTTGTGAAGTGAATCGCTGCAGTTGGTTTAAGTTAGCGACACCGGGGTGAAATGCTCCCGGTTCGGCCTGATCCGGTAGCGATGGAGGTGGGTGGTTCGGAGCAAAAATCCCTGCCCCTTCCCCATGCCCAGCTGAGCCGCACAATCATCAGAGGCTTTTTTTCTTTTACTTCTAAAAGCATTTTTTTTTTTTGCAACCTCTTCAGCCGAAAAAAATGCTTTTAAAAGTTTAAAAAAAAAAAGCCTCTGATGAGCGTGCAGCTCAGCTGGGATCGTCAGAGGCTTTTAAAAGCACTTTTTCTACAACCTCTTCAGCCGAAAAAATGCTTTTAAAAGCCTCTGACAACTCTTTGGCCGAAGAGGTTGCAGAAAAAAATGCTTTTAAAAGCCTCTGACGATCTCAGCTGAGTTGTCTGATCGTCAGAGGCTTTTAAAAGCAATTTTTTCTGCAACCTCTTAAGGTTGTAGAAAAAATTCTTTTAAAAGTAAAAAAAAAAAAAAAGTTGGCCACGCCCACCCAGTCACATTACCACCACCTCCCCACCAAGCCACGCCCACAGAACCGGTAGTAACAAATTTTACATTTCACCACTGAGCAACACGGTCATTAAATGAATCTGTCTCTCTCCCCCCCCCCCCCCATTGACTTTGCTTATCAGAAAGTCGCAAAAGGGGATCACGTGACACACACCCCCCCAGGCCAGTGCAACCGTCATAAATACAGGCCAGTTGCCAAGTATCTAAATTTTGACCACATGACTACATAGACGCTGCAACGGTCATAAGTATGAAAAACGGTCATAAATCCCTTTTTTTCAGTGCTGTGGTAACTTTGAATGGACACTAAATGAACTGTTTGTCAGTCAAAGACTTAACTGTTATTAAGACCAGCTGCCTGCAATTACTGCAGGTTTGAATCTCGCCAGGCTCAAGGTCGACTCAGCCTTCCATCCTTTCTAAGGTAGGTTAAATGAGGACCCAGTTTGTGGGGGCAATAAGCTGACTTTGTATAAATATACAAAAGTATGAAGGCTATTGCTTAACGCATTGTAAGCCGCCCTGAGTCTCCGGAGAAGGGCAGCATATAAATCAAATTTAAAAAAAAAAACTGTACAGATAGTCCCCGATTTAACAACAGTTCGTTTAGTGTCCCTTAGAAGTTATAACAGCACTGAAAAAAAGTGACCCATCACCATTTTTCACACTTACAAGCACTACAGCATCTCCATGGTCACATGGTCAGAATTCTGACACTTGGCAACTGACTCCTATTTATGACAGTTGCAATGATCCCCTTTTGTGACCTTCTGACAAGCACAACCAAGGGGGAAATCCAGGTTCACTCAACAACCGCAGTGATTGACTTAACAACTGTTGATAAGAAAGGTTGTAACATGGGGCATTTACCAACTGTCTTACTTAGCAACAGAAATTTTGGGCTCCTAGCCTTTTTTCAATTGCCCAAACAGATCCTGAATATGAAAAGTCTTTGTTCTCCGAACTTTCCGTTTCTCTCGGAGAGCAAACCGCTGCCAAAATCTCTAAAACCTGAGCTGCAAATATTTTCTATTATTTCAAAACGGCAACTCTTGTGTTATTGTTTTATTCTGATGACGATGAAAGCAATAACCCTTAATTAGGGTAAATAATATTATGCAGTATATATATATTGTACTCAGCAGGCAACTATTAATTGCTGCCTTCTTTATAATATAAAGCAGGATTGCATTGCAATATATAAACAGAGCAGGTAGGTTCCATGGGCTAGCATGGAATCTATTAAGAGTGGAACAGGTAGGCCCAACAAGTTACCTCCAAATGTGCAACTAGGAAAGGAAAGGAAAGGAGAGGAAAGGAAAGGAAAGGAAAGGAAAGGAAAGGAAAGGAAAGGAAAGGAAAGGAAAGGAAAGGAAAGGAAAGGAAAGGAAAGGAAAGGAAAGAAGGAAAGGAAAAATAGAAAAGAAGGAAAGGAAAAGGAAAAGGAGGAAGAATCTTGGGGATTGTAGTCCCAACATTTTTGGAGAATGCCAGTTAAAGAGTAATGCTTTGGAGAAAGAGAGGCTGCAGGGAGACCTACTAGGCCCAAAATGGGGTGCGGGGTATGTGTGGCACAGCCCCCCCATCAGTGGTGGGTTTCAAATTTTTTTACTATCAGTTCTGTGGGCGTGGCTTGGTGGGCGTGGTGTGGCTTGGTGGGCGTGGCAGGGGAAGGATACTGCAAAATCCCCATTCCCTCCCCACTCCTGGGGGAAGGATATTGCAAAATCTCCATTCCCTCCTCACTCTGGGGCCAGCCAGAGGTGGTATTTACCGGTTCTCCAAACTACTCAAAATTTCCGCTACCGGTTCTCCAGAACCTGTCAGAGCCTGCTGGATTTTGCCCCTGCCTACTAGGCCCAAAACGGGATGTGAGGGGAGCATCCCGTTTTGGCTCCCAGGGGAGTGCGGGAGTTCGAGTGCTGCCTGTCACACCCCCTGGCCATGCCCACCATGGTCACGCCCACCCAGCCAGTCTTTAGGGCAGAGAACCAGTTGTTAAATTATTTGAATCCCATCACTGGTCCAGGACTACGCATATTGTATAGAAAGGGCAGGGGGAGATAATAGTCTTGTGGTAGGCCCAAAGAGGCCCTCTTCCTTCGTGCTTCTGGAGATGGTTGGATGCAGAGCAGAGCAGAAGACCTCAGCGATTATTTCCTATCCATCCTTCTGTTATTTCAAGAAAACGGTATCAGACCTGGTTAATATTGGAATGAGAGACCGGCAGGTAATCCCAGAGCTGCAGTCGAAACTGAAAAGTTGCACATGTAGTCCTCACTTTACAAATATTCGTTTAGTGACCGTTTGAAGTTACCACAGCACTGAAAAGGGGACTTACGATTGTTTTCCCCACTTAGGACTGTTGCCCTGTTTCCCCCATGGTGACGTGATCAAAATTCGAGCACTTGTCAACTGGCTCACATTTACGACGGTTGCGATGTCCCATGATCCCCTTTTGCGACCTTCTGACCAGTAAAGTCAACATAGGGAAGCTGGATTACTTTAGCAACCATGTTATTAACTGAACAAGGGCAGTGATTCCCTTAACGACTGTGGCAAGAAAGGTTGTAAAATGAGGTCGAAACTCCCTTAACAGCGGTCTCGCTTCGCAGCAGAAATGTTGGGCTCCGTTGTGGTCATATGTTGAGGACTACCTGTATAAAAAAATAGAGTAACTACTCACAAGACAGCTACACCTGATTGAATCTGGACACCAGGGCTAAAGCTAAACTACGGAGATAAGGAAAGAACTCTTTATCTATAGAACAGGGGTGTCAAATTAAAGGCGCGTGATATGGTCGGATCTGGACCACGGGGCCATCCTGGTCTGTGTGGCATCGGCCCGGTCTACCCAATGCGAAGAGGAGACATGCCAGCAGTTTGGGGAATGGCGTCAAGCTGGCCATGCCCACCCAGTCGGCCACACCCGCCCAATCAGCCTTGCCCAGCCGGCTCCCCAAGGTCAACCACAGCCCTGAGGCAGCCCTCAATGAAATTGAGTTTGACACCCCTGCTATAGAAGCAGCTTGCAGAGTTGAATAAACTGCCTAGTTGCGTGAAGTGCCATCCTTTGCGAGGTTCAAAGGGAAGCCCTCAAAGCAGGGGTGAAATGATCCCAGTTCAGACCGGATCACCTGATCCGGTAGCAATGGAGCCGGGGGTAGGGGGGTTCGGAGAACCGGTAGCAAAAATCCCTGCCCCCACCCCCATGCCCAGCTGAGCCGCACAATCATCAGAGGCTTTTTTTTTAACTTTTAAAAGCATTTTTTCTACAACCTCTTCGGGTGAAAAAATGCTTTTAAAAGTTAAAAAAAAAAGCCTCTGCTGATCAGGCAACTCATTTTGGATAGTCAGAGGCGTTTAAAAGAAAAAAAGGGTTTTTTTATCTTAAATGCCTCTGACGATCCAAGCTGAGTTGCCTGATCGTCAGAGGCATTTAAAAGAAAAAAAGCCTCTGCCGATCAGGCAACTCAGCTGGGATCGTCAGAGCCTTTTGAAAGCATTTTTTTTACAACTTCTTCGCCGAAGAGGTTGTAGAAAAAATTATTTTAAAAGTAAAAAAAAAATGGCCACACCCACACAGTCACATTACCCCCACCTACCAAGCCACGCCCACAGAACCGGTAGTAACAAATTTTAAATTTCACCACTGCCTCAAAGGCCTCTATCAGCTTTTAGCTTAGGCCTTATGGCGGGTGAACTCATTACGTTTGCCATCAACTGCAACCCCAAAGCGATTCTCTTCCCTTTATCTGCTGCTTGCAAACTCCTTGCCCAGCAAGACACATGTAGGCAGCCAGACTAGAAGGCAAGAAAGGATTACAGGCACTCCTCCTCTTACGGCCATAGTGGAGCCCAAAATGTCCGTGGCTGAGCGAGACTGTTGTTAGGTGAGTTTTTCCCCATTTTACGGCCTTCCTTGCTGCGGTTGTTACCTGAATCACCACCGTTGTTCAGTTAGTAGCAGGGTTGCTACGTAATTAGCTTCCTAAATTCTGGGCTCAGTTGTGGTCGTAGGTCGAGGACTACCTGTATGAGAATTTGATGTAACTTTGGTTTCCTTCCGTCATTCTCTCTGATGCTGTTATGAACCGCTGCTACTATTTTTGTCCTTTGTGAACAGAATTACATCTTTTCCTTCCCCCTTAACTGCATAATTTTTGGTTAATTGAATGAATCGTCTAATGCTATCTCTACTCTTTCTGTTTTTGTCCGACAGTGTAATCAGCAAAGTGATGCCTACGACGGAGCCTAAACCGTTACCTCTCCTGGTTCGACCCAAAACACCACCACCACCGCCTTCACCAGCTCCTGTCCATATCACCCCTCCACCTCTTCCTCCGGTGGTCCCTCCAGCCGCCCTTGCTCAGACTCTGATACCACCATCCTCCCCTGCACCGTCCACCATGGGAAGCTCCAAAGTCCCCGTTCGAAGTGTTGTGACAGAGACCGTCAGAAATTATGTGGTAGGTGGTCTTAATTGTTTCATTGAGAACATGTCACCATCCCATCTTCTGGGTTCCTTAATTGTTTTAATTCGATCCTTAACGCCAGCGGGACACCTGGTGGCACAGTGGTTTAAGCGCCTTAAAAGGTAAAAGATAATAAAGGTTTCCCTGTCCAGTCATGCCCAACTTTAGGGAACAGTGCTCATCTCTATGTCTTAGTCTTCATTGTCTGAAGACATTTTCCGTGATCATGCATGGCTATACACCAAAAGGCACATGAAACATTGTGACTTTGTTACCAAAGTGGTACCTATTTATCTACTCGCATTTGCATGCTTTTGAACTGCTAAGTGAGCAGGAGCTGAGGCAAGGAACAGGAGCTCACTCATTATGCAGCGCTCGGGTCTCAAACCCCGGGTGTCAGCTTTCCAGCTGACAAGCTCAGCATCTTTAAATACTAAGCTATTGCACCCCTCTTAAGTGCAAGGAAACTCTGCCCACAGCCTGGAGTTCAATCCTGATGGGCTCAAGGTTAACTTACCCTTCCATCCTCCCCAGGTCAGTAAAACGAGGACCCCAGATTGTTGGGGGCAATATGCAAATAATGTTTCTACTTTGCAAACTGCCCAGAGAGTGCCATAAAGCACTATGGGGCGATATATAAGCCTACAATGCTATTGTTATTTCCAATGGTTCCATTCGCAATCATACTTCGATACATACATTAAAACATGTATATATATGCAAGACCAATGGATCTCAGTGGAAGGTAATACAATAAAGGAAATTGAACAATGTGTTAAATGTGGCTGGCAGGCAGGCATTCAACAAGCTAAGCGTCATTTTCAAGAACAACCTCCCCCTGCGCCTGAAGAGAAAAGTGTTTGATTAACGTGTGCTACCTGTTCTAACATACGCCGGCAAAACATGGACGCTAACCTCACAATCGATACAAAAGCTACGAATGGCACAAAGAGCCACACTTGGCATCACAAGACAAGATAGAAAGACCTGCGCGTAGATTTAGAGAACAAATGAAAACATACGATGCCATCAAGAGAGTAAAAGAATTGGAATGGAAACGGGCTGGTCCACATAGCAAGAAGAACCGATGGCAGGTGGACCAAAGCCAGAAGTGGGATTCAGTTGTTTTGGACCGGTTCGGGCAAAATGGATGTTAATTTTACGTCTGGTTTGACGAACCACTAGTTCCGATGACTGGCTGGCCCCGTGCCACTACGTCCTGCCCCTCCCAAGAGTCCCCACGTGGCCCATTTTGGATCCCAGGTAAGTGCAGGGGGCACATGGAGCCCGGGGAGGTGGAAAACAGGCCTCCCAGAGGCTCATGGAGGGCGAAAATGAGCCTATTTCTTGCCTCTAGAGTCCGAGGAGGTGGACAATGGGCCCTCCACAGCCCGTTTTTGCTCCCAGGGGGAGGGGTGCAGGAGGCCGAGTGCTGCCTGTCACACCCTCTGGCCACACCCACCATGGCCACGCCCACCCAGCCAGTCATTAGGGCAGAGAACCGGTTGTTAATTTATTTGACTCCCACCACTGAGTCCAAGGCGGTCATAGAATGGATTTCACTTGATAAAAAGCATCCATGAAAGAGACCTAAAACAAGATGGAACGACACCATAAGCAAATATTGTGGGCCCAATTGGCAAAAGAAAGCCCAGGACCGTATTGGTTGGAAACATGCGGAAGAGGCCTTTGTCCTGCAGTGGATAGACCATGGCTAATATGAGGATGATGATGATATATGGGACCAATTATAAAATAATTGGTTATGATGGGAAACCAAAGTCCCAACAGCATCGTGTCTAGTTCCGAGGAAAGTAACAAAACCTGGATGTTAAGAGGTTGGATTATCAGCCTCAGAATAACATATGTCAAGTTAATCACCTTTTCATAAATTACAGTTTGGTAATTAATTATTTGTGGGCTTCCACAGGTGGAACATTTTCTCTGCCGAAATGCTTAAATATTGAGTGCTTACGAAGGGAGAAGATATGATACCAAGTTTACTTTTGGTGCCAATGCACTTTAATTTTCTTCCTTTACAAAGTCATTAATAAAAGCCATCAGCATTTTACCTACAATATGAAGCACATTGAACTCAAGGGGAGAATAAAGTGATCTTATTAGAAAAAACAACTCTAACAACTAGTGGCAGAAAGGGTTTTTTTTTTTAAGTAAGTTGTGAGTAAAACAGAAAGGTTCAATCTGTTGAGAAATTTCCCAAAACAGATATGAGACCGATGTTTCTGAGGCTTACTACTTAAAATCTCACATTGACCGAGCACCTGAACTGATCAGATTTCGACTCTTTTATTTCCATAATTGCCTAATAAAAAGTCAACCTTCACTATGACAAAATTTGTAATGCCCAAGGTAAAATTTCAGGATCCAAGTATTTTCAACCTGTTGTGGCTTAACGTTACACAGATTCCAGGAAAATAAGATTCCATGTCAGGTATTGGAATGATGAAATTTGATTTTAATAAATTGCTCTGCCTCGAAAGGAATGCAAATACCTGAATCCCTGGGACATTACACTGGTCTTTAAAAGCTTTAAAATCAGCAATGCATATTTATATATGCTGCCTCTGATACTTATCAAAATGTATATGGGTGTAAACCTCTTAAGATGAACCGATATCACAGATAGAAAAATGCTTTGTAAAAAGCATATATCTTAATCACAAACAATACAGAGGTATACAGTTAAAAGAATATGATACTTTCTTGCTAATGTTATTTAAGTTAGAGGATAATAATAGGACTCCTCTTATACTATGACTTTCAAGTAACAATGTTTACAGTAGAAGCATATTCTTAATTGTGCTAGGAATTGGCTTCTGGTGTTTAGTTTAGTTTTTTTTAGTTTACTTTATTGCCATTGCACCTCACACAATGAAATTAAATGGCATCTTCAATGTACATTATAACTAGAAAAGCACACATCCTTCACATTCTATACAGTTGAATTGAAAACCCCTGATATTGCATTAATATTGCACATTAATATATATTAGCATGCATATATTTAGGGAATATATGCATGCTAATATATATATACATATATAATGCGCGCACATTTGTATATGTATATATGTCTATATACACACATATACCATATACATATACATACATACAAACACACACACACACACACACACACACACACACACACACACATGCCATATACAGTAATGGCCAAAATTGTGGAAACCTTTTGGGAAAAGTGTATTTTCTAAAACTAGCTAATAACACCATTTTTTTTTAGAGTAGTACCATAAAATTATATATCAATGGAAAGATAATTTAGTTAAGAATGTAATGCAATAACTTTTATGAAGGATTTACTATTAGAATAGCAGTTACAGTATGAAGAAGAAAAGTCAAACATGTAAAAAAAAACTAGACAAAAATGATCACCGTAGAAAAAATGAGATAGACAAAAATGATCCCCATGTCAGTTAATACTTAGTTGGGTATCCTTTAGCATGAATTATGGCCTTACGAGGTCTTCCCATGGAGTGAACCAAGTCTTTTAGTTCTGCAGCTGTTGTCATGTGAAACCAAGATTGATTGAATGATGGCTTCTATTAACTGGGTTTTATTGCTGGGTCGCTTCTGACTAACAAGTTTCTTTAGTCGGCTTGATAGATTTTCAATGGGGTTAAGGTCTGGGCTATTCCCAGGCCATTCCAGCAGTGGAATAGGATGATCTTGAAACTCCAAAAAAAGTGGTGTTATTAGCCATCAAACCTCAAAAATACACTTTTCCCAAAAAGTTTCCACAATTTTGGCCACTACTGTATTAGGCCAAGAACCAAGCACACAATACCTCAATCAGGGAACTACCAACACAGAGAAACAAACTTAATAGTAAACAGCAGCCTACTCAAGAAACCACGAAGAACACTCCCACCACTCCCTTCTAACACTGATGATGTTACCTAGTCTGGTAACAAAACGTTTGCAAGAAAACCACCGAGGTCAGATAGCACCAAGGACCTCTCATTTCAACCCTGAGCTACAAATAGTCTCTTCTATCGACTGAATACTCACTGTCTATGAACTGTTGCTGTGTGAAATGAATTCTTGACAATACACCTTTGGCACATGGATTCACAGAGGTCTGAGTAGGAGCTAAGTGCAACTTATTTGCTGTGGCTCTTAACAAGTATTGGCTCTCTAGAGAAAGTTAAGAGATGCATAAACCTAGAGCCAAGTACATTATTTGCTTCAGCTCTCAAGATATAAAAATGGTCATAATGAGTGTAGGTTCCCTTCCCTGGCATATGACAGGTAATCCTCCACTTACAACAGTTCACTTAGTGACCATTCAGTTACAACATCACCAGAAAAAAGTGACTTATGACCATTTTTCACACTTAATAACCGCCGCAGAATCGCCATGATCACATGTTTTACATTTGGATGTTCAGCAACCAGTTCATATTTACGACCGTTTCTGTGTCCCGGGTGGGGGGGTCACGTGATCCCCCTTCAGATGAGCAAAAGTCAGCGGGGAGGCCAGATTCGTTTAACGGCCATGCGTGACTCACTTCCCAGCTGCAGCGATTCGCTTAGCAACCGTGTCAAGAAAAGCCGTAAAACGGGGCAGACCTCACTCGACCAATTTTTTCCCCCACAGCCACATAAATTCTGGGCGCCGTTGTGGGTCATAAGCCGAGGACTACCAGTCTATGTAGCCGAAAGTGCAATCGGTCTGAACAAGTAAAACAAGGCAGGAAATAGGAAAAGGGGAGTGTGAAAGAAAAAGAGAGAGAGAGAGAAAAGTTCCGTCCTCGTTTTTCAGAAATGAGTAGCTAAACCACAGGGGGGCTGACTTTTAGCCAAACAGGACGTGCGAGGTCGGGATTCAACTGCAGTTCAAATATAATCAGCCTTAATCTTGATCAGATAGAACTTTACTGAAATACACAAGGGGTGCCTTCCCCCAATGCGATGTCCCCGGGAGGAAGCAGCCGACAGCTCCCATCATTCACAGCCAGGAGAGGGGAGGGGAGGCTCCCCGATACCCCTTGTTCTGGTTAGTCAGATGAGCTTGATCCAGTTTGGCTGGAAGTTGCTAACCCAGCAACCCATGTTCCTGTGCTGCGCATGTAATTGATGCATCTCAGAATCAGAATAGAGCTGGAAGGGACCTTAGAGGTCTTCTAGTCCAACCCCCTGCTCAAGCAGGAGAGACCCCATACCGTTTCAGATAGGTGGCTGTCTGGTCTCTTCTTAAAAATCTCCAGGGATGGAGCACCCACAATTTCTCAAGGCAGGCCGTTCCCCTGAATTGTTCTCTCTGTCAGGAAATCCCTCCTTGGTTCTAGCCTTCAACTTTTTTGCTTCCGATTTCACCTTACATGCAAACACTTAGAAGCTACCCATCAGGTTTTCAGATGCTTCTCATCATCCGGGTTAGATCTGGGCCAAACGTTGGTTTTCTGCACGACACAAAGGTTGCTTACAGAAGGCTTAAACATTTAGCATTTGCAGAATTTGTCCATTAACAATGCAGTATAGTGACTTTTTCAGAGATATGTGTGAGGTTTTGTTTTGTTTTGTTTTGTTTTAAATTTGATTTATATGCCGCCCTTCTCCGGAGACTCAGGGCGGCTTACAATGCGTTAAGCAATAGCCTTCATACTTCTGTATATTTATACAAAGTCAGCTTATTGCCCCCACAAACTGGGTCCTCAATTTACCCACTTTAGAAAGGATGGAAGGCTGAGTCGACCTTGAGCCTGGTGAGAATTGAACTCGCAGTAATTGCAGGCAGCTGGATGTTAAATGCTGCCTTAGGAGGCATTAGCCTCCTACGCCACTCAGGCTCCTGAGTTATTTTTTAGGAAATAACGACTCCTGTCTGGTTAATTGTCCTCACTGTTAGGAAGTTTCTCCTCAGTTCTAGGTTGCTTCTCTCCTTGATTAATTTCCATCTGTCAGAAATGGTGAAGGGCCGTGAGGATAACCTTTTTGCCGTTGCGTGCCAAAAGCGGGGGAAGCACAGCGAGGTCGCCCACGCGTGTGCCCACAGCCATAATTCAATGCACCCTGCTCCTACACATGTGCACCCCCCCACTTTTAGCACGTAATGGCACAGTAGGCCCATTTTTCACCCTCCCCAGGCTCCAGAAGCTTTCTAGGAGTCTGGGGAGGGCGAAAACAGTCTCCCCCCTCCCGGAGGCCCTCCGGAGGCCAGAAACAGCCCATTTCCCAACTTCCGGTGGGACCAAAAGGGCCATAAATCCGCTGGCCGGCGCACACATGCGCGCTGGAGCTGAGCTACAGCAACGCTCGTGTGCCCACTGATACGACTCTGTGTGCCACCTGTGGCACCCGTGCTATAGGTTCGCCATCACAGGTGTAGAGTCTCCTGCTTGGGCAGGGGGTTGGACTAGATGACCTACAAGGTCCCTTCCAACTCAGTTATTCTGTAAATACCCATCCATTGTTTCTTAGCTTGCCTTCTGGTGCTTTGGAAAATAAGATGACCCCCTCTTCTTTGTGGCAGCCCCTCAAATACTAGAATATTGCTATCATGTCCCCCATAGTCCTTCTTTTCTCTAGACTGGCCATACCCAAATCCTGCCATCATTCTTCATATGATTTAGTCTCCAGGCTAAATCTCACCAAGATTGTCTTCTGCAGGAAAGGCAGCAGCTGCCAGAAGCTAGGAGGATACCACGTCACTGAAGGCAGCCTAAAAGTATAGGCAGTCTTCGATTTAACGACCACATAGGGCCCAAAATTTCTGTTGCTAAGCAAAACAATTGTTAAGTGACTTTTGCCCCATTTTACGACCTTTCTGACCACAGTTGTTAAGTGAATCAGCGCAGTGGTGAAGTAGTGACAATAGTTGTTAAGCAAATCAATGGCTTCCCCATTGACATTGCTTGTCGGAAGGTCGCAAAAGCGAATCACTTGACCCCGAGACACTGCAACCGTCATAAATATGAGTCAGTTGCCAAGCCTCTGAATTTTGATTACATGAGCATGGGGATGCTTCAAGGGTCGTAAGTGTGAAAAAAGATCGTAAATTACTTTTTTCCAGTTGTAACTTCAAGCCGTCACTAAATCAATTGCTGTTAAGTCAAGGGCTAGCTGTTAAATTGGTCACTCTTTTTATTGATATCAATCTACTCCCATTTCTTTTTTTTTCATCCTACATTTTATTAGTTTATCAAAATGCAAAGTACAGTAATACGAAAAAATTAAAATATAAGTAGAATATAAAATATACGAAAAAGAAGAGTATTGATTTCCGACTCTTTTTGGTGCAGTAGAATAAGGTAGTAACATGCAACCTCAACTTTTTACCTTTACATAATTACGTATATTAGCCATAGCACTAATCTATCTAATCAACAAAACCCCAAATCAAAGTTTTTTGGGGGTTTTTCTACCTCAAGCACAAAGTCCAAAAGCAGTTTCCAAGTAAAACTAAAATTGTGTTCTTTTCTTTAATAGAAGCAATCAATTTTGCCATCTCTGCTACCTCCATCAACTTTTGCAGACATTCCTCCACTGTGTAATCTACTCCGTTTCTTTTTTTTTATTTTATTTTTTAAATACAAATAATACAAACATAGTACATATACATCTAAATACAAAAAAAGAAAGGAAAAAGAAAACAAAACAAATATTACAAAAGAAAGAAAAAGGGGAAAAAAACATTACAGTGTATCCCCATCCATGGAGACCATTTTTTTCCTTCTATTTCTTCGTCTACAACAACTAAAAGATATACAATATATTCCAATTATGCCTTTATCCCCTCCAAAACAACATATATTCTTGAGTAGTTTTATTCCCTTTGCCTTTCACCAACACTGATTTTATAAAATCCCCCCCCCGTTTTTTTTCATTATAATAATTTGCTTTGACCATCCCTTTTTTAAATTTAATTTCTGTTGTTAATTTATCATTTGTTTAATCTACTCCATTTCTGATGGAGGGGAAAAAAAATAATCTCTGTAGGTCAGTTACTGTTCACCTCTTCTGTAGAAGAGCACCAAAAATAACTTGCCTGGCATGTTAAAAACTCTTTCTTTGTCTGCCGATTCTGGACTGGTGTCGCATGGTGCCCTCAAATTTTATACTTCTCAAAGAGAGCTTTTCCTGTTTAGTAAATCTGCCGTCATTCCTGGAGGGGATCCAGCGGCAAATATTTCACCTTGGAGAGATGGTTTTCCATATTAATTCCATCCAAGCGAAATCCCTGCCCCTTGTTATTAAACAGAATTCTTAAACCTTCCATTATGCATTATGCAATTCCAGCTTTCGGTCAGTGAAAAATCTCTGACATGTTGGCTTAGGTATGTCAGAAGCGTTGGTTGGTGGAACTTTCTTGGTTGATAAACCCTCCAGGAAAAACTTTCCTCCTTGGCTTGGGAGCAAAGCTGGGCTAAAGAGCCCGAGGCCTTATCAATGGTTGAGTACAGACATTGCACTAAGAAAACAGTCATTTCCTTGCTGGCCTATGAGTTTGTGTGAATTCATCCGTGGTGGTTTGTAAACCCAGGTTCATGATGCATCATATTGTCAAACCCATTCCCCTTAAGATTTATTCAGCAAACCATTTTTTTGTAAATATATATATATATATATATATTTACAGAATTGTTTCAACTCCTACCCTCAAATCGACACTATAGAGCACTGCACACCAGAACAACTAGACACAAGGACAGTTTTTTTTCCGAATGCCAACACTCTGCTAAACAAATAATTCCCTCAACACTGTCAAAATATTCACTAAGTCTGCACTACTATTAATCTTCTCATCGTTCCCACCACCCATCTCCTCCCATTTATGACTGTAAGACTAACTTTGTTGCTTGGATCCTTACGATTTACATTGATATTGTTTCCTGATTGCTTATTTGTACTCTATGACTATCATTAAGTATTGTACCTTATGATTCTTGATGAACGTATCTTTTCTTTTATGTACCAAAGCCTATACACCAAAGACAAATTCCTTGTGTGTCCAATCACACTTGGCCAATAAAAATTCTATTCTATTCTATTTTAGGCAAACAATGGTTTTATATCATGTATCACATAACTTACCAGGCAATTATATCATTTTAAATAAGAGCTTGCTTAGGTTATTAATGGCAGAATCCCGGGCGTAAAGGGGAAATTTAAACATATAGTCAGACTGTCTGGGGTTTTTTTTTTTTAATTTATTTATTTATAATTGTTCGATGGCGAGATGGGCGGCAAATAAATTAAATAAATATTTATGAAATTTATATGCTGCTCAACTCTCAGTTTGCTTTCTTAGGCTTTTGGCTTATTTTGTTTCCCTCAATGTAGGAAAGAAGCAGTCACAAAACAGAAAAACCTATGCAGGAGAAAGACCGATTATTTATATGTTCATAGCTGACTATATCTTTATATTTAGAGTGTAATTTTTCACATTCATTTCATCTGTCAACTAAAAATAGGCTGACACCCATATATTTAAGCTCAGATTAATTTGGATTTAAGGCCATTAAAACTGAATGGCCTAAGAGTTGGAAAGTTTCTCATATGTTGACGAAGGAGAGAAGACCTTTCATAAAATCATTAAGTTCTAACAGAAGCCAGAATTCCAGCGTGCATATTGTCCAAAATAGGATTGCTGCAATTAACGTAATTAGCAGCATGTATGAATGTGCACCATAATGAACAGAAAAGCCAGCCTTTACCAGCCTGCTACAAAGTGTTATAAACTTTCTAATGTTCTCTCTCTCCCTCCCTCCCTCTCTCTCCATCCCTCTTTCTCTTTCTCTCCATCTCTCTCTTTCTTTCCCTCTCCATCTCTCTTTCACACACACACACACACACTCCATCTCTCTCTCTTTCTCTCTCTCTCTCTCTCCCTCTCTCCCCCTCTCTCTCTCCATCTCTCTCACATACACACTCTTATCTCTCACCATCTCTCTCTTTCTTTCTCTCTCTCTCCATCTTTCTTTCACACACACACACACTCCATCTCTCTCTCTTTCTCTCTCTCTCTCTCTCCCTCTCTCCCCCTCTCTCTCTCCATCTCTCTCACATACACACTCTTATCTCTCTCCATCTCTCTCTTTCTTTCTCTCTCTCTCCATCTTTCTTTCACACACACACACACACACTCCATCTCTCTCTCTTTCTCTCTCTCTCTCTCCCTCTCTCCCCCCCTCTCTCTCCATCTCTCTCACATACACACTCTTATCTCTCTCCATCTCTCTCTTTTTCTCTCTCTCTCCATCTTTCTTTCACACACACACACACACTCCATCTCTCTCTCTTTCTCTCTCTCTCTCTCCCTCTCTCCCCCCCTCTCTCTCCATCTCTCTCACATACACACTCTTATCTCTCTCCATCTCTCTCTTTCTTTCTCTCTCTCTCCATCTTTCTTTCACACACATACACTCCATCTCTCTGTTTCTCACTCTCCATCTCTCTCTCTCTCTCTTTTCTCTCTCTCTCTCTCTCTCTCTCACTCTCCATCTCTCTCTCTCTCTCTCTCTCTCTCCCACTTACCCTTCGGTAAATGTCGTAGTGTGACAAATGTCAAAGGAATGGAAAGTTACTCAGTAACTATTTTTTATACCCTTGATCTTATCAGCGAGCTGAGTTGGATGACTTTGGCTAATAAGTACTAACCCAGCAACCTAAATGCTTGTGCTGTATATATTAGACGCGCATTGCCAAGACAGTCTTCAGCAAGGCAGGGAGGGACGGAGGGAGGGAGGCAGCCGAGGCGGCTGAATGAATGAATGAATGGAAGGAGCATGGTAGGGCCGTAACCAGTTTCAGCTCCCAGTTGGGAAGTCTGACTTTCGCCAACCTAGCACTGGCATCTTCCAAGCCCATCAAATTACACGTCTGTGGAGATTCTCGGCCATCCAGGTTCATGATTGTCCCAAAGATTTAACTTCTTGAATCTTAAATTTGAATTGGTATTCCCACGTTTAACCTTATTTCTTGGATATTCTGTTTTAATTTGTCTTTTAACTTTTGTATTCTCTGTTTCGTATTGTTGTGAGCCGCCCTGAGTCCTTCAGGAGAAGGGCGGCCTACAAATCAATCAATCAATCAATCAATCAATCAATCAATCAAATAAATAAATAAATAAATAAATAAATAAATAGCTTTTTCCAAAAGGCAGCTGGACTTCCTTCGTTTTTACTTGAAGACGTTTCCCTTCTCATCCAAGAAGCTTCTTCGGTTCTCATTCAGATTACAGGCTTCGTTATCCACAGCTAACAAGGTGTTTGGCTCGGTAGGTGGAGGGTAGAAGAACTCACAGACCAAGTCAAACGATGGATCCCAGGTTGAGCAGGTCTGACACAGCCCCTTGGCAACTGGAGCCAATGGTTGGGATGTGCTTGGTTTTTTTCTTAAGCACATCAACTTGCTTTCTGAAAGAGAAGCAGAGGTGGAGGCCTTCAAGATGCCACTCTCTGGCTTGTTGAAGCTGTGCCACCTGCCCTTCAGGTGTGTAGGACATAGTTGGCACATCCACATTATCCCATCCCAGGCTCAGCTTGGCTCGTTCTGGAATTGAGCTCCCAGAACAAGACAACTTAACACAGTAACAGAATATGAATAACAGAATTGGAAGGGACCTTGGAGGTCTTCTAGTCCAACCCCCATCTCAAGCAGGAGACCCTGTACCATTCCAGACAAGCGGCTGTCCCTTCTCGCCTTAAAAACCTCCAGTGATGGAGCACCCCACAACTTCTGGTGGCAGTTCAGTTGCAATTATTCAGCCTTCAGACAACTCCACCTGGATGACTGGGAATCTTCATGGAGATTAATCTTCATTCACAAGTTGATCTTTTGAACAAACCATGGCCTGTAACCCTCCAAATAATGAATAAGAATGGTTGAAATTGTGTGGGTTTTTTTAAAATCTGTACCTTTTCAAAGCAAGAAGTTGTTTATTTTATGTATATTGTTGTTTTTATTGAGTTTTTCAATTGTAACGTGCCTTGAAATTCTCTGATCTAGCTTCCTTATAAACCTAATATATTACTATTGATATTGTTATCGAAGGCTGCATGTCTGCATTCATACCTCATGTTTGTTCAAATAGTATAGCGCTTAGACTTATATACCGCTTCACAGTGCTTTATAGCCCTCTGTAAGTGGATTAGAGAGTCAGCCTATTGCCCTCAACAATTTGGGTTTCTCATTTTACCAATCTGGGAAAGATGGAAGGCTGAGTCCACCTTGAGCTGGTGAGAATCGAACTGCTGGCAGTCGGCAGTCAGCAAAAGTAGCCTGCAGAACTGCATTCCAACCACTGCACTATCATGGCTATGGTGGGATATTTCTGATACTCCCCCATCGATGACCCCATTACTCCCCCCACCCCCAGCCTAGAGCTATTAAATCAGTGTTTCTTAACATTGGCAACTTTAAGCTGTGTGGATTTCAACTGCCAGAAGTCCACACAGCTTAAAGTTGTCAAGGTTAAGAAACACTATGTTAGATGTCCCAAAGGTGCTTTTTTCAGGAGGCCATTGGACTTTCTTGTTTTTTCTTTTGAAGACGTTTCGCTTCTCATCCAAGAAGCTTCTTCAGCTCTGACAGGATGGTAGGGAATGGAAGGATTTATACTCCTTGCAGACAGCTGGTCATCTGCATCCTTTTAGAGGATCGTTGAAGCACTTGGAAGTTTATCTGTGTCCTCGGGGTCACCTGAGTGGTGTTCCTGGTTCCTGTCATATGCATTTCTCTCCCCTCCACCACCACCACCCCCCCTCCGGAAATCCATTCCTACTCCCTTTTAACTATGTTAGATAGCTATTGTGGAACGTGTACAAAGTAATGTACTTCAAATGAGACTTCTGCCCGTTTGAGTCTTCAGTTTCTCCTTCCTTTTCTATCCATCCAGATCCGAGATGAGTGGGGGAACAAGGTATGGATCTGTCCCGGTTGTGAAAAGCCGGACGATGGCAGCCCGATGATTGGGTGTGACGACTGTGACGATTGGTATCACTGGTAAGTGATGGAGGAAGCCATGTTCTGCTTCTGAAGATACGTGGGAGAACTCTTGTGGGACCTCTAGGTGTTGTAGTCTTAGAACTACAAATGATACGGAAATGATCATTTATTACCTAAGATTGTGTGTTGTCGGCCTGTTGTAATCCGCTGGAAGCGTTCAGACAAGATCTGAACACAAAAGTGTCCAAATCGGAGCTCTTGGTCTACATGCAACCATTTCTCAAAACTTTGGAGACAGTGCTTACAATCATTTGTCAGGGTTCCAAGTAATAATCCCATAGCAAGCAAGGCTCCGAGGCAGGTGGATTCCTCAAAAAATAGCTTTATTGGAAAATTTCCCTCAACCCCAAACAATTTGTCACATAGTCCAGTCAAAGTGCTGTCTTGTTGCCTGGTGACCTCACTCCTTCCTTGGCCCAGGTGTGAGAATGACCTTGGTTCCCAAGAGAAAGTATTTTGTTTTGGATACAAAACCCCAGCTATCTCTAATCCATCCTCCCTATCCCTCAGCTCCAGTGTGGCAACAACACTGAAGCTCCGAGATGGCTTTGGTCAGGTCAGCTTCAGGGTTGACATCAGTCTGGTTTCAAGGCAGCAGAAAGGAGGAAATATAAAGTCCACGCAAATAATCTCAGTTTGGTCTAGTGGTTAAGGCACCAGGCTAGAAACTAGGAGACCACACGTTCTAGTCTCACCTTAGGTATGAAAGCTGGTCATGTGACTTTGGGCCCATTACCAGGAGGCAGTGAGTTCTAGTCCCACCTTAGGCAGGAGAACCAATTGGGTGACTTTGGGCCAATTACCAGGAGACAGTGAATTCTAGTTCTGCCTTGGGCATGAAAGCCAGCTGGGTGACTTTAGCCCAGTACTTCAACCCACCTCACAGGGTTGTTGTTGTGGGGAAAACAGGAGGAAGAAGGTGAGTGGGATATGTTTGCCACCTTGAATTATTTGTAAAAATAAAGGATGGATGGATGATTGGAAGATGAATATAGTTATATTTATATTATATATAAATATAGTTACTATATTTAAAAATATCAGGCCCAAAAGATCAAGCGCGCATGCGAAGGTCCAATTAAACTGATTTATTTCTTAAAAAAAAAAAAACCTATCTACAAGAATCTTCTCAACTGCTAGCACCTGCTTGGACCAACATATTTCAAGGAGGATTGGGCTTAGTCCTCTTGTGACTACCTAGGGATTCTAGACTCATTCCTCTTTTAACTCCGCCTCCACGTTTTGCCACATCCTTCTCCTGCAATAAGTAAGTGTAAACTGAAGTTAAATCTGGTTTGTTTGTTTTTCTCCCAGCCCTTCCTGTTTTGGGGGACGTTGCATCCCCCAGGCCTAACACAGCCCTCTTTTTAAATGATTTTATAGACCCCTATCTTGAGCAAACAGGCTTCCCTAGCAGCCAAGTGATACATTCGGGTTGTCCTTACTGTCTGCGGTATTGAATTCCTTCTTGCAAAAGCACCGATGTGAATATAGAGTTCCCTGAATTTTCATTACTTAAATAATCCTAAGAGTATTTTTCCTGAACTGAAAAATAGACCCGTTCTACAAACTGAAAGGATTTATTCAGTGAACTGATTCTACTGAGCTGGAGCTACAAAAAACCTTGGTTACGTAGGGAAAACCTGGCTAAAAGAAAAAAACATATATATAAAAGTTTAAACTTTTTTTTCTTAAACCTTTAATTTCCTATATTTTTCAGCAAAAAAAAAAAAAAGCAAGCAAGCTCCAGCATGCATTTGCATGTCTTTTTAAAGGATGAGGAAATATAACCCTTTAAAACCAAAGAACTAGGGCCCTAAAAATGATTAAAAACAGTAGAGGAAGCGCTAAAAAAAACAACAACCCAGAAAGAAAATTATTTATGTACAGATGCATTCCAGTTTATGAACGATGTGGAAAAATATGTATATATCTATATCAGGAAGTACAATTCAGAGAAAACGCATAACGCTAATACATGGAGATCTGCAGCCATTCTAAGTATCTAAGAACATCTTTCACGAGAAACTACAGGAAGTAACCCTTGTGTAAATCCACCGGTGCCTCATTTTATTCATATCTGCAGGAGGATTTTGAGGTGGGGGAAAACACGAGATCAGCCCTGACACCACATAAATTAAAATTGTGGAATCTCTTCGGTTGTAGGTGATGTCCCATATCATTACGTACGTGTGAGTGTGTGTGTGTGTGAAAACGAAGCCATCGTCAAACAAAACATGTTGTGGTTGTTTTTTAACCCACGTTCTATCCAACCTCTGTCACAGGATGTTCCCTCCCCTTTAAATCAAATTATAGGTAGTCCTTGACTTGCAACCATTTGCTTAGTGATCATTCGAAATTACGACGTCACTGGGAAAAAAAATGACTTAGGGCCGTTTTTCACCCTTACGACCATGGCAGCATCTCCGGGGTCACGTGATCAAAAATTCCAACGCTTGACAACTACCTCATATTTATGACATTTGCAATGTCCCGGGGTCATGTAAATCCCCTTTTACGACCTTCTGACAGGGGTGGTATTCACTTACCTTCGCTACCGGTTCGCTACCTATCTCCGCACATGCGGAGAGCGTCAAAAACAGGACGTGATGACGTCCAGGCGGGTGGGCAGAGCCTCCCTCAGCCGCCACTACCAGTTCGCACAAACTGGATAGAACCGGCTGAATACCACCACTGCCTTCTGACAAGCAAAGTCAAGGACTACCAGATTCACTTAACAACCGTGTGACTAGCTTAACCACGGTGGGGTGACTCACTTAACACCCGTGGCGAGAAAGTTCGTAAAACAGGTCAAAGCTCCCTTAACGACCGTATCCGCTTAGCACCCGGAATTTCGGGGCTCCGTTGCGGCCGTAAATCGAGGACTACCTGTAGCTCTTTAATCCTGTTCAGATTTGCAAGGAATGGTTCTCCTTCCTCCTGCCCATCTTTCACCCCTTTCTCCTTTTCCTTCGCAGGCCCTGCGTCGGCATCACAGCTGCTCCCCCGGAAGAGATACAGTGGTTCTGCTGTAGGTGTGCAAGCAAAAAGAAGGACAAAAAACACAAGAAGGGGAAACACAAAGCACACTGAGGTTGTGGAGAATTGTCAGGCCAGGGGGTAGGGCCTGGGCGTTCCTGCTCCCCGAGTCTTCTTTTCCCGGAGGGATTCGGTCCGGCTTCTGCTGCCCTGTCCGTTGCCATCACATCTCTGAGGATTTTGATTTTGGGAGGAATCGCAAAGATGCACATCCTTACACACAATTCTCTCCCTCCACTTCTCTCTCTCTCTCTCTCTTTTTCCTCCTTCACCAAGTGTGACAGGCACAAATTGAGAATTTAACGGACTCGCCAGCCAGAAGAACAATCAACTGAGCAGCAGAGGCCTTTGTAAATATCAGCTGCCTTCTTCAAACTTTGCGTTTCTTTTAGCAGGAGTAGCAGGAGAGACTAATTATGATCCTTTTTGAAAGCCCCTGGAGTGATTTCCACAGCCTCTTCCTTGCAAAGCCAGAAAAATCAGATGTGACTCCAGATGGAGTAAAATGGCTGGTAGATTTTTTTTTTTCCCCTTGATGGGAGTATGTGAAACTTTTTTTTTCCTCTTTGTTTTCTCCTCCTCCCGTTTTCTTTCTTTCTTTCTTTCTTTTTACAACAATATAAATAAATCTGCCTTAGCTTTTTGTGAAATAACTTCCTTTTTCTTTTGGGTGTGCGTGTATGTGGCGGGGGTAGGTGAGGTAGGTTTCTCTTCTCCAACTGAAAATATGAATTAGATTTTTCTCTCCCCTTCCAAAGCCCATGTGAATTAAGATTCAATCTTCGGAAAAAGGAGAGATTTTCAGCTTGCTCATTTCGGAAGGTCGTCAGAGCACTTCCTTAGAATTAGATTTTATTTTATTTTTTTGACTCGGGTTGATACCTTGAAAACAACGGTGGCTATTTTGAAATTTGCCTACGGTACAGGTAGCTTTCGACTTGCAACCAAATTGAGCCCCAAATTTCCATTATTAAGTGAGGCAGTTGTCAAATGAATTTTGCCTCATTTTACAACCTATCTTCCCACAGAATCACTGCAGTTGTTAAGTTGGCAACAAGGTTGTTAAGGAAATCTGGCTTCCCCATTGACTTCGCTTGTCAGAAAGTCGCAAAAGAGGATCACATGATCCCGGGATACTGCAACCGTCATAAGTACATGCCAGTTGCTCAGCGTCCAAATTTTGATTACATGAACACGGACATGCTGCAACGGTTCTTAAGTGTGAAAAACAGTCACACGTCCCTTTTTACACTGCTGTTGTAACTTTGAACAGTCACTAAACAAGCGATTGTAAGTCAAGAACTACCTGTAGCTTATCCATGCACTTCCTAGAAATATACTTTTTTGATTCCAGTTGATACACTGCGACTTATTTTGAAATTTGCCTCAGAATTATTTTTAGGACTTTGTTATTTTACATTTTATTTTATTTTTTTTTTACATTTTCCTCATGTTGTGGAAGGTTACATAGATTTCTGGATCTGGGTGTGATGGGGACCAGTAGTGGGTTGCTACTGGTTCACCCCGGATCAGGCGAAACGGTAGCGGTGGCGGCGGGAGGCTCTGTCTACCCGCTCGGCCTTCTTTGCGCATGTGCAGAAGCTTCTGCGCATGCGCAAAGAAGGCCGAGCGGGTGGACAGAGCCTGCGCACACGCAAGCAAACCGGTAGCGACCAAAATTGAAGCCTGCTACTGATGGGGACCCAATCCATGTATTCAATCCTACTTTTCATCCAAGACTTTAAAGCAGGGGTCTTCAAACTTGGCCATTTTATGACTCGTGGACTTCAACTCCCAGAATTCCTCAGCCAGCCAGGAATTCTGGGAGTTGAAGTCCACACGTCTTAAAAAGTTGCCAAATTTGGAGACCCCTGCGTTTCTTCTGTCATACAGCTTTCTTTTGTCAGAAGAACGAACAAATATTGGCAAATAACAGTAAGGATCCCTCGTATTTTACGTTTTGAAATTCAAGATTTAAAACTCCTGGCCTTTAACTGGAATAACAGGCCCCATTGAAATAACTGGGAACAGAGCACGGATGTATTTCAGCCAGCGTATTTTTCCCTTCGTATCCTTGGGGCTAATGTTCAGGAAATGCCTGAGCCTAAGCGGTGAGAAAACAGGGTTATTTAAATACATGGGTTTTTTGCCACCAAAATGCAGGTATTTTTCGTCGGAGTGATTAAAAGGAGAAAGAGGAACTCAACTTGTGCCTGCGGAAAATATCCTCAGAGTGAGGAGAAAACTAGTTTCAAGAGATCAGGGCAATTCTCATTGAGATTGTCTTAATTTGTGATCAGAGGTTGGCTAGAGGCTGCCGCCTTTATCTATGCCAGCTTGCAAATTGATCATTTTATTTTTTAAAAAAAAAATCAGGGTTTTTTTTTTTCTGCAGACAGAAAGTTTAATGCAAGATGCTTTGCCAAGATGGGAGGCTTAGTCACATGTTCAAATTTGAAGGCACTAAACCTGGTGGATTTTCAGGAACGCACCTCCCTTTTAAAATTTGGCACGCATTCTCTTAAAGACTGCTAGGCTAGGATTCCGGGAATGAAAACTCAGTTAAAGCAAAGAAGTTGAGCTTTACGTAAACAGTAGCAGGAAAAAAAAATTAAGTCAGAAGTGTGTTCTTTTCCACTTAAGTCTCCTGTCAGTCTGACCAGACTCGCATTCAAATCAGGATAGGAATCAAACTTGGTTTGTTTTTCAACTCGGTTTTATGACTTTGCCATTTTGGAAAAAGGCAAATTCCATTTGGGCTCGAGATGTACATTCTTCTTATCTCTTGGACCACAAAGAGGTTGCCACGAGAGCTACAAAGATTATTTGAACGTTTTACTGAGTTTGTCAAAGAGGTAAATAAACTGCGGTAGAAATATATGAAGTCCGCATTCCACATTACACTTAAGGAAAAATATAGTTTCCTGGTTCAGAAGTTAAATCGTGATGCTTTTTTTTATATGATTATGGTCAATAACCAGATCACGATGGAGTGATTTTAAAACATGAAAAGATCAGAATCAGAAGCGGAACAGAAGAACCCATTAATAAATAACACAGGAGAAAATATTGCAAATAAAAAAATAGGTGAGCTATTGTTTTGTTATAAAGTGGACACTGAAACAATTTACATGGCTACAGGTAGTCCTTGACTTACAACTGTTCATTTAGGGACTATTCAAAGTTACAACACCAACACTGAAAAAACAGCACTCCCTCCCTCCCTCCCTCTCTCTCTCTCTCTCTCTTTCTCTCTCTTTCTCTTTCTCCGTCTGTCTCTTTCTCTCGCTTTTTCTCTGTCTATCTCTCTCTCTCTCTTTCTGTCTATCTTCTGGAGGCAGGGGAGGTCAAAAACGGGGTGCACAGATCAGAGGTGGGATTCATTTACCTTCCCTACCGGTTCGCAAATGTGAGCGCACGCGCATTGCAGTACTCGCACATTACGTCCGGGCGGGTGGGCAGAGCCACCTGCAGTCACCACTACCGGTTCACCCGAATCGGACAGAACCGGCTGAATCCCACTTCTGGCACGGATACCACAGGAGGCCTCCGTGCACCCTGTTTTTGGCCTGCAGATTGCTACTGGAGGTGGGGGAGGCCAAAAACAGGCCCATTTTTGGCCTCCTGGGGCGTCTGCGCACCCTGTTTTTCACCTCCCCCGCCTCCAGAAGCACTCTGCAGGCCAAAAATGTTGGCCTTGCCTTCCAGTTCCAGCCCGCGGGGCTCACGAAGGTAAGTCCTGCCCTCGGCTGAAGGATGAGCGGGGCAGCCTCATGGTCCTGTGCGGGCAGGATTAATGGCTTCGGCGGGCTGTACGCGGCCCGCGGGCCATAGTTTGAGGACCCCTGATCTAAGCCCTCTAACCACTGATGTGCAGTTTATGTGGAAAAAAATCAAATACTGCACTGGTATATTTGCAGCCGGTCACATCAAACTCCAACTTTATGGAGAATGTAAATTGGACACCTTGGAGAGCTACTCAGCAAGATAAGAGCACAAGGCTCTTAATTTTCAGGTATTTCTTTTGCAGAGATAATCTCCCTGCACAATGGTATGTACAGGTGAGCATATAACATCTGCCTCTGACAGATGTTTTTCCCCCCTCTGGAAAGCATCCTCTGCTAAGCACACTCAGGTTCCCTATCCAGCTCCATCTCATCAGCGATTCCAAAGAGAAACCTGAGGAAAATCGGAGCACCTCAAAACCTCCCCAAGTTCGCCCGAGTCTCGGCAAGAGAAAAAAATATCCTGCATTACCTCCTGTGTCACCTAAAGCTCTTTTCTCTTGTCTTTTGAATAGGACAATTAAGGGCTGAGTAACCAAATTAAAGGTATAAAATGAATGCTGAGATACGGAGACCTCGCAGGCAAGAATGTTAATGAACAAGGATCGCTAATGCCATGCCGGCTAAGTTTTCAGTACTCAAAAAAAAAAAAGTTTTACGGCCAATCTTTTAAGTCCTATTTGGAGAAGGGCGGTATAGAAATGGAAACAAATAAATTAATAAATCGCAGTAAAATCATTTGTTCAATTTCCCAGCCTTTATATATAATCTAAAGGCCGGGAAAGGGAACAAATGATTTTTGCATCTCCTAGGCTTCTAAATATATATAAATGCATATCCTTTTAGGCATATACTGTATATAGAATAGAATAGAGAGGGAGAGAAGAGAATATAGAGTAGAATAGAACAACGGAACGGAACGGAACAGAATAGAATAAGAATAAGAATTCTTTATTGGCCAAGTGTGATTGGATACACAAGGAATTTGGTGCATATGCTCTCAAGTGTACATAAAAAGACAAGACACATTCATCAAGAATCATAAGGTACAACACTTAGTGATAGTCATAGGGTACAAATAAGCAATCAAATCATACTAGTAAACAATCTCAATATAAATCGTAAGGATATAAGCAGCAAAGTTACAGTCATGCAGTCATAAGTGGGAGGAGATGGGTGATAGGAACGATGAGACTAATAGTAATAGTAATGCAGACTTAGTGAATAGTTTGAAAGTGTTGAGGGAATTATTTGTTTAGCAGAGTGATGGCGTTCGGGAAAAAACTGTCCTTGTGCCCGATATTTATTTGTTCAACTTGTATGCCGCCTTTCTCCGAAGACTAAATATATATATTTAGAAGCCTAAAAGGAGATGCATATCCTTGCCCACAGAGAGACGCTGACAATATTCTGAATAATGTCTCTCTGAACAAACTCACCGTCCACCCTTCTCCCTTAAGAAAATTATCTTTGGTTAATTCTCAGAGGGAGACACTGTGCATCCACTGACCTCAGATCACAAAACCATCAGGTTGCAACATGTAATATGAACATTGGAGGACCTAAAGCAGTTTAGCAAGTTGTTACAAACCGAGGCGGGGCGTTTAAAGAACAGGGCAGTATTTTTGTGGGTCTCGGTTTCTGTTTTGTGTGCCTCAGCGGCAAAATAATCCTTCCCCAGTTGCTGCCGAGTTGAACCTCCCCTGCCACAATAGACCTAACCAGCATCTAAACGTCGTCATTTGCCCTACAGGTAAATCCTTCACTTCACAACCACTCGTTTAGTGACCGTTCAAAATTACCACAGCATGGAAACAAGTGACTTATGACCTGTTTTTCACACTTACCATATTTTTCGGAGTATAAGACGCACCTTATATTTTAGGGAGGAAAATAAGAAAAAAGCTGATCGGTGGATGGATCGGCCTCCTGGAATACCCCCAATCAGCTGTTCTCAGAGGTGAATTTTAGCAACAGGTTCTTTGGTTGTGAGCTCTGTGGCTTGCTTTTTTTTTTTTTTTTTTTGCTTTTTTTCTGCTTCTGAAACTCCGTTTCAGAAAAAAATTTCTTTCTTGCCTCTGAAAGCCTCCGAAACAGAGCTTCAGAAAAAAAAGCCTCTGAAGCTCTGTTTGGGGGCTTCTTTTCTGAAGCTTTGTTTCTGATGCTTTTTTCAGCCTCTGAAACCTCCGTTTGAGAAGCTGGGCAGGGCTACATTCGGAGTATAAGACGCACCCAGATTTTCACCCTCTTTTTTGGGGGAGGGGAAAGGTGCATCTTATACTCTGAAAAATACGGTATGTCCATTTTTTCACACTGATGACCGTTGCAACATCCCCATGCTCCTGACATCAAAATTTGGCCGCTGGACAACTCATATTTTGGGAGGTTGGAACCTCACGCAAATTCCCCATTTGCGACCTGGCAAGCAAAGTCAACGAGGAACCCAGGTTTCACTTAACAACCGCCTTACCAACTTTCTTGCCGTACGTTGTTAAGTGGATCGCTGCCATGGTTAAGTTAGAAACCCGGATGTTAAGCGGATCTGGCTTCCCCATTAGCTTCCCATGTCAGAAGGTCACAAAAGGTGATTGCATGATACGCACACACCTCGGGACGCTGCCAGGGTCATCAATACATACCAGTTGCCTTGTGTGCAAATTCTGATCACATGACCGTGGGGATGAGAGTCATAAGTGTGAAAATTATTTATTTATTTATTTTATTTATTTATTTATTTATTTATTTATTCAATTTGTATGCCGCCCCTCTCCAAAGACTCAGGGCGTCTCCCAATGCATTTAAAATCATTATAAAAAACATTTAAGAATTAAAAACATTAAAACTCATTCACACCATTCATGGCCGGATCTCTCTGGATCGCAAGAGCGAGATCAACGGCCCTAGGCCTCCCGGAAAAGCCAGGTCTTCACCACTTTTCGGAAGGCCAATAGGGTGGGGATGGTCCAGACACACAGGAGGTAACTGGTTCCAAAGAGCTGGGGCAGCCACAGAGAAGGGCCTCCCCCACGGGCCCGCCAGCCGGCATTGTTTAGCTGATGGGACCCAGAGGAGACCAACTCTGTGGGATCTTACCAGTCGCTGGGAGCTATGCGGTAGAAGGCGGTCTCGAAGATAATCTGGCCCTGAGCCATGTAGGGCTTTAAAGGTAATAACCAACACCTTGAATTGTGACCGGAGCAATAGGGAGCCAGTGCAGCTCGCGGAGAATTAGTGTAATGTGGGTGTACCTAGGTGCACCCACGACAGCTCGTGCTGCTGCGTTCTGGAAAAACGGTCATAAGTCACTTTTCAGTGGCGTTGTCTTGTTGAAATGTCACTAAACAAATGTTAGTCAAGGACTGCCTGCATCTGGCCATTCCCAAGGGAAGGCAAGCAGCCTGGGAAGATTCTTGTATTATAGATGGTCAGTAATAAAGTGTCTGACTTTCGTTATTCGCAAGCGACTCTTGTCGTTTGCATGTGATACTAACAAGAGTCTCTATGGTTGGGCTACCTTTCTCTATTTGACCCAAGTGGAAGACGAGTCTTCTCATGTGAAAGCATCTACATTTTGGGCTTCCAGCTTGAAGAACGAGTTGGGCAAACCACGCAAACCCTGTTGATTGATCTACCCTGGATTTCTCAAGAAGCAGAGGAGATGCGTATCCAAGATACCTCAGAAAGGCAGGGACCGGCCTCCTCCACCTTTAATGAGTTCCTCATCCTGACAACACCTCGGTGATCACAAGGTGTTCCTTTCTCCGTGGCTTTGCAGGTGGCACTTAGGAATGTTTTAGAAGTGGGAACATCTCAAGAAGAATATGCTTTTGCTACCGGCTGGCTGCCATCCTTGGTAAGGCTAATTTCCGACCGCTGATTGGCTGCTTATTTCCATAAATTTCTCAAATCACGTCTGTGAAGTCATATAGAATAACAGAGTTGGAAGGGACCTTTGAGGTCTTCTAGTCCAACCCCCTGCTTAGGCAGGAAACCCTACACCACTTCAGACAAAATGGTTATCTAATCTCTGATTAAAAACTTCAAGTGTTGGAGCATTCACAACTTCTGGAGGCAAATTGTTCCACTGGTTAATTGTTCTAACTGTCAGGAGATTTCTCCTTAGTTCTAAGTTGCTTCTCTCCATGATGAGTTTCCACCCATTGCTTCTTGTCCTGCCCTCAGGTGCTTTGGAGAATAGCTTTTTTTTTTTTTAATTTGATTTATATGCCGCCCTTCTCCGGAGACTCAGGGCGGCTTACAATGCGTTAGTCAATAGCCTTCATTCTTTTGTATATTTTATACAAAATCAGCTTATTGCCCCCACAAACTGGGTCCTCATTTCACCTACCTTAGAAAGGATGGAAGGCTGAGTCGACCTTGAGTCTTGGAGAGATTCGAACCAGCAGAAATTGCAGGCAGCTGTGTTAATGACAGGGTGCACTAAACCACTGTACTATCAAGGCTCTTGATAGCTTGACCCTCTCTTCTTTGCGGTAGCCCCTCAAATATTGGAAGACTGCTATCATGTCTCCCCTAGTCCTTCTTTTCATTAAACTAGACATATCCAATTCCAGCAACTGTTCTTCATATGTTTTAGCAATAGATCTCTTTAACTGACTGGATACCGATCACATATTTTCCATGAGATCTTAACACCATGATTTGTCTGCCATCCAATATTCTCAATTACTTAATACTATCGCAGGTCAGCTATTAAATATCACTGCGCATCAGTTATTAAGCACAATTAGATTCTACCGAATGTTGCACTCAAACATAGTATCATAGTTGTGCGCTACAGAAATGGGAAAATGTAATTACTCAAGAGTGTTTGGATATCTGATTTTTAAATGTCTATGGAGAGTCTCAGTCATCCATCCAGGTCATGGTTGTCCATGAATATAAATCCTTCTATTCTCCACCATTCAGTCAGAACTGAAGAAGCTTCTGGGATGAGAAGCGAAATGCTTTCAAGCAAAACAAAGGAAGTCCAGCTGCCTTTTTGAAAAAACCCCTGTGGGACATCTGAGTTTTAAATTTGTCAAGAAAATCCCTGAAGGTCCAATTCTTTCTCTATTTTATTTTCCTGATGCAAATTTAGAGTTAGGTATGTTGGTTAATTCCAACGTGCTTATTTAGCAGCCTTATAAGCAGTGGTGGATTGGTTCGGCCCAGTTCGGCCGAACCGGTAGTGGCGATGGTGAGCTAAGAGTGAACCGGTTCTCTCTAATGATTATTTTGGCCCTCCTGCTCGCCTCTGCGTTATAAATACCTTATATTTGGTCGTTTTTAGCCCAGCTGAAAGGCGTGGCAGAGCGGATTGCCACGTCTCAGCTGTTCCGTAATACACTGCGCTTGTACGGAGTGCAAGTTTGGCATGCATGCGAAGCGCGTGCATGAAGTGAACCAGTGGTAACACCGGTTGAAACCCACCACTGCTTCTAAGACATGAAACCAAGATATTTACAGAGATACTCAATCATCCAGGTTGTCTCAAAGATGCTTTTTCCAGGGGTGGGTTCTACTTACCTTTACTACCGGTTCGCAACGGGGCCATGCACACGCTCTTCTGCGCATGCACAGAAGCATTTTGATGACGTCGTGGTCAGTGGGCAGAGCATCCCACCAGTTTTACTACCGGTTCTATAGAACTGGCGCGAACTGGGGGCAACCCACCACTGGCTTTTTCCAAAAGGCAGCTGAACTCTCTCGGTGCTATCTTTAAAAAGGTTTTGCTTCACTATCCAAGAAGCTTCTTCAGTTCTCCGAGGAAGAAGTTTCTTGGATCAGAAGAGAAATATTTTCAAAGAAAATACAAAGGAAGTCTAGTTGCCTTTTGGGGAAAGGAAAAAAAAAAAAACACCTTTGGGATATTTAATAGACTTGCTATGCCATCTGAAAACCTGGAAAACAAAGTCTGGGATAAAGACACTCTACAGTCTGATAGAAGGCAATTTTTGGGAGGTTGTGTACAAAGATGGTATTCAGCCGGTTTGGACCGGTTCACCCGAACCGGTAGCAAAAATTACAGGTGGGACCACCTCTTCCCCCTTCCTGGCTCTATGCCATCCTATTTAGGCATGTTTTTGAGGCCAGGTCCATGCATGGAAGGTGCGCCCACGAGCAAAGTGCATGCGCAGAAGACCGGGCGAATGCTCGGGAAGAGGGTTGCACACCGAACTGGTAGTACCATGAGGAACCTACCACCGGTTGTGTAGCAGTCAACAACCAGGGTGTGTGGCTGGAAAAAAAAGGATTCCACTAATGTGAATTTTTCACGTTACCTCAATTCACAGAGAAGTCTCTACGATCCTTTCCTATGTGTTTTGTCATTTCCCCCCTTCAGCTGCATTGCAACTTACAATTTTTATTTATTTTTATTTTATTAAGCATGAATTGAATACATAAAATGAATACAAGTAAAGGGAACATTAGGACAGGGATGGTAGGCACGCTGGTGCTCTTAGGCACGCTCCAGAATTTCAAGTCTGGTGGCATAAGGTATTTTGTTATGAGCAGAGGAGTGGAGGACTCTTCTTGTGAAATATTTCTGGACGCGCTCAATTGTATTAATGTCCGATATGCAGTGCGGGTTCCAGACAGATGAGCTGTATTCAAGAATTGGTCTAGCAAATGTTTTGTATGCTCTGGTTAGTAGTGTAATATTACCAGAGAAGAAACTAAGTGTACAATCCTTAATGCCTTTTTGGCGATGTTGTTACAGTGGGTTTGGGCACTTAGATTATTTGATATGAGTACTCCAAGGTCCTTGACAGAGTGAGGGTCATCTACAAGGTCATGTCCACTTAGCTTGTATTTAGTGTTATGTTTCTTTTGGCCAATGTGTAAGACAGAGCATTTGCTGGTTGAGATTTGGAATTGCCAATTTTTCAACCATTACGACACAAAGTCAAGGTCTGTTTAAAGGGTAGCAATATTATTGGTAGTGTTAAATAGTTTAACATCATCGGCGAAGAGAACGCAGTTGCTTATAATATGATCACAAAGGTCATTTATGTATAGTACGAAGAGTGTTGGTCCTAGAACGCTGCCTTGGGGGACACCGCTATTAACAGGTGCAGGATTTGATAGGGCGCTCCCTATTTTGACCACTTGTTGTCTGTTTGACAGAAACGCAGTTATCCAATTATGGAGGGGTCTGGAGATGCCGTAGGATTTTAGTTTTAGAAGTAGTTTGTCATGTACCACTGAATCAAAGGCTTTACAGAAGTCTATGTAAATTGCATCTATTGCTTTGCCATGATCAAGATTTGTAGTCCATATGTTTTTGTAGTGTAGAAGTTGTAGATTAAGGATATTTTTTTTCTGAAACCAAATTTTTATTAGAGAGTAGGTTGTTTGTTTCTAGGTGGAGGGTAATGGATTGGTTGATGATTGATTCCATGACTTTGCAGGAGATGCAAATCACCAGGAAATCCCAGGATTGTAGGTTAGGGTGAGAAATCAAAAGATGTTTCAGAAGAAGGCAATGGCAAACTGTCTAAATCAGGGATGTCAAACTTCGCCAACTTTAAAATTGGTGGATTTCAATTCCCAGAATTCCCCAGCCAGCCAGTTCTGGAAGTTGAAGTCCACAAGTCTTAACAGTTGCCAAGGTTGCATACCCCCAGTCTATAGAATTTTCAAGAAACTACATAGAGGAGTTCCATGAAGTTCTCCAGCTCAACTTGAAGGACATTTGACTTTATTGACCTGGTTGGGGAGAGATGACATCAACCAACTTTGTCTGAGCTTGGAGAAGTTAAACAGGGTCAGATCTTGACAATATTTGGATGAGAGACCTAAGTTTGTAGGTTAGACTGGGAAACTGAAAAAATATCTCAAAAGAAGACACTGGCTAATCACGAAGTCATCATGAATTGGGCTGAGTTTGAGGGAGCCTCTCTTTATAAAATGCAGCTACTTTAAGATAGATTTAAATTATTATTTGCACCTCTTGTTGTGCTTTGAGCAACCATGTTCAGAGGGACGCCTGAGGGCCATACAAGAGAGACTTGGGGACTTCCTGAATCCAGAATTGATCTTCTATGAAGATTCTCAACTTGTTTACAAACTTCTCAGGATCCGTTTGTCGAGAAGACATCTTTCAACTGCTTTCAACCTACATGTTAGACAGGCCTCCAACAAGCTTTACCATGCCTGTCACCCATCTTGGCAAGGGAGGGTCTTGGAGAAGTTAGGAAGCACCCTAGCATGTAATTGTGGTTAGATGTGCAAGATGCCAGGTATGTAAGGCTTCTGAAATGAAGTCTCCTCTGGCCACAGGTAACCTGTTGATTTTGAAGTTCTGGGCACAGATCCAAGGACTGGCCCGTGTTACGCAAAAAAAGATGTGTAGGATGAGAGAATAAGTGTCATGTTTAGGAAATCACATCCCATGACTATTTTAATTCTCTAGGCAACCAGAGAGCTTATTAAGCCTTTTATCTCTACTCTAATGGTCCTTATCAACACCTGAGATTTATCTCGGTGTTCCCGATTAGATGCTCTTTCTCACACTTTTACTCCTTCAAGACAGACTGGAATTATGCAAGAGGACAATTTATTCCGCTTCCACTGATACAACTTGTGTGTCATTCCTCCAGCTTCTTTGGGAAAGAAAACACTTTCCAAGTTCTAGTTGTTAGGTGGATATTGTTCATAGTTTATACGCTATACGGTACCTGATGTTAAGGGGTATCTGTACCTACTGCTTGATAAGATGGGAAGATGTGGGCTAGACAGCACCACCACCGGATGGATTCGTAAGTGGATGACTAACTGCACTCAACCTGTGGTCCTCAATGGAACTGCATCTACATGGAGGGAAGCATGCAATGGGGTACCCCAAGGCTCTGTTTTAGGCCCAGTACTCTTCAATATCTTTATTTATTTATTTATTTAACTAATTTTTATACTGCCCCTCTCCCGAAGGACTCAGGGCGGTGAACAGCCAGGATTAAAAAACATACAATAGAAACAGTAAAATACTTTAAAACAAATTAAATCTATATTGGCTTCCCCCAATTTAAAACCCTTTACCCCTGAAATTAACCAATTAAAAAATTTTAAGCCAGCCCGGCTTGCTGAAATAAAAAAGTCTTCAGAGCCCGGCGAAAGGTCCGGAGGTCCGGGATCAGTCGTATCCCTGGGGGTAACTCATTCCAGAGGGCGGGTGTCCCCCACAGAGAAGGCTCTCCCCCTGGGGGTCGCTAGCCGACATTGCCTGACCGACGGCACCCTAAGGAGACCCTCTCTGTGGGAGCGTATTGGCCGGTGGGAGGTTATCGGTGGCAGAAGGTGGTCTCGTAAATAACCGGGCCCTAAGCCATGGAGCGCTTTGAAGATGAGAACCAATACCTTGAAGCGGTATCATCAATGATTTGGATGAGGGGATAGAAGGGGAAGTCATAAAATTTGCAGACGATACCATACTGGCAGGAATAGCCAACACCCTAGATCAGTGTTTCTCAACCTGGAAAGCTTGAAGATGGGTGCTGGCTGGGGGATTCTGGGAGTTGAAGTCCACCCAACTTCAAGCTACCAAGGTTGAGAAACACTGCCCTAGATGATAGGCTCAAGATCCAAATGGATCTCCATAGACCTGAACCGTGGGCCCTATTTACCTGTACTGCAATACCTTCAAATCATGACTAAATTTGCATGACCGTCTCCATATAGCTAATCATGACAATGGTGCTAGAGTTGGGACAAGGAATAATATCATTCCTTATTTTTATACCGTTAAAGTTCAATCTGTAGAACCCAGCCATTCTCAAACATTGCAGCATCCCAGCATGTCTGGCCAATGACCACGATTGGACAACTGTTTGTCTGAAATGGTATAGTGCAGGGGTCGGCAACCTTAAACACTCAGAGAGCCATTTGGACCCGTTTCCCACAGAAAAGAAAACACCGGGAGCCACAAAACTCTTCCCGTACCTGTCTATTTCCTGAGCGGCCATAAAACTAGCATATATAGCTTATTTATTTATTTATTTATTTACTTACTTACTTACTTACTTACTTATTTATTTTTTTATTGGTTCGATTTATATGCTGCCCTTCTCCGGAGACTCAGGGCGGCTTACAATGCGTTAAGCAATAGCCTTCATACTTTTGTACATAGCTGAATGAAAGATTCTGTTTTCTTCTGAAACTTTTCTTTTCTTGGATTTATCCATGATTGGCCTACTGGGGATCGAAAAGCTTAATAAATTGTGCGTCAGTCAGTGTTGCACATTGGCAGTTGTGACGCATATTTTGAGCGACAGGGAGCCGTAGCAGAGGGATGAAAGAGCCACATGCGGCTCCAGAGCCGCGGATTGCTGAACCCGGGTATGTGTTTCCTGCCTAAACAGGGGGTTGGACTAGAAGACCTCCACGGTCCCTTCCAACTCCTATTCTATTCTATTCTATTCTATTCTATTCTATTCTATTCTATTCTATTCTATTCTATTCTATTTTTCCTATTGCCCAGGGGTGAAATGCTCTGAAGTCTACTACCAGTTCAATTTGCATGCGCATGTGCAGTGCCAAATGCATGCTTCGTGAGCAGGCGCACCACAGGCGCTACCATGCAACACTGAAAAAGGAGAATTAAGAAGCCTTTTCTAAGGTAAGTAGAACAGCAAGGGGAGGGGAACAGTTGTGCCGCACGATTTAGATTCACTAGAAATCAGGATTTCTAAACCTCTAAATTGCTAAAAAAAAAAAAAAAAGCTGATCATCAGAAATACCGGTTCGCTTGAACTGGTAGCATTTTTATTTTACTACCGGTTCGGGTAAACCGGTCTGAACCGGTAGCATTTCACCCCTGCTATTATCTTATCCTATCCCAGGGGTCTGCAACCTTAAACACTCAAAGAGCCATTTGGACACATTTCCCACAAAAAAGATGCCTGACTATTTCTTGAGTGGCCACAAAACTAGCATATGTAGTTGAAGTAAATGTTCTGTTTTCTTCTGAAACTTTTCTTTTCTTGGACTTATCCATGGTTGGCCTACCGGGGGTTGAAAAGCTCAATAAATCGCGTGCCGGTGGGTGTCGCACATTGGCAGTTGTGACGCATATTTTGAGTTATAGGGAGCCACAGCAGAGGGGTGAAAGAGCCACATGCGGCTCCAGAGCCACAGGTTGCTGACCCCGTCCTGTCCCGTCCCGTCCTGTCCTGTCCTATTCTTCGTACTCCTCTTATACTCCCAAGTTCATCTGGGGAATTTTTTTCTCAAACAATATATGTCTTAGTTCCTGATTTAATACTCAAGGAGACCTAACATGGAGACTCTAATGGACCCTGTTCTCATACTTACTCAATCTGAAAAGGGGAGGGAAAAAGAATTATGTATTGAATTTAGGACTTCCCATCAGTCACAGAGGTGAAGGAAACCTTAACAAAGGCCCACTTACAGTTATCTATAGGCAGCTAAACTAGCACATCTTGTTCATGTTATCTCCTTGTTAACAAAACACTATCAGCAAGTACTAAATAGCATTTACTACACAAAAGGGCCTTTATCTGGGATAATGTATTGTGAGTTAGGACAGGGATGAAATCTATTTACCTTCCCAACCGGTTCGGAAGTGCATATGCTACGCGAGCTGCACATACGGAGACCCTTCTGCACATTCGCAGAGGGTAAAAAACAGGTTACTTCCCGCTTAAAACCAGGAAGTAACAACTACCAGGCGGGTGGGCGGAGCCTCGCGCCTCCATCACTGCAGGTTTTTCGGCCAAACCTGTCCGAACCGGGAGCATTTCACCCCTGAGTTAGAGGCCATGGTGTTGGGTTTAACTTCTGGGGACAGTGTGGATTTGCTTCTACTTCTTGGGTAGGCAACCACGACAACTTTACAACATGTGTGGGCTTCAAATCCCAGAATTCCTGAGCCAACCATGCATGGCTGGCTCAGGAATTCTGCCAGTTCATGGAAGTCCACAGGCCGTAAAATTGGCATTACGGCCCATCCCTGCTCTAGTTAGACTGTGTACCTCTTCCAAGGAGCTGTCTGTGGTAAAACCACACTTGGAGTACTGCATTCAATTTTGATCTCTGTGATATTAAAAAAAACACATATCGAGACTCTGGAAAGAGTGCAGAGAAGAGCTGTTAAGGATATTGTTGTTATGTTACCAACCAGCAGAGTGTAGAGCACAGAGAAACGTTGCTGAGAGCAATGAATAAGAGATGTGCAAACTGGTTTATCAAAAGTTTACTTTATAGGGAAAAAACAATCTCATAGTCTTTTAAATCAATCCAAGCCTTTGCCAGTTAAATCAGTCCAGTGATACAATAATCTTCTTACCACACAAACAGTAGTTGGTTAGAATAACAAACTCACTCTGGTTCACAAACCACGATGGTAGCAGATCCATCCAACGATGCTAGCACAATGGTAGCAACTCCACACACTACAGTAGCTTATCATCAACTGAATACTTTACAGTACCTTTCTTAAATACGTTTACAACCAGTGATTATCTAATTATAGCATGACTCAGCATTACAATGAATCAGCAGTAAAACTTTAAAGTCACACAATACATATTCATATTAAAGTCACAGAACACATATATTGCCTGGACAACTTGTTAGGCTCAAACAATATCCTAACAAGAGCAACAAAGATGATTAGGGGATTGGAGGCTAAAACATATGAAGGATAGTTGCTGGAATTGGCTATGTCATCCTTCTTACCCATCCTTTCTCTTCTACTTCTTCCAACCTTCCCAAGCAGAGTCATGTTTTGTGGTCCATCGTCTGCTCACATCACACGCCCAAAATATGAGCTTCTGCAGACACATCATCACCTCAAGGAACAACCAGTCCTTCTTCAGACCAAGATTGATGGATTCTTCTCGCATTCTTCTCTAGTCGCCATCTCCAGATCTACCACTCTATCTAGGCATCTGTCTACCTTCTCCAGCTCTTTCTCAATGGCCAGCTTTCACAACTGTGTACAGTTAGACCTCTTCACAACAGTTGGCTTAGTTACCGTTCAAAGTTATGGTGCTGTAAAAAGTGGCTTATGAACATTTTTCACAGTAATGACCAGGGGTGAAATCCAGCAGGTTCTGGCAGGTTCTGGAAAACCGGTAGCGGAAATTTTGAGTAGCTCGGAAAACCGGCAAATACCACCTCTGGCTGGCCCCAGAATGGGATGGGAATGGAGATTTTGCAATATGCTTCTCCCAGGAGTGGGGAGGGAATGGGGATTTTGCAGTATCCTTCACCTGGAGTGAGGTGGGAATGGAGATTTTGCAGTATCCTTCCCCTACCACACCCACCAAGCCACGCCCACCAAGCCAGACCATACCCACCAAGCCACGCCCACAGAACCAGTAGTAAAAAAATTTAGCTTTCACCACTGGTTATGACCATTGCAATATCCCTATGATCACATGATTTATATTCAGATATTTGACAACCAACTCACATTTATGACAGTGGCAGTGTCCCGGGCTCATGTGATCCCCTTTTGCGATCTTCTGACAAGCGTAGTCAACAGGGAAACCAGATTCACTCAACAACCGTGTTACTAACTTAACGACTGCAGTGATTCACTTAACAATGGTGGCAAGGAAGGTCATAAAATGGGGCAAAATTCACTTAACAAATTTCTCACTTAGAAAAATAAACTTTGGGCTCCATTGCAGTCGTAAGTTGAGGACTATCTGTACTCCTATTGGGAAGACAACTGTTTTTAACTATTCCAATTATCATTGGAACGTCCTGATCCTTCCTTGTCTCTTCTTAAGTTTCTCAGGTCCTTTTCTCTACGGATTAATTTTGCGATTTCTCCATCGCACCGACCAGCTTTACCTGTTCTTGAAGACTCCTGGTCCTTTCACTTCTTCACTGTCAACCTGAAAGTTCTTAATATTTAACACTGACATTATTATTATTTTCACTTTCGTGATGTGTAAGGAAGCTGTCAGTGAATGCAAGGGATTGGAAGATTCTGCCATATATTCTCCGCTCTTCTCAAATGCTCCCCTGATTTATTTTTAATTTCTTCCTTCCTTCCTTCCTTCCTTCCTTCTTTCTTTCTTTTTGGCAACAGATACCATGGTTTATATCAGTGATGGCTAACCTTTTTGCTGTCGCGTGCCAAAAGCAGGGGGAGTGCGGCGGGGTTGCGCACTTGTGCCCACAGCCATAATTCAATGTGCCCCGCCCCCCGCGCATGACCCCCCATGCTTCCCTTGCTTTTGGCATGCGATGGCATGGTGGGCCTGGTAGGCCTGTTTTTTTCGCCCTCCCCAGGCTCCAGAGGCTTTCTTGGAGCCTGGGGAGGGCAAAAACAGCCTTCTCCAACCCCCCCAAAGCCCTCTGGAGGCAGGAAACGGCTCATTTCCTGACTTTCAATGGGACCGGAAGGTCCGTTTTTCACCCTCCCCATGCTCCAGAGCCTTTCTAGGAGCCTGGGGAGGGCAAAAATGGCCTTCCTCACCCACCCACCCCCGGAGGCCCTCCGGAGGCCAGAAACCGGAAGTTTTCTGACTTCCGGTGGGCCCAGAAGGCCCGAAAATTAATTGGCCGGTGCGCACATGCGTGTTGGAGCTGAGCTAGGGCAACACTTGTGTGCCCGCAGATATGGCTCCGCGTGCCACAGATTCACCATCACGGGTTTATATAATGCTGTGGGTGAATATTATCCTCCTATATATGGAACATAATTCTTTTTGGCGCTGAAGTATAAAAACTGTCCATCTACTGGGCCATGAAAACCCCAAGAACTCAGATACAACACCCCCCCCCCCCCCCGCAATAATCTACTCCCTGGCCTGAAATGTCACAAATTGAATGCAGTGCAAAATAACAACTAAGTACCAGGAACTTGTGATTAAACCAAGCAAGCTGTTGAAATATCAGGAAGAAGAGACGGTGTGCTGATGGAAACAGAAAGCAAGACACTTGGGACATAAAAGTTTATTTTATGAATCCAAAAAACTGAACGGTTTACTTAGCCTTTAAAACGAAAACATTCTGCCCAACTAAGAAAATATACATTTCTTGTGTGGCTTCACACAAAATGCTTAGCCTGGTTATTGAATTAGAAAGGATCCTTGAATTATGACCAGGGATACAAATAATTTAACAACCAGTTCTCTGCCCTAATGATCGGCTGGATGGACGTGGCCATGGTGGGCGTGGCCAGGGGGTGTGACAGGCAACACTCAGCCTCCTGCACCCTCCTGGGAGTAAAAATGGGCCGTGTGTGTGTGTGTGTGTGTGTGTGTGTGTGTGTGTGTGTAACACACGGCCCTGCCCTTGCCCCATTTTGGGCCTAGGAGGCCTCCCTGAAGTCTCCTGGGAGCGAAAACAGGTTGCAGGGGGGACACTGCACCCCCCGTGCCCCATTTTGGGCCTAGTAGACCTTCCTGTGCTTACCTGGGAACCAAAATGGGGCGCATGGGGTCTCCTGGAAGGGGCGGGGTGGGGCAGGGCAAGGCAGGATGGGGCCAGCAAGCAATTTAATTACTGGCTCACCCGAACCAGCCTGAACCGGCCCGAACCGGCTGAATCCCACCACTGCTTATGACCGTAATGGAACCTGCCCCTTAAGTCATGACAGTCATAAAGTGGCCGACCTGATTTTACTTTTTTTCATGGGTCATAAAGTGAACACTGCAGTAATTAAATAAACCCATTGTTCCCTATGGTTTTTTTTTTTTTCTGAAAACCAGAAGTAAATACAATTTTTCGGTAAAACTATAAATTGAGGTCATGTGACTGCGGGATGCTGCAAACAGTCATAAATGTGGAATGTTTGCTGAGTGGCCAAAATACAGCCACATGACCACAAGAAGGGGCTACTTGTCAGAACTTCAGAACTGGGTTGTAAGTAACTTTTTTTGGCGGGGGGGGCACCATCATAACTTTGAACACATAAAGCAACCAGTCATAAGTCCAGGACTACCCATATCCCATGCTCTTCACACAGTTATAAGTAGTCCTTACGACCACAAATGAGCCCAAAATTTCTGTTGCTAAGAGAGACATTTTTTAAGTGAATCTTGTTCCATTTTACCACCTTTCTTGCCACATTTGTTAAGTGAATCACTGCAGTTGTTAAGTTAATAACACGGTTGTTAAGTGAATCTGGCTTCCCCATTTACTTTGTTTGTCAGAAGGTTGTAAAAGAGGACCACGTTGTGGTCCGCTGGCAGCGGAGTCGGACAGTGATGAGGCTGAGGAAGAACATGGGCCAGTCCCAAAGGCTGGGGATGGCCCGGATGAGGGCTCTGCGTTGGAGGCAGAGATGGGGCCAGGGCCATCGGGGAGTGATGTGCAGACTCCGGAGCCTCCAGAGGCTGACAGCAGAGAGGCAGAGGAACAGGAGGAGCCTGTTCCTAGTGCATGCATGAGAAGAGCTGCCAGGAGCAGCTAAAGCAAAGAGGACAACTCAAGAGTAAGGCCAAGAGATGATTGGCCCCTCCCATAAGGCTTAAAAGACCAGCAATGGCTCTTGGGCTCTTTGTTGGAAAACAACGTTGATAGATTTGTTTCTTGTCTTGCTACGTTTATTTCTTGTTGGTGTCTTCTGCTTCTGAACTTTTGCCAAGAAAAGCCTTTGGCAGGTTGCCTAATTATACCAAGGTTGGTGATTAGACTGAAGAATTTATGTTATGAAGAATTTGTTTTGAATGAGTTTGGACTACGCTGAGAATGAGTTGTTTCAGCTGTTCTAATAAAGTCTGTTTGTTTCGAACTGTTTGCGTCTGATAATACCTACTTGGGCCTGGGTCACAATACACGTGACCCCGGGACACTGCAACCGTCATAAATACAAATCAGTTGCCAAGCAACTAAAGTTTGATCACGTAACCACGGGGATGCAAACGGTCGTAAGTGTGAAAAACAGTCATAGGTCACTTTTTTTCAGTGCTGTTGTAACTTGGAACGGTCCCTAAATGAACTGTTGTAAATTGAGGACTACCTGTATACTTGAAGCAGAAGTGAACCAATGAGCTAAGTTTACATCTCGTCTAAGACATAGACATACACAAACTAAGATGAACAGTAATCCAGCCTGCCTACGGTATAAATGCTAAGATTTGGTTAACCTGGTTAAGGGAATGAAAATTCTGTCTTTATTGCTGAAAATCTCCAGCAACTGAATCAGAAAGCAAGCAGTCCTGTGGTCTGTCATCAGTGATTGACTGTTGTGGCGCGTCAGCGGCCTGTGCAGTTAGTAGCTGATTCCGACAGTGAGGAGGCTGGTGTGGTGCTGCGCCAGCAGCCTGTGCTGCCGAAGCTTGAGTTGGACAGTGAGGAGGCTGGAGAAGATGTGGTGCCAGAAGCGGGGATTCAGCCAGGGCCTTCAGAACCTCCAGAAGCTCCCATAAGTGAAGAGGAAGAAGAGGAGGAGCCTCTTCTCAATGCACAGCGCACAGAGCTGTTAAAAGGCAGGAGTGGCTCCTCAGGAGGAGGTCTCCTCGAGAGTAAGGCTTGGGTTAATTGGCCACTCCCCTAGTCTATTTAAGGAAGGACGACGACTGATGCAATTTGCAAGAAATAACTTCATTCATATTCTTTTGCGTCTTGATTCCAGAAACGTTTAATTCGGCTCTTGTTTCTCTCTTGTCAGTTTTCCTGCAAATTGCTTCTGGGCATTCTGCCAACTACAGTAAGATTACGGTTATCTGAAAGACTGTGCCTCAGAATTGAGTTATTATTCTTTGGATTTTTGTCGGCTGTTAATGAAGTTAAATTAACAGCCCTTGTTCAGAAAAAACTGATTTAAACTGTACTTGTGTTCGAACAACTACTAAAAAGCTCATTAGTAGTCCTTAATTAGTAAACTAAGGTTTGTACGGACGTTGTGTGTGCTGCGTTTTTTGGGGTCCGTAGCTGGCGCAGAACATTGACAGGTGATCCAGCTGCAGATAACCATGGTTGAAAGGTTGAAAGGTTTTGGGCTTCTAGGCCCATAATCCCCTAAACCTGTGGGCATGTATTTTTGGTTTCCAAATTGTGTTTTGAGCTTCAGCTGCTTATCCTCTATACCTATAGACACGTCCTTTCTCCCCTCAAAAATTATTGATAGCTTATATCTATTTATAAAGATGCCTATTTCTTCATCCTTAATAACGCTAAACAGGACGGGAACTTCTTGATGATAAGAAAATCTTTGTGTGTATTTAACATTGGGGCATTCACACCAAGGATTACCGTGTGTAATTTAATTGTTAATTGTCTGACCCCGTGTCTTATGGGCAGAGGTCCCCAAACTTGGCAACTTTAAGACTTCTGGACTTCAACTCCCAGAATTCCCCAGCCAGCCAACTCAAAAAAAATTTTTATCTCCTTTTTATTAAAAAGACATAATTAAAAAAAAAAAACCCTAAAGAAACATGAAAAATAGAAAAAAGAAATAAAAGGAAAAGCAAAAGGTAACAAAAGAAATATAGCTAAAAAGCAATTCTAAAATCTCCTTTGCAGCAGATATAAACATAATATTTACCAGTCCCCCCCATTACATTCCTTCTTCCCAAAGACACATTTTTACCAATTCCAATTAGTAAAATCCCGAATCCCCAGTTCATTTTTATTCATTTTCACCAAAAAGTCCAAAAAAGTTTTTCTTTTATCAAAGAAATTGCTGTTCTCTCCGTAATCAAACAAGTCAATTTATTCAGAATTCTGTAACAACAAAAAAACAGCAATCCTGCAAACTTTACTATAGAAGAGTGTTAGGGGCTGTGTTTTCTCTGCTGGCCTACCTCAAAAGTCTGGCAGTTGTATTCTCAATCCCTGCCCCACAACTCCAGGCCTAAATTTTAAGAGTCTGAGATTCCCCACCCCTTGGCACCTTAGCCGAGTTTCTCAACTTTAGCAACTTTAAGATAGGTGGACTTCAACTCCCAGAATTCCCCAGCCAGCATGGAGAATTCTGGGAATAGAAGTCCACCTATCTTAAAGTTGCTAAAGTTAAGAAATATGGCCCTAGATTCTTTCCCGGGCATTTTGCAACTGCGATTTCCAGAATTCTGCAACCACGCCAGCTGTGAAACATGGAGACTGTAGTCTCCACTCACTCCCAGCCAGGAAGACGAGAGCATCTTTAAAGCATCGGTCGAAATCTTTCCCTCAGGTGGACAGACAGCCTCTCTTCATTTCCGCCACCCCAATAGTAGACAAGATCAGACCGATAGATTGCACTCTTAAATAGAATATCACTTTATATACCATTGGGAAGAGGGGAATGTGATTTCTTTATTTTTTAATCTTCCTCTCCGTACGACCATCTTAGCTGATGATGATGAACAATCAGAATCCACTCTGCCTTGCATCCAATGTTTTTTCTCTCTCTCTCTTTGGAGATTTTAATTTCCTGAGTTTTATTTGTGTTGTTCCCCCCCTTTTTTTTCTTTCCCTCTGAAGACTTTTATTGGCCGGGACTGCAAAATAAAAATACAGAAACTAGCAAGGCCGAACCAACCTCTGTTAAAGCTAATCTCTCCATCCTGCCTACCAGCCTGCCTTTGGTGATTTTTTATTATTGCTGCTGCTGCTGCTGTTATAATAACTCGATGCAATTTGGAAATGTGTGTTGTTGTGTATGTGATTTGGCCTCATTTTCCCCTTCTTTCTTGTCCTTTCCTCTCCGTCCCCAGCTGGAAATCAATTGGCATCTCCAGGTGGAGAGACATGCTGGATAGGAAAATGGTCTAAAGGAAAGAAAGGAAAGGAAGAAAGAAAGGAAAGGAAAGGAAAGGAAAGGAAAGGAAAGAAGGAAGGAAGGAAGGAAGGAAGGAAGGAAGGAAGGAAGGAAGGAAGGAAGGAAAGAAGAAAGAAAGAAAGAAAGAAAGAAAGAAAGAAAGAAAGAAAGAGAGGGAGGGAAGGGAGAGAGGGAAGGGAGAGAAAGAGAAAGAAAGATAGAAAGAAAGAAAGGAAGGAAGCAAGGAAGCAAGGAACAAAGGAAGGAAGGTGAGAGAAAAAAGAAAGAGAGAGAGAAAAGGAAGGAAAAAAAGAGAAAAGGAAGGAAGGAAAGAAAGAAAAGAAGGAAGGCGAAAGAAAGAAAAGAAAAAGAAAGAAAGAAAGAAAGAAAGAAAGAAAGAAAGAAAAAGAAAGAAAGAAAGGCAAAATAAAAGTTTAATAAACGTGTGCTGTGCCGCCAATGACTTTGGGGCGACCTTTGTCGCGCATCGTCTATGCATGTGGAATAATGGCTCCGTGCAGAGAGGGAAATGGCTTAGCGCTATCGCGGTTGCCACGGCAACGATCAGAGTCTCCATCTCGCCCGAGAGAAATGAGTTATGAAAAGGCTTGAGTGGAGAAGGGATTAACACATGATCTCTGAGACAGCGTGTCAATCAAAAGCGGCAGAGAAATTAGGCTGCCGGTCGTTGAGAAATTTCCCTGAGCAGGCCGTCTTCCTGAGGGGATGGGAATAGATTGGGGGAAAAGGCGGCCTGAGCGGCTTTGGGATTCGGGCATCGCGCAGGGGATGGACGGTGGGGCTTCTGAAGACGGAGAGGGGGAAAATAAAAACAGACGATGAGAAGGAATATTATTATTCTTGGGAATGATTAAGATGGGAAAATTATAAAGATAATCAGGAGACCCAGTTTGGTCTTGTGGTAAAAGCCAAGAGACTGTGAGTTATAGTTCTGCCTTAGGCATGAAACCTAGCTGGGTGACTTTGGGCCAATCACCAGGAGACATTGAGTTCTAGTCTTGCCTTAGGCATAGGAGCCGGCTGGATGATTTTGGGCCAATCACCAGGGGACTGTGAGTTATAGTTCTGCCTTAGGTATTAGTGGGTGACTTTGGGTCAATCACCAAGAGACATTGAATTCTAGTCCTGCCTTAGCCATGAAAGCTGGCTGAGTGACTTTGGGCCAATCAACAGGAGATTGTGAGTTATAGTTCTGCCTTAGGCATGAAACCTAGCTGGGTGACTTTGGGCCAATCACCAGGAGACATTGAGTTCTAGTCCTGCCTTAGCCATGAAAGCTGGCTGAGTGACTTTGGGCCAATCAACAGGAGATTGTGAGTTATAGTTCTGCCTTAGACATGAGACCTAGCTGGGTGACTTTGGGCCAATCACCAGGAGACATTGAGTTCTAGTCCTGCCTTAAGGACAGGAGCCAGCTGGATGATTTTGGGCCAATCACCAGGGGACTGTGAGTTATAGTTCTGCCTTAGGTATTAGTGGGTGACTTTGGGTCAATCACCAAGAGACATTGAATTCTAGTCCTGCCTTAGCCATGAAAGCTGGCTGAGTGACTTTGGGCCAATCAACAGGAGATTGTGAGTTATAGTTCTGCCTTAGACATGAGACCTAGCTGGGTGACTTTGGGCCAATCACCAGGAGACATTGAGTTCTAGTCCTGCCTTAAGGACAGGAGCCAGCTGGATGATTTTGGGCCAATCACCAGGGGACTGTGAGTTATAGTTCTGCCTTAGGTATTAGTTGGGTGACTTTGGGTCAATCACCAGGAGACATTGAATTCTAGTCCTGCCTTAGCCATGAAAGCTGGCTGAGTGACTTTGGGCCAATCAACAGGAGATTGTGAGTTATAGTTCTGCCTTAGACATGAGACCTAGCTGGGCCATTCATCAAGAGATGCTGAGTTCTAGTTCCACCTTAGGGATGAAAGCCGGCTGGGTGACTTTGCGCTAATCGCCAGATGTCTGTGAGTTCTAGTCCCGCCTTAGGAACGAAAGCTAGGAGACTTTGGGCCAATCATCAGGAGATGGTGAGTTCTAGTCCCGCCTTAGGGACAATAGCTGATTGGGTAACTTTGGACCAATCCCTCTCTCAGCCCAACCAACTTCACAGGGTTGTCGTTATGGGGAAAATAGAAGAAGGAAGGAGTATTATGTTCATCACTTTTGAGCTACACATAAAATAAAAATAAAAATGGCAGGATAAAAAATATATTTAAAAATTAAAATAAATTATGCGGATTCTAAGTATGCTGCATTGCATCCTATTTTTTTCTACTTGGAGTAATCAAAGTTACACAAGAACAGGTTCCTTAGTGCAACTACTCTTAACAGCATCATTGTTTGATAATATACTTAACAGATAACTATACCCATCATTACGATGGAAAAGATTAGTATCCTGCAAACCCTCAGGATACGGAAGCTTCATCATACTAGCAAACAACATGATGCACGTGTGACATAAGGGCTCAAATTTATAGCAAAGCCTCCAGATGTAAATTCATGAGAATCAACATAGCAATTCTCACCATCACTCCATTATGTTTTTTAAAATACGGTATATCAATAAAATAAGTTTGTGGGGGAAATTGGTTCTCCAGAAATATTTGGCAGCACATACAATGCCTACATACAGTGTACATTCACACAGTCCATTTAACCCTAAATTTTTACAGATTACAGATTAACAGAGTTGGAAGGGACCTTGCAGGTCATCTAGTCCAACTCCCCTCCCTGCCCAAGCAGGAGACCCTACACCCATGATGGCGAACCTATGTCACGCGTGCCACAGGTGGCACACGTAGCCATATCAGTGGGCACACCAGCTCAGCTCTGGCGCATATGTGCGCGCCGGCCAGCTGATTTTCGGGCCTTCTGGGATCACCAGAAGTAGGGAAACAAGAAGTTTCCTGCCTCAGAAGGCCTGGGAGTGGATGGGGAAGGCCCTTTTTTCTTTCTCACCTGACTCCAGATCCTCTCTATGCATCTGGGGAGGGTGAAAACAGCCTTTGGCCTCTGAAGGGGCAGGGAAGGCTGTTTTCACCCTCCCCAGACGCATAGAGAGGATCTGGAGCCAGGTGAGAGAGAAAAACGGGCCTACTGGGCCAACACGTGCCAGGAGTGGGGTGGGAGGGGGGGTCACGTGTGCATACGTGGGGCAGGGCGCATAGAATTATGGGCGTGGGCATGTGCATGAACCTCCCCTGCACCCCCTGGCACGCGATGGCAAAAAGGTTAGCGATCACTGCCCTACACCATTTCTGACAGATGGCAGTTCTGTCTCTTCTCCAGTGATGAAGCTCCCACAATTTCCGAAGGCAAAACTGAGTCAGTAAACAGAGTGGAGAAATCCAAACAAGCCATAATCTGGTTGAATGGGATTCAGAGATGGGTTTCAGCAGGTTCTGACCAGTTCTGGAGAACCAGTAGTGGAAATTTTGAGTAGTTCGGAGAAGCGGTAAATACCACCTCTGGCTGGCCCCGCCCCCATCTATTCTCTGCCTCCCGAGTTCCAGCTGATCAGGAAGAAATGGGGATTTTGCAGTATCATTTCCCCTGGAGTGGGCCGGGAATGGAGATTTTACAGTAACCTTCCCCTGTCATGCCCACCAAGCCACGCCCACCAAACCACGCCCACAGAACCGGTAGTAAAAAAATTTGAAACCCACCACTGATGGGATTGTAAGTAAGTAAGTAAGCAAGTAAGATGACTCATAAAACTAAAAATTTACCCAGGATCTTTTTAATCCAATTTAGGATGCTGTGTGTGAATCAGAACCTCAGGAAAATGTCTCTTGAGTACCAGTCACTGCAGAACAAAATTTAGGAAGGAGATAAGGCTGTTGTCATCTTCTCCTTGGTGGGGTCTTAAAAATCACCCAGGCTGTAGAGATATCCTCGACTTACGATTAGTAACCCAGTCGTTCAGTGAATCTGGCTTCCCCATTGATTTTGCTGGTCAGATATTTGCCAAATATGACCCCCGAGATCTTGCAACCATCATAAATGTGAATCAGTTGCCAAGCATCCTGTGACTTGCGATCACACGGTCATGGGGATGTTGCAAAGGTCATAACTCTGAAAAACGTTGTTTGGTGCCGTCCCTTTGAATGGGTCACTAAACCGACTTGTCGTAAGTCAAGGACTACCCGTACAAACACACAACCTCTTTAGGAGCCCTTGGTGCTCTCTTGAGCTTGCTGGTTTTCTCGTTGACGTTTCGTTACCCCACTAGGTAACATCATCAGTGCTTACCTAGTTTTGCCAAATGAATGCAAGAAAACCACCAGGCTCAGAGAGCACCAAGGGCTCCTTCTCCTCCTCCCTGCAAACCTCACTCTCTTCTAGCACGGATGATGTTATCTAGTTGGGTAATGAAACGTCTGCAAGCAAACAACTGATCTCAGAGAGCACCAGGGACCCAATAGTCCCCCTCCTCTTCCTTTCCTCCTCTTCCTCCTCCTCCTCCTCCTCCTCCTCCCTGAATACTCCACTCTCTGCAAGCACTGATGATGTTATCTAGTTGGGTCATGAAACATCTGCAAGAAAACAACCATGCTTAGAAAACACTAAGGACCCCACAGTTGCCCTTCTCCTCCTCCTCCTCCTGCACAGATGCTATTACCTACTTGGGTAATGAAACGTCTACAAGCAAACCATCAAGCTCAGGGAGCCCCAAGGACCCCGCATCTCAACCCTGAGCTATAAATACTCTCCCTGGCAACCTCTTTAAATGGTGGCTCAATGGCTCAGGTACCGAGCATGTCGATCAGAAAGGTCGGCGGTTCGAATCCCTAGTCCAGGTCTCCTGCCTGAGCAGGGGGCTGGACTAGATGACCTCCAAGGTCCCTTCCCACACTCTGTGACTGTTACTGACAATCCATTTCAGCGCGCCATAGGAACCCAGAAGCCAGGTGCATCCAGGAATTCAGAAGGTCGTCTGAAACGCATCCCTACCCTCTAAACAAGCGCAAAGCTCTTTGCTCCATGCTCCCACCGGTCATTGTTGCGCGCAGAGAACTGCGCCCCGATCCCTCCATCCTGCTGCAAACCCTCCACACCGACCCAACCCCCTCCCCCGTTCCCCCCCAAAATGGCCCAGAGCCCCCGAAAGCTGAACCCCAAAAAGTCCCCGCCGCGCTTCTTCTCCTTCTCCTCCTCCCCAAGCTGGCTTGCCTTTCCTCCCAGCCCCGCCGCTTGAGGATATAGGATCTCGAGTAGGGGGCTGGACTAGATGACCTCCAAGATCCCTTCCAGCTGTAGAGTCTGATTCTGATTCTGGTCCCCTCTGCGCTTCTCCTCCTCCTCCTCCCCAAGCCGGGTTGCCTTTCCTCCGGCCCCGCCGCTTGAACCCCTGGTATAGAATCTCCTGCTTGAGCAGGGGGCTGGACTAGATGACCTCCAAGCTCCCTTCCAGGTCTAGAGCCTGATTCTGATTCTGATTCTGGCCTTCTCTGCGCTCTCCTCCTCCTCCTCCTCCCCAAGCTGGGTTGCCTTTCCTCCGCCCACCCCCCCCCCATAGGATCTCCCGCTTGAGCAGTGGGCTGGACTAGATGACCTCCAAGGTCCCTTCCAGCTCTAAATAGCCTGATACTGATTCGGATCCCCGCTGCGCTTCTTCTCCTCCTCCTCCTCCCCAAGCTGGGTTGCCTTTCCTCCGCCCCCCCCCCCGCCCGGTATAGGATCTCCCGCTTGAGCAGGGGGCTGGACTAGATGACCTCCAAAGTCCCTTCCAGCTCTATATAGCCTGATTCTGATCCCCGCTGCGCTTATTCTCCTCCCCGCCCCACCCCAAGCCGGCTTGCCTTTTCTCCGGGCCCCGCCGCTTGAACCCCCGGTATAGGATCTCCCGCTTGAGCAGGGGGCTGGACTAGATGACCTCCAAGGTCCCTTCCAGCTCTAGCCCTGATTCTGATTGCCTGGGACCCTTCCCCCGGCTTTCTCCGGCGGCGGGGAGGCGCGGGGCAAGCCGAGCTGAAACCGAAGCCCCTTCCCCCCCCCCCCCCCCATCCCCCGGGCGAGGCGGAGGCGGTGAGATGGCGAGAGGCAGATAGCGGGGAAACCTTAATCCTTCGCCCGGGCTCTGCGGACGCCTCGCTGGCCGGATCGACAACCACGCCAGCGCCAGCCAGTCGCCGGCCTGGGTGTCTCGCTTAACCGTCGGCTATTTGTTTCCTCGGGGTGGGGGGGGACGGTGGGTGACAAAGGTGCCTCCCCCGCACCGCTCAATTCAAGGACCGCTTTCATCCCACCCGCCCATCCCTTTGGCCGGCTCCGAGCCCCCGGCCACGAGAAATCAGAATAGAGGTGGCAGGGACCTCAGAGGTCATCTAGTCCAACCCCCTCCTCACCCAGGAGACCTTAACAGTAACAGAGTTGGAAGGGACCTCGGAGGTCATCTAGTCCAACCCTCGATGATGCAGGAGACGTTAACAGTAACAGTTGGAAGGGACCTCGGAGGTCATCTAGTCCAACCCCTGCTGATGCAGGAGACGTTAACAGTAACAGTTGGAAGGGACCTGGGAGGTCATCTAGTCCAACCCTCGATGATGCAGGAGACGTTAATAGTAACAGAGTTGGAAGGGACTTCGGAGGTCATCTAGTCCAACCCTCGATGATGCAGGAGACGTTAACAGTAACAGTTGGAAGGGACCTGGGAGGTCATCTAGTCCAACCCTCGATGATGCAGGAGACGTTAATAGTAACAGAGTTGGAAGGGACCTCGGAGGTCATCTAGTCCAACCCCCTGCTGATGCAGGAGACGTTAACAGTAACAGTTGGAAGGGACCTGGGAGGTCATCTAGTCCAACCCTCGATGATGCAGGAGACGTTAATAGTAACAGAGTTGGAAGGGACTTCGGAGGTCATCTAGTCCAACCCCCTGCTGATGCAGGAGACGTTAACAGTAACAGTTGGAAGGGACCTGGGAGGTCATCTAGTCCAACCCTCGATGATGCAGGAGACGTTAATAGTAACAGAGTAACAGAGTTGGAAGGGACCTCAGAGGTCATTTAATCCAACCTCCTCCTGACGCAGGAGACCTTAACAGCAACAGAGTTGGAAGGGACCTCAGAGGTCATCTAGTCCAACCCCCTCCTCACGCAGGAGACCTTAACAGCAACAGAGTTGGAAGGGACCTCAGAGGTCATCTAGTCCAACCTCCTGCTGATGCAGGAGACGTTAACAATAACAGAGTTGGAAGGGACCTCAGAGGTCATTTAGTCCAACCCCCTTCTCACGCAGGAGACGTTAAGAGTAACAGTTGGAAGGGACCTCAGAGGTCATCTAGTCCAACCCTCTGCTGACGCAGGAGACCTGGATTAGGGATTTGAACCGCCCAACCTTTCTGATCAACAAGCCCAGTGTCTTGGCCACTGAGCCACCATTCAGACAAGCGGCTGCCCAGCCTCTTCTTAAATCCTTCAGCGATGAAGCAGCCACACCGTCTGGAGGCCAGCCATTCCGCCGCTTGATTGTCCTCCCTGTTTAGGAAGTCTGTAGAGACTCTCAGTCATCCAGATTGTGGTTGTGCGTTTTTTTTTCCCCCCAGGAGGCAACTGGACTTTCTTGTTTTTTTTTTCTTTTGAAGACTTTTCGCTTCTCATCCAAGAAGCTTCTTCAGCTTTGACAGTCCCCGCTATCCTGTCAGAACTGAAGAAGCTTCTTGGATGAGAAGCGAAAGGTCTTCAAAAAAAAAAAAAAAAAAAAAACCAAGGAATTCCAGTTGCTTCCTGAAAAAGCACCTTTGGGACACTGTTAGGAAGTTTCTCCTCAGTTCCAGGTTGCTTCTTTTTTATATATATAATTTTATTTATTTCTTTACAACAAAATATTTATTCACACACAGATTGCGACGGGAGCTTTACACAATATATTAACTTCAGTCAAGATATACAAATAAAAAATAAAATTTACACTAACCTTATCCTTTTTTTATTCTATTATTCAACCAAGTATACCATTGGTCCCAACATTGAAAATATACGGAGTCCTTTTGATCTCTCAAAATGTTTGTTAACCTGTCAGCTTCCGCATATTCAATAATTTTTCCCAGAATCAAATCTTCAGCCGGTAGGTCTTTCCCCTTCCAATGTTGAGCAAAACATATTCTTGCTGCGGTTGTGATATATGTAATCAGACACCATATATTCGTGCCTATCTTATCTGGCCTAATATTTAATAGATAGTATTCTGGTTTCAATTGTAATTTATATCCTGTGATTTCTAATATCCACCTCTGTATAAATCTCCAAAATTTGATTGCCTTAGGGCAGGTCCACCATACATGATAATAAGTACCTATCTCTCCACACTTCCAACAATTTGGGGACAGTCCGGGAAACATTTTGGCTAATCGAGCAGGAGGGAGATGCCATCTATACACCATCTTATACAAGTTTTCTTTGTAAGTGATTGCCATCAGAAATTTCAACTGTTTCGTCCAAATTTCTTCCCATTTTATCAATTCAATTGAGTAACCAATATTTAACCAACCCAGGCAATCATTGAGTCTTTAACAATCTCATCCCCTATCCAATAAGTTATTAAGAATTTATAGATCTTAGATAATCTTTCCTCCTTTCCTAATATAATACTATCTATTTCTTGCTGGGTCATGTCTATACCACTTTTTTCCTTGTCTTTCTTATATTTAGAGCTGATCTGGGCATAGGACCACCAATCACTAATCTCCTTGATTAGTTTCCATCCATTGTTTCTTGTGGTGCTTTGGAAAATAAATTATCCCCCTCTTCTGTGTGGCAGCCTCTGAAATATTGGAAGACTGCTATCATGTCCCCCCTAGTCCTTCTTTTCTCTAGACTGGCCAAACCCAAATCCTGCAACCATTCTTCATATGTTTTAGCCTCCAGGCCTTTAATCATCTTCGTTGCTCTTCTTTGCACTTTTTTCCCCCAAAGTCTCAACATCTTTTTTGTAATGTGGGGACCAAAACTGGATGCAGGATTCCAGGTGTAGCCTTACTAAGGCTTGATAACAGTGGTGAAATCTAAGTGGTGGCTCGGTGGGGGAGGTAATGTGACTGGGTGGGCATGGACAATTATTATTATTTTTTTTTTACTTTTAAAAGCATTTTTTCTGCAAATGCAAAAAAAATGCTTTGAAAAGCCTCTGCCGATCAGGTAACACAGCTGGGATCGTCAGAGGCTTTTCAAAGCATTTTTCAAACCGCTGAAGAGGTTGCAGAAAAAAAATGCTTTCAAATGCTTTGAAAAGCCTTTGACGATCCCAGCTGAGTTGCCTGATCGGCAGAGGCTTATTTAACTCAGCTTGGATCGTCAGAGGCATTTAAAAGAAAAAAGGGTTTTTCTTCTTTTAAAAGCCTTTGACAATCCCAGCTGAGCCGCGCGATCATCAGAGGCTTTTTTTTTTTACTTTTAAAAGCATTTTTTTGGCCAAAGAGGTTGTAGAAAAAAATGCTTTTAAAAGTAAAAAAAAAAAGCCTCTGATGATTGTGTGGCTCAGCTGGGCATGGGGTGGGGGTGGGGGCAGGAATTTTTGCTACCGGTTCTCCGAACCACCCACCTCCATCGCTACCGGATCAGGCGATCCGGTCCGAACCGGGAGCATTTCACCCCTGCTTGATAAAGCATTATTAATACTTCACCTGATTTCGATTCTATTCCTCTGTTTATGCAACCCAGGATTGTGTTAGCTTTTTTTTTTTGGCTGCTGCTGCACACTGCTGGCTCATATTTAAGTGATCGTCTACTAGGACTCCAAGGTCCCTCTCACAGTGACTGTCCTTAAGTCCCAATAAGCCTTTAAGTCCCAATTTTTAAAAAAAAAAATGCTGGAGTTTTTGGAATATTGGTCTTTCCAAATTACAATAACTTGAGACACCTTCAGTTCCTTTGAAATCTATAACGCTGGGAGAGGTGGGAGGAAAGAGGAAAAAAAGAGACAATCAGCATTGATGGGTGCAGATTCAGAAGACCAGGTTAGAGACTGATCATTCCAGAGAAAATCTATCCAGGTGGGTCACCAGGAGTTGATGACAGTCAGTCAATCCAAGGTAGCGGACTAGCAAATTTGGACCGTTGCTGTGTAGTTCTCAGAGTTCAGCTCAACGCAAAGGAGACGTTTAAGGTAGGGTGTCCAACTTGATCAACTTTTAAGATTTGGGGAGGGCAAAGCTGGCTGTGGAATTCTGGGAGTTGAAGTCCACAAGTCTTTTAAAGTTGCCAAGTTTGGAGAGCCCTGCTTTAAGGTGGGTAACGAAAGCACAATACTTGTGTCTTGCTAACCAGACTCAAAATATGCCGCCTGCATTTATATCTTGACCTATGAAAGGATTAAACTTCCTTTCTTCCTTGCTTCCTTGCTTGCTTCCTTCCTTTCTGCCCCTTTCCTCTCCTTCCTTCCCTTCCTCCCTCCCTCCCTCTCCTTTCCTCCCTTTCCTCCCTCCCTCCTTCCCCTCCCTCCCATTTCCTCCCCTTCCTTCCTCCCTCCCTCCCCTTTCCTCTCCTTCCTTCCTTCCCTTCCTCCCACCCTCCCCGTTCTTCCCCTTCCTTCTTTCTTCCCTCCCATTTCCTTCCCTTCCTTCCTTCCCTGGAACGAGCTACCCCCCAGGAATACGACTGATCCCGGACCTCCGTACTTTTCATCGAGCTTTGAAGACCTTCCTATTTCAGCAAGCCGGGCTGGTTTAAAATTTTAATGGGTTATTTTATGGGCAAAGGGTTTTAAATTTTGGGAAGCCAATTTGATTTAATTCTGTTTTAATTCATCTTAATTTTTATATTGTATGTATTTTAATCTTGGCTGTTCACCGCCCTGAGTCCTTCGGGAGAAGGACGATATACAAATTTAATAAACCTAACCTAACCTAACCTTTCCTCCCTCCCCTTCCTTCATCCCTCCCTCCCCATTTCCTTCCTTCTCTCCCTTCCTCCCTTCCTTTTTCCTTTTCCTTTTTCCTTCCCTTTCTTTCCTGGGCCTACAGGCTTGGAAATCCTGAATGCCTATGAGAGGGCATGGGCGCCTAATGGTCTAATATTGCAAAAGCCACAGCTTAACCTGCTTGCATCAGATACGCTGATTGCAAAGATGCGATTGTGGCATTTGCATGTTGACTCACCTTAGTTGTTATTTGGGTTGGCTGTGAATGTGGTTGCTAAGATTCCTTCCTAACCAGGCCTAACCTAGCCCATTCTTAGCTTCTGGGAGCCGGGGAAGGCTAGCCAGGTGCTTATCTAATCCAGTTACTGAAATTACAGTACAAGTATTCTCCATTTTATCTGACTGCAGTGCAAAACTCTAGAAAACCATTGACATTTTCATCTTGGCTATTTTCCTGAATGAAGCCAGGACTTTCTGCTTTAGTAGCCGGTGTCCTACTTAGCTATATAGAATATAAAAGAATATTTGTAGCTCAGGGTTGAACTGTGAGGTCCTTTGTGCTCTCTGAACCTGGTTGCTTTCTTGCAGACGTTTCATTACCCATCTAGATAACATCATCAGTGCTAGAAGGGAGTGGGATTTGCTCTCTGTTTATACACAAGCAGCTTGCCTTTGTCAGTGTTGGTGCGGGAGCTTTCGGTGGTTCCTTGATTAGGCTGTTGTTTACTGTTATTTATTGTCTTGATTGGGGTATTCTTTACTTCCTGATTGTTGGTCAGATATCAATCAAAAACATCTCAAAAGCAACCAAGAGACTATTACAACCACATGGCTTCCCTACAACACACAAGTCAGTTAAGTAAACCAAAAAAACCAGCAGCCCCAGAAGAAAAAAAACAGGAGTTATTTACAACATACAGTGTAAGGACCGTAACAGTCACTATGCAGGACAAATAGGCAACCAGGAGAACATATCCACAAACCAGGAGACCAGGAGAACATATCCACAAACAACAACTGTTGTTGTTAGTCACAAAGTTGTGTCCGACCCATCGCGACCCCATGGGCAACGTTCCTCCAGGCCTTCCTGTCCTCTATCATCCTCTGGAGTCCATTTAAGCTCATGCCTACTGCTTCAGTGACTCCATCCAGCCACCTCGCTCTCTGCCGTCCTCTTCTTCTTTTGCCCTCCATCGTTCCCAGCATTAGGCTCTTCTCCAGGGAGTCCTTCCTTCTCATTAGGTGGACAAAGGATTTGAGTTTCCTCTTCAGGATCTGGCCTTCTCAAGAGCAGTCAGGGTTGATCTCCTCCAGGACTGACCGGTTGGATCGCCTTGCAGTCCAAGGGACTCGCAGGAGTCTTCTCCAGCACCAGAGTTCAAAGGCCTCCATTCTTTGGCACTCAGCCTTCCTTATGGTCCAACTTTCACAGCCATCCATTGCAACTGGGAAAACCAGAGCCTTGACTATACGCACTTTTGTTGGCAAGGTGATGTCTCTGCTTTTTAGTACGCTGTCTAGATTTGCTATAGCTTTCCTCCCCAGGAGCAAGGGTCTTTTAATTTCTTGGCTGCAGGCCCCATCTGTGGTGATCTTAGAGCCCAGGAAAATAAAGCCTTGATAGTACAGTGGTCTGAGCACCCTGTTATTAACACAGCTGCCTGCAATTACTGCTGCTTCGAATCTCTCCAAGGCTCAAGGTTGACTCAGCCTTCCATCCTTTCTTTTTTTTTTTTTTATTCATTTTATATTTTAAATTACTAACATTACAAACAACATATACAATACTTCACCCTGTGCTATACATAAGAAAGGAAGATTTGGTTCTTCGGATATATCCTCATGATCGCCAAAATCCACGTTCTCGGGGTACAGGTACCGAAGCATCCAATTTTCCCAGCGCATAGTCCACAAATGGTTTCCAAATTTTCCAGAAAATATCTTCTTTATAGTCACCATTTCTAATTTTAATATCACATGTCATTTTATCATTTAAAGCTAATTTCCACATTTCACAATACCATTCTTCTATTCTAAAATTCACATCTAATTTCCAATATCTGGCTATTATAATTCTACCCATTATAATCATAATTCTAATCAATTCTTTCTCATATTTTGTTGGTTCTATTTCCTTAATTATCAACAGTAATATAGTTTCTGGTCTCAATATTATTGCTTTCCATCCTTTCTAAGGTAGGTGAAATGAGGACCCAGTTTGTGGGGGCAATAAACTGACTTTGTATAAATATACAAAAGGATGAAGGCTATTGCTTAATGCATTGTAAGCCACCCTGAGTCTCCGGAGAAGGGTGGCATATAAATCAAATAAGAAAATAAATAAAAAATCTGTCTCTACCTCCATTTCTTCCCCATCTATTTGCCAGGAACTGAGAGGGCCGGATGCCATGTTCTTAGTTTTCTTAGTGTTGAATTTCAAGCTAACTTTTGCACTCTCCTTCTTCACCTGTATCAAGAGGCTCTTTAGTTCCTCTTCGCTTTCTGCCATTAGAGTGGTATCACCTGCATATCAAACATCAACTAACCACTGGCAAACAGAAGACATGATGAGAACTTCTTAATGGCACAATGCATAATTTCATCATGTCGTTTCAACCGTGAAAATTGGAGCATCGCAGCAAGCTTGGCTGGCTGGGGAATTCTGGGAGTTGAAGTCCATTGTGTCTATCAAGCTGCCAAGGTTGAGAAACTCTGTTCTACGACCTTATTTTTCTTGTCAATGCCAGACGAAAGTACAGGTAGTCCTCGGACGTAAGGCCACAATGGAGCCCCAGAATTTACATTGCTAAGCGAGAAATTGGTCAAGCCCGCTTTGTCCCATTTTACGACTTCTCCCGCCACATTTGTTAAGTGGATCGTGGCCGTTGTTAAGTTCATCACCCGGTTGTTAAGTGAATCTGGCTTCCCCGTTGACAGAAGGTCGGAAAAAATGATGACGTGACCTCCGGGACACTGCAACCGTCATAAATACAAGTCAGTTGCCAAACATCTGAATTTTGATCATGTGACCTTGGAGATGTTGCAACGGTCATAAGAGTGAGAAATGGTCATGAGTCACTTTTTTCTGTGCCATTGTAACTTCGGAGAGTCACTAAACAAACTGTTGTAAGTGGAGAACTATCTGTATTGGGAATTTCTGCCCTGCTGAATGTGGAAAATGAATGAAATCAAGGCTGATTTACAGAAAAGAAGAAGGTAGCAATAGCACTTAGCAACTGAAGTGACTTATATACCGCTTCACAGTGCTTTTACAGCCCTCTCTAAGTGGTTTACAATGTCCACCTATTACTCCCAACAATCTGGTCCTCATTTTATCCACCTCGGAAGGAAGGCTGAGTCAACGTTGAGCCTGGTGAGATTTGAACTGTCAAATTGCAGGCAGCCGGCAGGCAGCAAAATGAGCCTGCAGTACTGCATTCGAACCACTGTGCCACCCGAGCTTCAGGATAGTTTCCTCCAAAAAAGTTTACATTAAATTTTCATCCAATTTTAACTTTGGAGTCTTAAAAAGGCAAGTTAAACTAACCCAGGTCAATACTAGATCCTTCGTGCCCTCTTGATCTCAACCAATGAATGAGCCCCTTTGTTCTGTCTTATCCTTTTCTTATTACCTCTGGTTTGAACTAACTTGGAGCTAAATGTTTCTTTATGGATCTAAACATGTGCTCTTATTTTATATTGAATTCCGCCCCCTACTAGGAATTTGAACTGTGCTTTTAAATTCTCGGGAGATTAATATAACAAAAGAAAGCCAGCTAATACACCCCTCTAATTTCCATAAAATCCATTATCCTAAATCTGTGTTTTACTGTCTACCCAACCATAAAATGCATGCCAGTAAAAATGAAATTAGAGTTTAGTTTATCACTCCAATCAGTTTCATTAAAAATGATGTATATAAGTTAACTCTTTGACTGCTGTAGACCTGTTTTTTCCCCCCTTATTAAAAAAAGCACCCTGTGTGATAAAGAATAAAATATTTATTTTATCGATTGGATAAATGAATTGTCTACCCATCTTATCAGGGAAACTTTATCCTAGTTATCCCCGCTGAACCAACTGCACAAAAGGCCACCTGGATTAAGGATCAGTTCCTCAAAGAGATTGTGAAATGCGTTCAAGTTAGATTCTGTTGCACAATGACTGAACCTGAACTGCAAAACTCAGACCTGCCACCAGATGGTGCCAAGTGATATGAAAATCCTGGTCTCTTTCCTGCCATCTTGTGGCGGACTAAATCATTCACAGCCCAGATAGTGTAGCTCTGGAATCATCCTAATAACCACTCCATTTATTTTTATTTATTTATTTTATTCAATTTGTATACCGCCCTTCTCCTAGTGGACTCAGGGTGGTGCACAGCCAGAACTAAAACACATACCAATACAAAATTTAAAATTATTAAATAATAAAATAAAAGAATTAAAAGAATTAAGAACCTTGGTAGTACAGTGGTCTAAAGCACCCTGTTATTAAGCTGGTTATTAAGACCAGCTGCCTGCAATTACTGCAGGTCCGAATCTCGCCAAGGCTCAAGGTTGACTCAGCCTTCCATCCTTTCTAAGGTAAATAAACTGAGGACCCAGTTTGTGGGGGCAATAAGCTGACTTTGTATAAATATACAAAAGAATTAAGGCTATTGCTTAGCGCATTGTAAGACGCCCTGAGTCTCCGGAGAAGGGCGGCATATAAATCAAATAAATAAAAAAATAAAAAATTACATACTTTGGCCCCAAATTTAAAATAATTCGAATTAAAACCCATTGACAAATTAAAAGCTAAAAAACTAAAAAAGACTAAAAGGGGGGGGGTGTTTCACGCCAGCCCTGCTTGATGGAAAAGAAAAGTTTTCAGGGCACGGCGAAAGACCCTATTCCCATATTAAAATAGGACTTTGAAAAGGAGTGAAGAAGGGAAAACCCAAAGCGGAGAGAAAAAAAAAAAACAAAAGAAAGAGGAGGTCAGGCAGGCCGATGCTCAACAGCTAATTAGAGCTGTTCCTGTGTGCAAATTGCACATGGTCGAGCGAGGGAACAAAATGGCACATCTAAGAGGATGCAAGTGAACGGGGCATGCATTTGTCGTGGCGCAGAGGAAGGAGTTCCCAAAACTTCCTCCCATGGCTGGCTGGGGAATTCTGGGAGTTGAAGTCCACAAGTGTTAAAATTTGCCAAGGTTGGACATCTTAAAGACACAGTGCCACCTAGGAGTAAATGAATGCCGCCCGACTGGAAGGTTTTTGAAGAGATGTCAACGGAGGTTGTCAGTCCTCCAGATCATGGTTGTCCCAAAGGTGTTTTTTTTTTCAAGATGCAAATGGACTTTCTGGTTCTTTCTTTTGAAGACGTTTCGCTTCTCGTTCAAGAAGCTTCTTCAGCTCTGACTGGATCAGTGGTGGGATTCAAATAATTTAACAACCGGTTCTCTGCCCTAATGACTGGCTGGGTGGGCGTGGCCATAGTGGGCGTGGCCAGGGGGTTTGACAGGCTGCACTCGGCCTCCTGCACCCCCCTGGGAGCAAAAACGGGCCGCGGGGGCGGGGACACACACTGCTCCTCCACGCCCCATTTTGGGCCTATTGGGCCTCCCTGCAGCCATATACACTATAATACTATACAATACAATACAATACATATAATATAATATAATATAATATAATATAATATAATATAATATAATATAATATAATATAATATAATATTTCATTTTCATTCATTTCATTTTATTAAATTTGTATACCGCCCTACTCCCGAAGGACTCAGGGCGGTGAACAGCCATAAAATAAAACATATAGATACAAAATTTAAAATGGAGATAAAACTAATTAAATAAAGTTGGCTGAAACATTTTAAAACCCCAATAAATTAAAATCAAATTTAAAATTTAAAATTCCATTTAAAAAGAGGAAAAGTTTAGGTCAGGCCAGCTTGATGGAATAAGAACGTCTTAAGCGCGCGACGGAAGGTACGCAGATCCGGAATCCTCCGTATCTCCGGGGGGACCTCGTTCCAGATCGTATAATATAATATAATATAATATAATATAATATAATATAATATAATATAATATAATATAATATAGTATAGTATGGACTACCTGTTGATCTTGGTTGGCTGGGTGGGAAACAAGTCCTGGAACCAGATGGGTCTTGAAATTCCTACACTGCAGTTGGGTGCCACCAATTGGACTCCATGGGAGGTTCAAGAGTTACTCAACATTGGTTAAAATGGCAGGCTTGAGGACATTAACAGGTGATCCTACCACTGCTTGGATGTCCATACTGACATCTCCTCCTTCGTACAAGAACAAGATACTCCGTCCATCTTTCCTGGGGTGACCAGGAAACCCCCGAGTTTAGGCTCATGTGTGCACCCCGATTTGCACCCTGCTTACCTCCATATGGATGTAGAGTCCATGTGAATTGGATAGCAGGTTGTGGGAATAAGTAGAAGCAGTGGTGAAATCACAAATTTTTTTACTACCGGTTCTGTGGGCGTGGCTTGGTAGGCGTGGTGTGGCTTGGTGGGCGTGGCTTGGTGGGCGTGGCTTGGCGGGCTTGGCAGGGGAAGGATACTGCAAAATCCCCATTTCCACCCCACTCCTGGGGGAAGGATATTGCAAAATCTCCATTCCCACCCCACTCTGAGGCCAGCCAGAGGTGGTATTTGCCGGTTCTCCGAACTGTTCAAAATTTCTGCTACCGGTTCTCCAGAACCTGCTGGATTTCACCCCTGAGTAGAAGGTACATTTTTTTGACCCCATCTTTTGTGGAGAGGTAAGGCAGTGGAGGCCCTAACATCCTATTACTTTGTTCTAATCATTTTTTAACTTATTTCATTTTTAATTATTTCTATTGACTGATGTATTGATATTGTTTTATGGGGGTCTGTCAGGATTGATTTATTCTTTATTGTCCCTACTGTTACCATTCATCCTGGGACTGTTGTAATTTTGACTAATTATGGGGGGTTTCAATTGATTGAAAGGGACGGAGAGCATTGCCTTGACTGACAGAGGTTTCACTGGATTGCTTTGTAAACTCTGAGTCTGTATTTGGCTGTATGGTACAAGTAGAATTTAAAAGGCATGATTTGAACCTATGTTCATGGTGGTTGGTGTCACAAGCCATAAATCATGGCTTGTTAACCACTGTGGCTTGGATACACACAAAACACTAAGCCAGACTCAAACAGACCCGAGAGTGAGACAGCACAATGTAGAAAGCCAACTTGGAACATCTCCTGAACATCAAAATAATCCATGCTCAGATGGACTATGGTTCATCAACCCTAGATCAGTGCGGACCTCACTCGATGTGGGGACTTCAACTCCCAGAATTCCAGTTGAAGTCCATTTACCTTAACTAGGGCTGGACTTCAACTCCCAGAATTCCACTTGAAGTCCATGTACCTTAAATTGGGCTGGACTTCAACTCCCAGAATTCCAGTTGAAGTCCATTTACCTTAACTAGGGCTGGACTTCAACTTCCAGAATTCCACTTGAAGTCCATGCACCTTAAATAGGGCTGGACTTCAACTCCCAGAATTCCACTTGAAGTCTATGCACCTTAAATTGGGCTGGACTTCAACTCCCAGAATTCCAGTTGAAATCCATATATATCTTAAAGTTGCTGAAGTTGCAAAAAAAAACACAGCGCTAGATTCCAGGCCACTGTTTATTTTAACTGTTGTTTATTGAACAAAACCATCACCAGCTGAGCTCACACAGCGCACCAGGCCCACCAGAAGCAAGCCAAGGTGGCGGTTAACCAAGTTTAATGCTTTGCACCAAAAGGAATCGCTGGATTTGCAAAGCAACCTGCTGAACTTTGTCTGTTTTTTCTTTCTTTCTTTCTGTTTTTGGTCTTTTGAACTACCTAAACCTCTTAAAAGAGAGATATTTTTGGAAAGGGGGCGCCCCCGCTTTTCACCCAGAATGGAAAGTCTGCGAAGGTGGGGGCTTTCCCCAAACCCACTGCCTACCCAATGCCCCGATCAGCAAACCCTGGCAAAATAAGTTTTGGGGTAACCAGGTTCTTGAACCCTTGACTTCCGAGGAAACCCATTGAATCTGAAGTGGGCGGGCTCTCACAACTTCAACAGCAATTTTTTTAAAAAAAATTAATTGATTAATTAATTTATTTTTTGGATGCTCACTCCTGCTGGAGAGAGCTCAGCCAGGCTTCCCACCCACTCCCACCCGCCTCCGCCCCGAGTCAGCAAACATTGGCAAGGAAACAAGTGTGTATTTATCGGATCTGGCAGCCTCCCCTTCTTTTGGGGCCTGGGGGGGGGGCAGGGAGGGAAAGGCCCCAGGGGGCCCCTGAAACCGATAGGAGACCCTCCCTGTGTTATTCTCCAGCCTGGATGGCAGACAGAGAAAAGAAAGGTTCGCCTGCCTTCCCACAACACCCCAAACAGACTGGATTCTAGACCGACCCAATCAGCTGGTTTCCTACAAGAGGGTAAACCAGAAAGAAACTTAGAATCTAGGATAAGAACTAATCCAGTTTAGCTCTTGGGGAACTAGAGACAATTTGGCCCAAGAGATCAGGCTAGAAACCAGGAGACGGAGAGTTCTAGTCCCCGTCTTGGGCATGAGCAAATGCTGATTTGGGTGACTTTGGGCCAATCACCAGGAGACAGGGAGTTCTAGTCCTGCCTTAGCCATGAAAGCCAACTGGGTGACTTTGGGTCAGTCCCTCTCTCTCAGCCCAACCCACCACGCAGGATTGTTGTGGGGAAAATAAGAAGAGGAAGGAGCATTGTGTGTTACATTCAAAGTGACAATAGTCTATATCTATCTATCTATCTATCTATCTATCTATCTATCTATCCATCATCCATCCATCCATCCATCCATATCTATCCTATCTCTCTCTCTCTCTATCCATCATCCATCCATCCATCCATCTCTATCCTATCTATCTATCTATCTATCTATCTTTCATTCATCCATCCATATCTATCCTATCTCTATCTATCTATCTATCTATCTATCTATCTATCTTCCCATCATCCATCCATCCATCCATCCATATCTATCCCATCTATATCTATCTATCTATCTATCTATCTATCTATCTATCTATTACCCATCATCCATCCATCCATCCATATCTATCCTATCTATCTATCTATCTATCTATCTATCTATCTATCTATCTATCTACCCATCTTCCCATCATCCATCCATCCATCCATCCATATCTATCCTATATCTATCTACCTACCTACCTACCTACCTATCTATCTATCTATCTATCTATCTATCTATCTATCCATCTATCCATCATCCATCCATCCATCCATCTATCCATCTCTATCCTATCTATCTGTCTCTATCTATCTATCTATCTATCTATCTATCTATCTATCTATCTATCTACCCATCTATCCATCATCCATCCATCCATCCATCCATCCATCCATCCATCCATCCATCCATATCTATCCTATATCTATCTATCTATCTATCTGTCTGCCTGCCTGCCTGCCTGCCTGCCTGCCTGCCTGCCTGCCTGCCTGCCTGCCTGCCTATCTATCTATCTATCTATCTATCTATCTATCTATCTATCTATCTATCTATCTATCTATCTATCACGTATGAACCCAGGCAAAACCGCGAACCCAGCTCCGGCTGCTGGCGTAGGGAACCGGGTAGCGATTCAGAAGGAGTGGGAAGAGATTTCCTCTATAAGGACCTTCTCTGCCTTTTGACATTTTCCGTTTTCCGGAGAATAGAAGCGCGAGGCAAGCGTTTCACCCCAATTTGAGGGCAGGTGCGCTGGCGGCGTTCAGCAAAGCCAGGCCGGAGAGAAAAGCGAGGGGAGGGAGTGGGAAGAGAGATGGCATTTAGCAGACGGGGTACGTTGGGTGGGAATTGAAAGGGGTAAAAATCTAAGAGCTTTTAAAAATAACATTCTTGCACAGGCACCATTGCGATGGCTGGGCTGCCCTTTGAGACCGGCTACCTAAGAACCATACCTAAGAATCTGTAGAGGTTCCCAGTCCTCCGGGTCCAGGTCATGGTTATCCCCAAAGGTGCTTGTTCAGGAGGCAACTGGACTTTCTGGGGTTTTTTTCTTCATTTGAAGACGTTTCCCTTCTCATCCAAGAAGCTTCTTCAGAGCTGTCAGAGCTGAAGAAGCTTCTTGGATGGGAAGCGAAACTTCTTCAAAAGAAAACCCAAGAAAGTTCAGTTGCCACCTGAAAAAAAGCACCTTTGGGGACATATCTAAGAACCATACCTAAAACATGCGATGAACGGTTGCAGGAACTGGGCATGGCTAGTCTAGTGAAGAGAAGGACCAGGGGAGACAGGATAGCATCTTCCAATATTTGAGGGGCTGCCACAGAGAGGAGGGAGGTCAAGCTATTCTCCAAGGTACCCAAAGGCCAGACAAGGAATAATGGATGGAAACTGATCAATGAGAGATTCAAACTGGAAATAAGGAGAATTTTTTCTGACAGCGAGAGCGATCAACCCATGGAACAGAAGTTGCCTTCAGAAGTTGTGGGAGCTTCATCACTGGAGGCTTTGTAGAAGAGACTGGACTGCCCTCTTTCAAAAATGGTGTAGGGTCTCCTGCTTGGGCGGGGGGTTGGACTAGATGACCTTCAAGGTCCCTTCCAACTTTGTTAATCTGATTTATATTTATAAACAACATTTTCTGCATAGTTCGGGGCGGGGGGGTCGCCTTCCGATTGACGAGCCAGCAAAGCAGGGGAAGCGCCATTGCAGGTTAGAAGACACGTGTCAGACGCCGTTTGCCTCTCCCGTCCTTTCCCACGAGTCTTTTGCCCGCGATTCCAGGGAAGTGCAGCCAAGCAAGCCCACAAACGCGGCTCCGTGGTCATTGGCATACAAAGGACCCCCCTCTCTTTTCTGGGGGATGGGTGGGTGGAAGAAGGGAAGGGAAAAAAGAAGAGTGCAAAACAAATATATACCAATCTGCTAGATGGTGGGTGGGTGGGTGGTTTTTTTTTTTTTTTTTGAAGGGGAGAGGGGGTAGAAAAGCACGTGGCTTCTTGTGGATGCCACGAGCGCGCGTGTCTCGCCCCCCTCAACTGCCTTCTTCCCCTCCCTCCCTTCTCCCCTTCCCCCGGAAAGCCAATCACCTAAAATGGAATCCTTCTCGCTTCCCAGAACAGAAGGAAAAAAATCGATTTGGCCCCCTTGATAATTTCATCCCTAAAAAGCGACACGGTCGTTAAAAGGAGTTTACACAGCTTAAGGTTCGCTCCCTCGGCCGGTCGCTAGGTCGGTTTCTTTAATAAATATATATAAATATATACACACAATATCCAGTCTTGTATGTATGTATATATATATGTATAGTATATACACACACACACACACATATATATACACACACACACACATATAGTATACACACACATATATACACACACACATATATAGTATATACACACATATATACACACACACATAGTGTATATACACACACACATATATACACACACACATATAATACACACACATATAATACACACACACACATACACACACAGAGAGATAGTGTATACACACACATACACACACATATATAATACACACACACATACACACACACACACGCAGATAGTGTATACACACACATATATAGTATACACACACATATATACATACACATATATATATATAATACACACACACACATATAATACACACACATATATACACACACACATATATATAGTATACACACACATATAGTGTATACACACACAAACACATATATTATACACTCAGACACAGACATATATATTGTATATATACACACACATATATATTTCCCTGTTATAAAAAGAGGGGGGGGTCGAATTTTCTGTCCCGCCCCACCCGAGAGGGGGAAAAAGGCGTCGGGTGGGGAGGGGGGAAGGCAGAGAGAGAGGAGAAGGGGGGGTCCTTTTTCCCAGCCCCGCCGCCGATCGCTTTCTGCCATCAGATTCATTGTGATGTATTAGATGCAATAAATTATCCCAAGTAACAAAACATCGCAGCTGAAAGGTTGATTATCTGGGAAGGAGAGATAAGGCGGCATTATTCGGAGTCATTATGAATCCGGCGTTGCCTCTGACTCTTTTCTTAATCAGCTCCTCTGATCCGGGATATGTGAGCGGCGCTGATAAGGGACACAAAAATCATTTAGAATTCTTTACCTCGCCTTTCATATTGGGAAATAAAGTCGGAGACAAGGAAAACGTCACGAAAGGCCCACCCCCCACCCCCCCACCCCCCAGAAGATGGCAACTTCGGAATGAAAAATCACTTCGGCGTTACTCGAGTCAAGGAGGGAGATTTAATTAACGGCGCCTTTCTCGCCTCCCCGCCCCGTTATTATTCGCCCACCTCGGCCCCGTGCACACGTGCAACGCCTTTCCACGTGTTTTCCAAAATTCCAAAAGCAGAATGGTGGTTTTTTAAAAAAAAATTAACCATGCATCTTCTTGCAGGATATCGTACCTATCTTTGTTTATTTCTACGCCGTGATTAAACAGACGCTTTTATGCGTATTTTCTCAATTCCTGCTCCTTTCCTATGGCGGGTTTAACCCTTCCTTCCTTCCTTCCCCCCCCCTCTCTTTCTCTCTACCTCCATTCCTCTCCCTCTTCTTCCTCCCTCCCTCCCTTTCTCCCTCCCTCCCTTTTCCTTCCTTCCCCACCCTCCTTTTTCCTTCCTTCCTTCCTTCCTTCCTTCCTTCCTTCCCCCTCCCTCCCTCTCTTTCTCTCTACCTCCATTCCTCTCCCTCTTCTTCCTTCCTCCCTCCCTCTCTCCCTCCCTCCTTTTTCCTTCCTTCCTTCCTTCCTTCCCCCTCCCTCCCTCTCTTTCTCTCTACCTCCATTCCTCTCCCTCTTCTTCCTCCCTCCCTTCCTTTCTTCCTCCCTCCTTTTTCCTTCCTTCCCCACCCTCCTTTTTCCTTCCTTCCTTCCTTCCCCCTCCCTCCCTCTCTTTCTCTCTACCTCCATTCCTCTCCCTCTTCTTCCTTTCTCCCTCCCTCTCTCCCTCCCTCCCTTTTCCTTCCTTCCTTCCTTCCCCCCTCCCTCTCCCTCCCTCCTTTTTCCTTCCTTCCCCACCCTCCCTTTTCCTTCCTTCCTTCCTTCCTTCCTTCCTGCATCACCCATTTCCTCCCACTTATGACTGCATGACTGTAACTTTGTTGCTTGTATCCTTACGATTTATATTGACATTGTTTCCTAGTATGATTTGATTGCTTATTTGTACCCTATGACTATCATTAAGTGTTGTACCTTATGATTCTTGATGAATGTATCTTTTCTTTTTATGTACACTGAGAGCGTATGCACCAAGACAAATTCCTTGTGTGTCCAATCACACTTGGCCAATAAATAATTCTATTCTATTCTATTCTTCCTTCCTTCCCTCTCTCTCTCCCTCTCCCCTTCTCTCTCTCTTTCTCTCTCCCTCTCCCCTTCTCTCTCTCTTTCTCTCTCCCTCCCCCCCCCTCTCTCTCTCTCCCTCCCCCTTTCTCTCTTTCTCTCTCTCCCTCCTTCTCTCTCTCTCTCTCTCTCTCTTTCTCTCTCTCTCTCTCTTTCTCTCCCTCCCTCCCTCCCTCTTTCTCTCTCTCTTTTTTAAAAAAGGAAACGGTCACAAAAAGCTGACAATCGATATATCTGAAGCGGCAATAGCTGACCAAGAATGATAAGGAAGAGGAGAGGTGGGGGGCTGGGACAGATTTAAAATATGCGGGCGAGAGACCCCCGCGGGAAGCTCTAAGGCGCAAGTCCGGTTTGAAATAAAGAAAAGGGGTCTGTCTTTCTTTCCAAAAAGGGGAAAACGCGGCGAAGAATCCCCCAGATTTCCCCCCCACACACGCACACACACGAGACTTCCCTTTCTGGTGGAGATCGGATTGCGTGGGCTAGATAAAGGACAGACAGACAGACAGACAGACAGATAATAGGTCGAGATAGATTTGCAAAATACATTTTCGGTAATCTGCTTCTGTATCGGAAATACAGGTTGGCTGTTCCCTAAATGATACTTTATTCATCTCGTAAATGGTGGCCCTTTTAAGAAAAAAAAGGCGAATTGCATTCACTGAGCTACACGTGTTGCGGGAGTGGAATACGCGTGTGCGTCGTGGGAATGGGGCCAGGCTGATTCCTGGGGGAAAAAAAGAGAGAGGCTTAAACCGAATGATAATCGACTGGGGCTCAATTGCGGGAAAATCCCTGCAGAAATTGTGTCCCCCCCCCCACTCCCAATTGCAATGAAACTTTCTTTAAGGTCGGAATCGACCGCAGGGGAGGAATAGGCGGGGTAAGGCGGGCCGGATTCACACAATCGCGTGTCTATAGGTGGGCCCGTCTTTCACAAGCTCTGTCTCCGGATCTTTGCTGGTCCTGGCCGGCAGTAAGTACCGAGGCAGCGAAAACTGGACTCTGCCGCCCCGCAGCTACTCGGGTGTAGGTTCCCACGTTCAGGATCGGGCCCCTAACCCCTTCCCCTTTTTTTCTTGGGAATAAAGCCTCTTCACTTTCGAGACAGGCCTTGTTCGTTCCTCCTGCCAAGGACTGTTCCCCCCCCCCCTTTTTTTCTTCTTTTCCCCTTAAAGAAACCGTTTTGCTTAGCAGCCGTGTCCTCTGTTAGAGCTTTCCGTGAACTGGGCGAAAGCTGCCCCGCCGCTCCTGCCCACTCCGCCGCTGGGGCCGCCCCTTGAAGCCCTGCTTTTTCCTGCCCCTTCTCGGGAAAGGGGGTGCCGGCCAAAGGGGAGGAGGGGGAGCTGGCGCCGGAGAGAGCGAGCGCGGGGGGGGGGATTCTCTGCCAAACAAGGGCGCGTGGATTTCCCGAGCTTTCTTTCTTTCTTTCTTTCTTTCTTTCTTTCTTTCTTTCTTTCTTTCTTTCTTTCTTTCTTTCTTTCTTTCTTTCTTTCTTTCTTCCTTCCTTCCTTCCTTCCTTCCTTCCTTCCTTCCTTCCTTCCCATTCGTACGATGGAAACGTTTAAAGGGCTTGTAATAAGCAAATGGATGGAAGCTTTTCAGGATGGGTGGGTGGGCGTTTGAGTGGTGGCAAATTCGCACTTGGAACAGAAAGAGACCCTCCCTCGCTCACTCAGTATTCTTCCTTCCTTCCTTTCCTCCCTCCCTCCTTTTCTCTCTCTTTCTTTCCTTTTCCTCCCTCCCTCTTTTTTCCTTCCTTCTTCCCTCTCCTCCTTTCCTCTCCTTCCTTCCTTCCTTCTTTTCTTCCTCCCTCCCTCCTTTTCCTTCTTTCCTTCCTCCCTCCCTCCCTCCCTCCCTCTTTTTTCCTTCCTTCCTTCCTCCCTCTCCTCCCTCCCTCTCCTCCCTCCCTTCTTCTTTTCTTCCTCCCTCCCTCCCTCTTTTTCCTTCTTTCCTTCTTTCCTCCCACCTTCTCTCTCTCTCTCTCTCTCTCCCCCCCTTCCTCCCCTCCCTGTCTCTTTGCCCTACCCCCATTGAACGTTTCGTTGAGGGAAAGAGCTCCGAGGCTCCATCCATCCCAGTCACCTCTCCCCCTTCCCAAATCCAGGCCGATCTCCTTGGGAGAAAACGTAGAGCACAACCCAAAATGTCTCAGCCTTGTTCAGTGACAACCTGCTTTTTTGGGGGGTGGGTGGGATGCGGGGTGTTGTGGGGGTGGGGGTGGGTGGGAGGCATGCCAAGACACCCTTTTGCCTCGGTGTCCCGCCTGGCGGGGGGCTGCGGAGAATCCCGGATCCGCGTGGAAAAGGGATATATAAACCATTCAAAAGAGTGGAAATTCCCTCGCTTGGCCTTGAAACAAAAACTGGAAGGTCTATAGCTCCGCCCTTGATTGACCCTCTTCTTCCTCTTCCTCTCGCCTTCTCTGGTCTTGTGAATGGGGGGGGGGGGGGGTTGCCTTAAAACCCTCCTGGGTAGGATTCTAAACCAATCCGTAGACCGGGCGGGCAGGGAAAGGCCGGCGGATGCCTTGGCACAAGTGGCTACAGAACATTTGATTCGGATTGTGTCCCCCCCCCCCCCACGGGTCTGTCTTTTACTCCATGGGGCTTTAAACGGATGGTGTTTAAATGGGGGGGGGGGGTCGTTTTCGGATTCAAAAATTGGTTTAAATTCACTTAATTCCGGCTAGTCCTCCTCCAGAATTCTTACCTTTAAAGAACAACCTGGAAACAAACCAAAAATCCTTCTCACTTAACTTTATTATTATTATTATTATTTTGGAAATCCAGGCTTGGCTAAATTTATAATAAGTCAATTTTTTCTCCTTCTCCTGTGAGCATCTACAGTAGCGAACACTGACTCAAAAGGGGGAGGTTGTAGGTAAGGCTTGTGTCCTTTGTGTGTTTGTATGTGTGCGGGTGTGTTTTCGGGGGCGGGCGGGGAAAAATGGATACCTATAGCTTTCATCTTTTCTGTTTCTTTTTCCTTTTTAAAAAAAGAAAGAAAAATACTGATTAGGCGCGTGGCAGAAGCGTGTATCAGCTCTCTCTCTGGCGCGCCAGATCCCCCGTTCCCACGTATTCTCCTCCCTCCCTCCCTCCCTCCCTTCCTCAAGCACCCAAATTCCCCCCCCCACCGAACCCCGCAGGGTCGTCTTCACAGGGGCGACGCCCCCCCCCACTTCCCTGTCTCTCCATTTTTAAAAGGGGAAAATAAAAAAAAATATTAAAAAATTATCCCTAAAAAGAGGGAGGGGGGAGAGAAAGAGAGATGGAGGGGAGGAAAACAGGGAGGGGGGGCGTCTATTTACATCTCCCCCTCTTCCTTGACCCGAATCATCAAAAACAAACAACCCAAAAGAGACCCCCCAGACCATTTAAGAAGCGTTGATACCGATCGGGAGGAGGAGGAGGAGGAGACGTGGCGGGGTGGGGGGAAGAGGACAGTGGGTCACCCCTAACTTCTGTTAGGCACCACGAATCTATTTTTTTTCCCCCCACGCGGACGAATCCGCGGAGATTTTGTCCAAGCTCTGAGTCGGCGGAACAAAGAGAGGGTCTCAACAAAAGGGGGGGGGAGGGAAGCGCTCGGATTTCCCACGCAAGAGATGTTGGCAATGAGAGGTGTGGAAGGGAAGCTTGTCCGAGCGCCCCCCGGGTGTCTGGAAAGGCCGGAAAAAATAGGCTGATTTGTGATTGAATTCGTTCTATTCCACGCAGCTGAAAACGCGACGCAGAAGGGGGAAAAACCCCGCGGGTCCGCGAATCAAAGGTTTCCAAAGAAAACCCTTCCTAGAAGAAATGAGCGTGGGTTTTTTTTTTTTGTTTTTTTTTTTTGCCACGGGAAGCCAGTTCTGCATCTCCGGGGCGTTTGGTGCACCCAGGTCCTGAATGCCAACTGGTGGGGATCTGCTTCTAGCCACGGTGGCAAAAGTGGGCCATAGCTTGAGCCACGCGCGACACAAAAAAAACGTTTTCCCGGCTCCGTTTTTAGACGGTCAGATCCAGGAGGCGGCTGCGGAGCGCATCGTTCGGAAGCGGGGGAAGGGAATATATTTCTCCGGATTTTTTTATTTTTATTTTTTTTCCTGTCGCTCGTGGGGAGATCTCCTTCTCTCTCTTTCTCCCCCTCCTCCACGAACGACAGGCGCGAGCCTCGATCCCACATACATCGTCCCACCCTGACATCAAAGGGTTGGTCGAGTCGGTTCTGAACTTTAACGGACGTGGCCCGAGAAGCCAGCATTCAACACGCGTGGGAAAAGGGTAAAAACTACGGCGAGGATAACAAAGTAAGTGTGTGTGTGTGTGTGTGTGTGTGTGTTTGTGTGTATGTAAGGCATGGAGTGGGGGAGATAGGAGGCAAACCCGTCCAATCCATTTCAGTCCCGGCTTTTGCATTTGGCTGGGATGTCGGTCTGTTTTATCTCCCGAGTTTCATGGTTATGTCTGAACGCGGCTGGGTGTTGCGCTTCAGCGAGCTTCGTTTACCTCCGGTTGTCTCCCCACTTTCCCCTCCCCCCTCCCCATTTCCCCGACTCCCTGGCAGTTTCTAGAATCCGTTGGAAGACAGTTCCCATCATCCCCAGCCGCCCAGGTCTGCCACTGGTTAACGTGCGTGGGAGGTTGTTTTTTTCCGTGGGGGAAAAAAACCTGCGAGGGGTATTAAGCGACGGGGAGACCCAGAAAAGGTCAGCATCACCCCCCCTGATGAGCGCCTCCGCTTGGTAACTCGTAACTCGACTCCTTGGCCGAGTTCACACACAAAAGCCCCCCCCCCTTGTTCCGTGAATGAACCCCCTTTGCCAGAGCTCTTAAGATACAGTCGGCCACAAAACGAATCAAACGTCCCCCACCGTTCTACGCAACCCGTTCGGCTTACAAACTAACCGAACCCGCAACTCGCAACTTAAAACAGGCTCCGCAAGGCGGTGAATGCCCGCCTCGGGAGCTTCTTTCGCCGAACGGAGTTCAGTTGGTCTTGGGAACGCAGCTCTTGCGTGCAAAAGGTTCCATTCCCGGATCTTCCAGCCGGGAAGCAACTTTCAAAGAGGGTTTTCCTCTCGGAAAGGGTGGGTGGGTGGGTGGGGGTTGTATGTGGCTGCCCCCCTCCCAATTTTGCTCTCGATTTCCCCAATTCTCCTGGACAGACCAAGGGGAGGCCGGGTTGCTGGCGTGACCTCCGCCTTCCCTACCCCAGGGAAGACGCCCCGCGCCCCTCCCCTTCCCCAGAGACCCCACCTGCCAGCCGGGGTGGGGAGGGGGCGCCCCCCAAGGCCTCGCAGCGCCTCTCTGCTGGCTGGCTCCCCATCCCCCTCCTCCCCGCCTCTGCCCTGGTCCAACCCGGAAGAGCTCGGCTCTCCCTGCCCGGGCGAGGAAGAGGAAGAGGAGGCGGAGGCGGGTGGCGATGGGGCTGCGGATAGTGGCGGCGGCGAAGGAGGAGCGGCGAGGTCAGAGCGCTTTGGGCTGGTTGCTCGGAGGATGAGCAACGCTCCGGCCTCTGGATCTCCGCTTCGGGGCCAGGCTACAGCAGCAGCAACAGCAGCAGCAGCAGATCCGCGTGGGACTGGAGGATCACGCGTGACAGCCAAGCTTTACGGGATCCGGCTTCTGGGGTGCCCAGGAAGGCGCGATCGGCTGCCCAGGTCAGTGTCGGAGACTCCCCGCGTTTCTCTTGGCACCCCCCACCCGCATCCACCCACGGTGAGATCTGGAATCCGGAAGATTTCCAGTGGATCGGCCCCGCAAGGGTGTGTGTGTGTGTTTGCGCGTGAGAAAATGGGGCAGGCGGGATCCTCCGGGGATCTCCGGTTCCCCCTTGGCGCCAGGCTTCATACCTGGAAGGGCCACGATCCTGTCCCTGGGGATCCACCCGGAGGAGAAAGGAAAAGAAAAAACCGATCCTGCTTTCCAAAATTCCAGATTTCTTTGGCTGGTTCTGGGCATTTGGCCTCTGGTTTTCTCCCCAAGTAAATAAAAAGAAAAAGTAAGGGGAGCGAGTGGATTTGACCCACGCACCCACAGCCACACTGGATTCCTGGTCCCTCTCGCTCGGGGGTCTTTGGGAAGAGCAGAGGGAATACCTGGCGCTGCTGGTATCGCCGACCTCGCCCTGCCTCTGCCGCCGACCGCCAAGGCGAAGAGCCCAGGACTTATGGGGGGGGGCGTAAGGGGCACAGGTTTGGGGGAGGGGAAGGGCAAATCCGGGGGAAGGAAAGCCATCCGTCGAGCCGTCGTCGATCGGGTCCGCGATGCCAACCTTGGCCGTTTGTGTTTTCCACAGCCGCCTTTGTCTGCCTCCATCTTTGCGCACAAGGCCTTCCCAGGTGTATATATATATTTTTTCCTCTAATCGAAGGAGCCCAATTCCTCAGGTTCGCGTGTTCTGTATATGGGCTGGGTGGTTTACACGTGCACGTTCTTGCCCCGCTGGTGTCCACATTTCGGTGCTGACCTTTTAAGAGTGGCCTTGAAAATAAGCCCATGACTTTAACTCCCTTTCTTTCTTTCTTTCTTTCTTTCTTTCTTTCTTTCTTTCTTTCTTTCTTTCTTTCCCTTTCTTTCTTTTTCTTTCTCTCTCTCTCTCCCTCCCTCCCTCCCTTCCATTCTCTTGCTTTTCCTTTCCTTCCCTTCTTTTCCCTTCCCTTCTTCATCCATTTATCCCCTTCCCTTCTCTTCATTTCCCTCCCCTCCCCGTTGCTTTATCTTCCTTTCCTTTCCTTTCCTTTCCTTTCCTTTCCTTTCCTTTCCTTTCCTTTTCCTTTCCTTTCCTTTCCTTTCCTTTCCTTTCCTTCCCTTTCCTTCCCTTCTCATCCATTTTTTTTAAAATTTGATTTATATGCCGCCCTTCTCCGGAGACTCAGGGCGGCTTACAATGCGTTAAGCAATAGCCTTCATACTTTTGTATATTTATACAAAGTCAGCTTATTGCCCCCACAAACTGGGTCCTCATTTTACTTCCTTCCCTTCCCTTCCCTTCTTTCCCTGTGTATTTTCCCCTCTTCCATTTTCTTCCTTAAAAAAAAAAAAACACAATGATTTGCGCTCAACCTCCCCGTTTTGCCCGGCTCTCCCAAGTCCAAACCGCGCACTTTCCTTTTAAAAATGGCTTTGGGACGCCAAACAGATTTTTCTTTTTCTTTTTTTTTTTCTTCAGCCGAGGGTGATCGATCCGCGGCGGGAGAGATAAAAGACGCGGGAATACAAATCAAGGAACGAAGAAACAGGAGGGGGTGGCTGGGAGGGAGGAAAAGGATGCAAGGGCCGCCAGAGCAGGGACCGAAGGACCCTCTCCCCAATCTTGCCGAAAGAGGGATCCCGGCTAAGGGCGCGGCGGGGCGGCGATCCAAACGCCGCCGGGGGAAACTGAGGCCGGGGAAACGAATGCCTGGGTACAAGGAGGTTGCAATTAACGTAGCCACCCGCCACTCTTCCTTCCCTGCTTCCTAGCAGCCCTGGCTCCGTGGTGGGGGTGGGGGGAGAGGTTTCAAGCCCCCGGGCGCGCCTCTCAGAAGCCCCCCGAGTTTTTTTCATTCTTTGCTTGGGGGTTTTCTCTTCTATCTAGCCAGCTCGGGAGGAAGACGCCGAGAGAAAAGGAAAGGAACAAAGAGAAGGAGAAAGGCAAGAAGCCCTGGCTGACACCCCTCGCCCCCCAAAACGGGGAGGGAGGGGGGGCTTCTCGCGAACCGGCAGACGATTTCTCACCGCCCGGTTGGGCACACAAGAGACCCGATCTCGGTAAAGAAAGCAAACCCGAGTCGCTTTTCTTTCATCGGGTTTTGGGGCCGTGCGCTCCCGCGTTGATCTGCAGGCTTTAATCTCCGTCCCCTTTCCAATATTTTACCCACTCGCCCACCCACCCAGCCAGGGACGGACCTCAAGCGGGAGGATTTGAAAGAGCGGAGCGAGGGATTCCTTCGCTCGCGGGCAAATTTGGCTGCGCTCCTGCCTGCGCGAGAGGGATCGGCTCAGCCTCGGGATCCCTTTTCCAGCCCGGATCCCTCCCTCCCTCCCTCTCTTTCTTTCTCTTTCTCCTTCTCCCTCCCTCCCTCTCTTTCTTTCTCTTTCTCCCTCCCTCTCTCTCTCTCTCTCTCTCTCCCCCTTCCCACCCCCTTCCAAGCGTGTGACTCTCTCTGGCATTGTCTGTGCCCGCCACGCCCCCGCGTGCCCGGGGCCCTCCACGCACCTCCCTTGCCACCCTCGGGAAGAACTCCGAAGCGGGTAAACGCGCGTGGGGTTTTATAGCAAGAAAGCATCGGGAATCGGCAGAGGACAGAGAAACCTGCTACCTATCCGGACCGCCGTTTTGGGGAAGGGGAGACCAAACCCGTCTTGATCGTCAAGAGAGCCAGGTGGGTGTTTCTCTGGGATACCCCTGCTGCCAAGCGTGTTCGTCTGAATGCAACAAGGGCTCGGCTGCAGGAATAGCTAAGAAGCGCGCATTTGCAAGAAGCGCGCGCGCGGCGGCGGCGCGAAGTTTGCTTTTCCCCGCGAGTGGGTCGGATCCACGGGCGGAAGGACTTCTTTTTTTTTTCCCCACGCCAAGCTGGGTCTTTTTGCAAGCCTTTCCTTATTCTCACGGTTGCGGGACAGGCCTGGGGTTTGCGGGCTGCGAGGCGGGCGATATAACCGTCAGCTCGGGCGGGTTTTGCAAGGGCCCCGCGCGGTTCCCGATTCGGCTTTTGCAGGCCTGCTCGCTGCAATGCTGGGAGCCACACACGAATCCTTCCCTCGCCTGGGTTCATGCACACAACCAGGTCAGGTCCGAGCTGAAAGAGCGCGGGATTCGTCTGCCCTGGTAAAGCTTGGCCAGTCTCAAACTGGGTTTACGCGTTAGGGATAACGCGGCGGGAAGCCAGAAAATGTAGAAACCTGTTTTAAAAAATCGATTGTGCGAACGTGGCTGCCTTTTCTCGGGTTCTTTATTAATTTCACTTTGTTGCGAGTCCGTTTTTTCTTTTCTGCTGAAATAATAATAACAATAACAATAATAACAACAATATTTATTATTAGTTAATCTTTAGTGAGATTCACAGCCTTTGAGGTTGGTTAATAGCTCAATAGCTCGAGTCCTAACCAAGGACCTAGGAACTGCTAAGGTATCGTCGGAGGTATTTTTTTATTATTATTATTATTTTTATTATTATTATATTATTATTATTATTATTATTATTATTATTATTATTATTATTATTATTATTATTATTATTATTAATGTGTCTCACGGTCGGCCAGATCTACGGCAGCGGTTCTATTTCAGGTGGAGTTTTTTTCCCCCCCATACATTTTACTATTACTATTATTCGTTTTTTAAATT